>LR738709.1:351593468-351824855 GCA_902687465.1 Secale cereale
TTTGACTCACTTCGGTCTCACCGAGATGGTATTTTCGGTCCCACCGAAAATCCCAACGTTCACTATATTTGAACTTTCGGTCTAACCGAGTTTTCACTTCGGTCTGACCGAGATTGGTCAAATGTGTGTGTAACGGTTGGATTTTGTGTGGAGGCTATATATACCCCTCCACCCCCTCTTCATTCGTGAGGAGAGCCATCAGAAAGTACCACCACTCACACCATATACTTTCTGAGAAGTGAACCACCTACCCTTGTGTTGAGATCAAGCCATTCCATTCCTACCATATGAAACTTGATCTCTAGCCTTCCCAAGTTGCTTTCCACTCAAATCTTTCTTCCACCATAGCCATATCAGTGAGGAGAGTTGAGTGTTGGGGAGTTTATCATCTGAAGCACAAGAGCAAGGAGTTCATCATCATCAACACCGTCTATTACCTTTTGGGGGGTGGTGCCTCCTAGATTGGTTAGGTGTCGCTTGGGAGCCTCCGTCTTGATGATGTGGAGTTGAACCAAGAAGTTTGTAAGGGCAAGGAGATCGCCTACTTCGTGAAGATCTACCCCGAGTAAGGCTAGTCCTCCGTGGGCGTAGGCCGTGATGGAATAGACAAGGTTGCTTCTTCGTGGACCCTTCGTGGGTGGAGCCCTCCGTGGACTCGCGCAGCCGTTACCCTCCGTGGGTTGAAGTCTCCATCAACGTGGATGTACGATAGCACCACCTATCGGAACCACGACAAAAATCTCCGTGTCACCAAACTGCGTTTGATCTCCTCCACCTCTCTTTTACATGTGCAATTTACTTTCCGCTGCATATACTCTAGAATTGCATGTGTAGGGTGATACTTGTTGTGATCTTAATTGTGAAACTGCCAAAAACGTTGCATGATCTAAAGGCAGATTTTTTATATTGTCAAGTAGTCTAATCACCCCCCCTCTAGACCTACTTTCGATCCTACAAGTGGTATCAGAGCTTTGGTCTCCATTGCCTTGGTTTCCATTGCATTGGACTCCATAAGCTTGGTTTCACAACCTAGGAGAGTATGGCGTCTAGTGAGGGTAATTATCGTAGAGGTCCTTACTTTGATGGTACAAACTTTGCTAGTTGGAAGCATAAAATGAAAATGCATATTCTTGGTCATAACCCAGCTGCATGGGGCATTATTTGTGTTGGCATGCAAGGTGATTTCTTTGAAGAAGGAAAAGTTCCGGATCGCGAAGCTACACCCGAAGAGTTGCGAATGTTGCAAAACAATGCTCAAGCTTGTGACATTCTCTTCAATGCTTTGTGTCCCGAAGAGTTCAACAAAATCAGTCGTCTTGAGAATGCTAAAGAGATTTGGGATACTTTGGTTGAAATGCACGAAGGTACTGAATCTGTGAAGGAATCAAAGCTAGATATTCTTCAAGGTCAACTTGACAAGTTCAAGATGAAGGATGGTGAAGGAGTCGCTGAAATGTACTCTAGGCTTGCTCTCATTACAAATGAGATTGCTGGCTTAGGAAGCGAAGAAATGACCGACCGATTCATCATTAAGAAGATTCTCAGAGCTTTGGATGGAAAGTATGACACCGTGTGCACTTTGATCCAAATGATGCCAAACTACAAGACCCTCAAGCCAACTGAAGTCATTGGAAGAATTGTTGCTCATGAGATGACACTTAAGGATAAGGAAGAGCTTCACAACAAGTCAAGTGGTGCTTACAAAGCTACAAGTGATGCTCCTACTACCTCAAGTGACAAGCTAGTTTCCAATGAAGACATAAGCCTAATGGTCAAGAACTTCAACAAGTTCTACAAGAATAGAGGCAAAGAAAGAAGCTCAAAGTATAGATCATATGATGGAAAGAGATCTTCTAGTCGTGATCGAAACTGCTACAATTGTGGACGACCCGGACACTTCTCAAATGAGTGTACGGCTCCCCACAAGAGAAGAGAAGAATCTCCAAGAAGAAGAGCAAGAGATGAGTCACCTCGGAGAGAGAGAAGGAGTAGAGATGATCGCTATGAACGAAGACCCTCTCGGAGAAGCAAGGATTCGGAGAGGAAAGACAAGTCATCAAGGAGCTACACAAGAAGAAGACATCAAGCTCATGTTGGTGAATGGGTCTCCAGCTCCGACTCTGACAGTCAATCCGATGGAAGCTATCACTCCGACTCCGACTATAGTCAAGATGAAGGTGTTGCCGGACTTGCACTCGTATCCTCCAACTCCAACTCCTACGACTTATTTGATTCACCAAATGAGGGAATTGGAAGATGCTTCATGGCTAAAGGCCCCAAGGTAACACACCCTGAATTCATTGACTTTGATAGTGATGAGGATGACTTACTTGGTGAAGATGAGCTCTTGCATGATAAATCTAGTGAGCTTAGTAATGATGAAAATGCTAGTAGTCTTTATAGTCGAGAAGAGTCGAATGACAATGCTATGAAGGAGATTGAGCGTCTAACTAAAGAACTAAACACTCTTAAGTTAGCTCATGAAACAACTCAAGAAGATCATAGAGAGCTCCTAAGATCTCATGAGAAGCTACGCTTCGAGAAGCTCACTCTAGAGCAAGAACATGAGTTTCTAAAAGCGATCAATGATGATCTTCGAAAGAAGAGTTCTTCATATCTTGCCAAACGACTTCTCTTGTCTAATTTCTTACCACCTATTAAGACTAAGCATGACAAGTATAAGAAAAATTCTTCCTCTAGTAGTAACAATAACAATGTTAAATCCAATATTGTTACTTCTAGTAGTTCTCTTGATTCCACTAACAATGTTTCAAGCCAAGTTACACTTGAGCAAGAAAATAGCTTATTGAAGGAAATCATAGAGAAAGGTGTCTACAAGAGTCTTGCCGGAAGCAAGAACTTTGAGGAGATTGTTCGCAAACAAGGAAGACACCGGAAGAATCAAGGGATTGGTTTTGAGCGAAAGTTCAACGCCGAAGGTGTTGAGTGGGAAGAAGGTCAATACCCTACTCCACGGTTTGTCTCACAAAAGGAGAAGTATGATCCTACTTCTTCCAATGTGGAACAAGCTCAAGATGACCTTCCACCACAAGACCATAAGCTAAAGGCCAAGGACAAGCTTCAAGAGGAGATTGATGCATTCATTGAAGCACCTCAAGCCATGGTCAAGTGGGTTCCCAAGGACACATCAAGTTCTACTTCATCAAGCTCAACTACAACACCAAGGATTCCCATCAAGATGATGTGGATCCCAAAGAAGAAGAACTAGTAGGTTCTTGAGGGTGACTCCGCCAACAAACTTCACTCATATTCTTTTTGGCAAGAACTTGTGCAATCAACTTCCACATCATGCACTAGTTCATGGAGTCACAAACCCTCTTGTTGGTAAGTCAAGGGACAAGGTAATCATTGCTTTCATGGACATCATCTCTTGTGTAATTCACTCTATGTCCATGGATATTCTTGTTTGTTCCTTGTGGGACTAACCCATGTAGGTATTGAAAGTGCCCTAATCCAAAGGATAGCTCTCAACTCTTGATGATCAACATCAACATTGAGCATCCACATCTTCAACATCTACATGAAGTCTTCTACGACAACCCAAGGTTAGTTTGACCCTTTAAAAGGGGTTCTCACATCTAGGGGGAGCATTGCTCTAAAAATTGAGCTAAAGCATCTCCAAATGATGTGAACACATAAATGCTTTATGTAAAAGTGGTAACCCCACTTGTGCTTAAACGATGAGTATGACCTATGATCAAATGTTCTCATTTGACTCCTAAGTCAATATACTCATATATAGATGACCTAGTCATCGACAAATTGTGTGCTAGTAGCTAGAGTTATTGGTTGTGCATGTTTGACACATATTTCAGTTGCTATCTTATTATGTGAGCATGTTGAATGCATGATTTTATCCATTCAAGGACATCCATTTGTTGTTTTGATTGTTTTGATTTTTCTGGCCAAATGGATGGACAAGAATGCCTAAGCACCTTCCCTAGCTATCTATGCTATCTTGTCTCAAATTCTATTCATGCTTATATCACAACTTTGAACAAGTCTTTTTCGGACAGTCCGAGTGAGGAGCACTCGGAACCACCGATTCGTCTAAGGCTGACTTCCAAAACCTTCTAAGTCCATTTCGGTCTGACCGGCTTCTCAATCTCGGTCCAACCGAAACACTTAGATTGATCTAGGTTTCATCTCGGTGAAACCGAGTTCAAACTCTCGGTCTGACCGAGACGCGCAACTGCACTGCAGTTATGCATCTCGGTGACACCGAGTCTTTCAACTCGGTCCCACCGACAGCACGGGGTTATATATACTGAGGGCTGCGCGCGATCTATTCCTTTCAAACGCTCGCCCTCCAAGACCCCTGCTGCCGCCGCCCTGATCTAAGGATCGTCGCCGTCGTCGCCTGTGCGCCCTCGCCGCAGGTCTCCGCCGCCGTCAACGGTAATCTTCTCCGCCGTTGCCGCCGTAGAGGGACACCACCAAGTTAGGGTGTGTCCCGACCCCTTTCATGCTCCAATTCTGATTCTTGCATGATAGGACTGCCCTGATTCAATCCACGTTTGATATGATCCCAATACATTGTTCAGATCGTTTAGTTTCGAGGAAAATTCTTAGGTTTAGGTTTCCACGGAATGCATCTCGGTGAAGCCGATTCCTGAAACTCGGACTGACCGATTTGGTCTCTGACCATTGCACTACACAGTTCGGTCTGACCGAGTTGTGAAACTCGGAATGTCCGAAGTTAAGTTTCTGTGAAACCCTAAGTTTTCGGTAGGACCGAAACCCATTTCGGTCTGACCGAATGTGGTGTGTAGGCTCTGTTGAACACTTCGGTTACACCGAAACCTGAAATCGGTTTGACCGAAATACATTCTGTGAAAACTCAAAACTAAGTTTTGAACTCATTTTTTTTTTGCAAAAACTTCTACAGTTGTGATAACTCTTCTACTCTGCCTATACCATATCTTTTCACAGGTTTTTCAGCCATGTCAGATGTCAGTGACAGCCAGAACAGGTCCGAGTCACCGTTTGCTGAGATTCCAGAGGCAGGTACAAGTCCTGAGGCTAGCAGCTCCAGTGATGATGGTGAGAGGAGCACCCCTAGTGGTTTGCCTCCTGCAGCCACCAGAACCAGGAAGAAGAGAACGTCTGATGATGAGGATTCCGACTTTGTTGCTGAGGAAGTTACCTCCAAGCCTAAGAGGCAAGTGGTTGCCAAAGAGCTCCAAGGGCAGCAAACTAGAAAAGGCACAAGTAAAGTGAAGCAATCAGCAGTTGCCAAGAAGCTCATCTTGGAAGAGCCAGCTCCAAGCAAGGTAAGAAGACTTCCAAGAGGAAGAGAGTTGTATATGCTGAAACGCAAGATGCTGCTGAAGAAGAAGAAGAAGAAGATGCACCCCAGCCTCCTCCTCAGAAAGCTAAGTTCATGGGTGATGCTATTCGGGCTCAAGCCTCCTCCAAGCCCAAGAAGCCTGCTCAAGCTAAAGCAGCTCCAGCCAAGCCCAAGAGGACAACCAGAAGCATTCCAGCTTCTGAGAAGAACAAAGGTGAGATGCCACCTTCTGAGTCTGATGATGAGCATGTGTTGCTCAAGCTCCGTCCCAAGTTGCCACTTCACAATGATGCTCATCCTCAAGCTGAGGACATGAAGGCAAGGAAGGACAAAGGTCTCAGGCTATGGAGACAGTCTGATCCATATGCCGTAAGAAGAAGGACTGCTGTGGACCCCAGATTCCACACCAGAGAGCAGCAGGACTTCTATGAGACCGTGCTAATGGATAAGAAGCCCATTGTTGCTGACACCAGGTATGTTGACTGGAAGTACATTGACAGCGAAGAGCACCGGGACTTCTTTCCCCATGTGCATGAGAGCTTTACTGCATGTGGAGTAGCTGATTTTGTGGGTCAAGAACTGACAGCCTGGAATGACGAGATGATCACGCAGTTCTATGCCACAGCCCACTTCTACCCTGATGGCAGGATCACCTGGATGACTGAAGGTCATAGGTTTTCTTCAACTGTTCAAGAATGGGCAGAACTTCTGAACGCTCCTGTGCAGAGAGAGGACGACATTGATGTCTATGGGATTCCTAAGAAGAGTCATGATTCTATGAAGAATATGTACAAGGAGATCCCAGCTGCTGATTTGGAGGGATGGAAACTTGGCTCTGTGTATTATCTCCAGGCAGGTCTGACCACCACCAACACTATCCTGAGGCATACTTGATGCCTAAGTCTGGAGACCACCGGATGATTCGAGGCTATTCTATCAACATGCTGCACATTCTCGATGAGAAGGCACCTTTTAAGGTGATGGACTTGATGGTAGAAACCATTAAGAGGACTGCAGCTGACCAGAAGAGGTCGTGTGGATTTGCTCCGCAGATACAGATGCTCATCAACGCCAAGTTTGGCACGGGCAAATTCATGCTGGATAGGAAGCACTTGCCACTGCAGCCAGAGCATGAGGACAACGTGGTTGTGATGGATGAAGAGGATCCTACCTCTGTTGAAGGACAAGCCAAGATCGAAGCTGCAAAGAAAGCCAAAGCTGACAAAGAGGCAGCAGCAGCAGCAGCTAAGCCAAAGAGCTTTGGAGAACAGATTCTTGAAGCTACTCAGAGAATTGAACAACGCCTGGCCAGCATTGAACAATCTCAGGAGAGCCTTGAGAGGATTGTCGAGGACAAGATCCATGCTCTAGACGTGAAGCTGACTGAGATTCAGGTGTCTGTCAACAAGCTTGAGGCAGACATGGAGGAGACTAGGCAGGAGAGAGCAGAGCTTATGCAGGATGATATAGTCCAGGACTCTCATCGCCAGACTGCTCCGGTTCCCAGAGGATCCAGGTCTGCAGCTATCCCAGTTTCTTCAGCTCCAGCCACAGCTCCAGCTCCAGCATCCACTCCTCCAGCGCAGACGTCAGCAGAAGTCTTCGCCGACGCAGCTATCTCTACACCGACATCGACCCAGACGGGAGCAGCCAGCCGAGCCCGCAGTGACGTTTAGCTCTATACCTTTTCGAACTTTTTGGTAACTTGTTGCCAAAGGGGGAGAAATTGTTATAGATCATAGGGCTTCGAGAGAGAGAGTGCCCTTTTCGTCTTTCGTCTTTTCGTCTTTTGCCGGTTTTTCTCTGTGATACATTGGTTTCCTTTGGTTCCTGAAACTTTAAGTGTGCTTGCTACTACGTTTGATGCTACCTTAATGAGTGCTTAGCCATACTATGCTTTAATGTGTGCTTAATGCTTATCTTATGCTATTCATTATTGTATGGCTATTTACTCTTGTCTTGGTGATTGAGTGCATGTTATTCATTCTTTTCATTTTGTGCGCTCCACCAAGATGTATGTGACATGGAAGAGTAACCCATAATCCTAATCGATTGTGCATTTGCATTCAAACGCAAATTTTAAATAATGCACAAATTTAGGGGGAGCTCTTGTTTATCACATACTTCTCAAAGCGACGATATCATTCATTGATTATATCTTTTGTCGAAGCTTTGATCTATATGTTGTCATCAATTACCAAAAAGGGGGAGATTGAAAGTGCAACTAATCCCCGGGTGGTTTTGGTAATTAATAACAACATATATATCATTGAACTAATATTATCTTGAGAATCATTTCAGAGAAGTTCGATGATATGGGTATGGAAATGTCTGAAGAAGTGGACCCCTCAAAATGCTAAGACAAGCATTGGCAAAAGCTCAAGACTCCATTTTTGGTTTAGTGATCAAAGATCACATTGAGTCCATAGGAAAAGCCAATACTATTAAAAGGGGATGAGGTTGTGTTAATGTTCTTGTTGCTCAAGTGCTTGGTGATCTAACTCCCTCAACTATCAGCACTATTCACTACTTAACACACACCCATAAGTAATCTCGGTCAAACCAACTCTATCCCACCGAGATGAAGTTATTTCTCCAAAACCCTAACATCTCGGTCACACCGATTTCTCCAACTCAGTCCCACCGAGATGAACCTCTTCAGTTGTTTCTCCAAACCCTAGCTTCTCGGTCAAACCGATTCTGAGTTTCGGTCTCACCGAAAAAGGGCTGCCAACCTTCTGTGATCAGTTGACATCAATTCGGAATATCCGAGTTTATATTTTCGGTCTCACCGAGATGGCAAACCCTAACATTTGACTCACTTCGGTCTCACCGAGATGGTATTTTCGGTCCCACCGAAAATCCCAACGTTCACTATATTTGAACTTTCGGTCTAACCGAGTTTTCACTTCGGTCTGACCGAGATTGGTCAAATGTGTGTGTAACGGTTGGATTTTGTGTGGAGGCTATATATACCCCTCCACCCCCTCTTCATTCGTGAGGAGAGCCATCAGAAAGTACCACCACTCACACCATATACTTTCTGAGAAGTGAACCACCTACCCTTGTGTTGAGATCAAGCCATTCCATTCCTACCATATGAAACTTGATCTCTAGCCTTCCCAAGTTGCTTTCCACTCAAATCTTTCTTCCACCATAGCCATATCAGTGAGGAGAGTTGAGTGTTGGGGAGTTTATCATCTGAAGCACAAGAGCAAGGAGTTCATCATCATCAACACCGTCTATTACCTTTTGGGGGGTGGTGCCTCCTAGATTGGTTAGGTGTCGCTTGGGAGCCTCCGTCTTGATGATGTGGAGTTGAACCAAGAAGTTTGTAAGGGCAAGGAGATCGCCTACTTCGTGAAGATCTACCCCGAGTAAGGCTAGTCCTCCGTGGGCGTAGGCCGTGATGGAATAGACAAGGTTGCTTCTTCGTGGACCCTTCGTGGGTGGAGCCCTCCGTGGACTCGCGCAGCCGTTACCCTCCGTGGGTTGAAGTCTCCATCAACGTGGATGTACGATAGCACCACCTATCGGAACCACGACAAAAATCTCCGTGTCACCAAACTGCGTTTGATCTCCTCCACCTCTCTTTTACATGTGCAATTTACTTTCCGCTGCATATACTCTAGAATTGCATGTGTAGGGTGATACTTGTTGTGATCTTAATTGTGAAACTGCCAAAAACGTTGCATGATCTAAAGGCAGATTTTTTATATTGTCAAGTAGTCTAATCACCCCCCCTCTAGACCTACTTTCGATCCTACAGTTTTCTATTTTTTTATTTGTTTTGGCTTTAGTAAAAATGCCAGAGCATTTCCAAAAGTCATGAAACTAACCATGGCTACTGTTTAGAGTAAATCCAACAGTAAACATTTTAGTTTATGATTATTTTAGCATTTAAATAGTTTATAAAATTTAAATGCCCAAATGCAAATAAGATATGATTTAATTTAGTGCACAAAATATTCTACAAAAATGCTCACTATTTTTGGTTTGGTCTCAAAGCCTTGCCAAAATTATCAAACATTCATGAAGGAATTTTGGGTCATTAGAAATTATTTTATTCTTGACCCTAGTTGAAATCATTTGGTGCTAGGGTTTAAACATCCCCATTTCTAGTTTCTGAGAATTTAAACACGATGCACACTAAGACCAAGCAAGGCAGGCAAGGGCTGGTCTAGGGCTGTGACACCGGGTCGGGCGCGCCTGGCGATGCGTTAACGGGTGCGCGAAGGAGTCGAGCGAGGCCACGGCATTGTCGTCGTTCTCCTCGCAGAGCAGAATACAGAAGCAGGGAAGGCCAGCGATGGCTGCTGGGAGCAGAGCTCCGGCGAGGCGGCCTCGGCGGGGACCGGCCGGAACGGAACTGGGACGGCGGGATCCACCGGATGCGGTGAGGAGAAAGCTGGAGCGGAACTGCGGTCGCCGGATCTCGGCCGGAGTTCGAGCAGCGGAGCTCCTGTGAGAGTACAGAGAGAGAGGAAGATCGTGAGAGGGCGAGAGCAGAAACGGAAGGGAAAAAGAGAAAGGCACGGGAAACATGGTCACGGCCTGGGGATCGAGCAGGCATCGTCTTCCTCTGTTAGTCGCAGAGGCAGGAGGTGGGCGTGGGTCGTCCTGATGGTGGTGGCGCCTGCTCGCCGGCGCGGCGGAGGAGTCCAGGATGGAAGGAAGTAGAGGGGAGGGACGCGACGGTCCTGTTAGAGGTGGTCACCGGTGGAGCTCGCTCCGGCGGCTCGGCCATGGATCGAGAGGGGATCGGGCGAGGGGATCCCGAGGGGGATTTGGGCCGGGAGTGGATCCCGAGGTGGGGGAATGGTCAGGAGTGGCGGCGGCTAGGGGGGACAAACTGCCTAGAATTTAGGGTTTGG
The DNA here is from genome assembly GCA_902687465.1 of Secale cereale. Lineage (NCBI taxonomy): Eukaryota > Viridiplantae > Streptophyta > Magnoliopsida > Poales > Poaceae > Secale > Secale cereale. The sequence continues at coordinate 351,603,654 of LR738709.1, forward strand.
TTTAGAAATAGACTAGGTGGGCTATATATAGGTAAATAGGACTAGGTTAAGTCCCTCTGATTTAGATCGGACGGTCGAGATAATTAGGTTAGGGAGTCCAAATAAAGAACCGATGATATTTTAGGGATGTTTGGGGATGATCCGGACCCAACGGTAACGACAGCCCGGGTCGGGTTCGGGTAAGTTTTGGGCGTGCAGTCGAGGGGGTGAAACTGGGCTGTGTAGAATGTGAGGCTAAGAAGAGAGAGAGAGAGAGAGAGAGAGATGGCAGCCCGGCAACAGGTCTCAGAGCACTGAAACGTCTGACGTTTATCTGGCTATAGTGCCGCTATAAGTTTATCGGTTGGTCTATCAAACGAACTCCGAATGCGACGAAATTTGACAGGTGGTCTACCTATGCTATAATAAGACCAGACGCAAAGTTTCAACCCATTCCGAGAAAATTTTCCGGCCACTTATAAAATAAATATTCGGAGGTGCCGCGGGCGCGTGCGAGTGTGTCTGGACTCAGAACGGACAACAGAGAGAACTGGGGAACCCGAACGAATGCAAGTTTTGAAAACATGCTGATGAAATGCACATGATGATATGACAAAGTGCAACACGCAAGCAAATTACATGGCAACGACGACGAATAACTGGCTGACACCTAGCGCATCGGTCTCGGGGCGTCACACCAACGCTGTCATGACCCCGATCCTAAGTTACACCGATCTAGCTCGTAACACGTCATATCACTTTGCGGCCTCATGCACGGTATCCCCAAGGGTGCCACCTTACCTGGCCCGGGACCGTTTGCGCATTTTGGCACACGTATATGACAGTGTCGCTAGCATCCACATGACAGAGAACCCGGACCGACATGGCTAGTTATAAACCAAAAGTGGCACTAAATTACAGAGACAGGCATCCATGACCCAACAACGAACGTGTCGGTCATCAACGTATGAAACCAAGTCGTAGCAAGCTACATGGACTTAAAGGAACAACGCGTGACATTTCCCCTATGGGACAGACACAGGAACGAAGAAGGACACATGCCAGCCAGCCTACGTGTTCCGAGCAGTAGCAAGCTACCAAGGCTCATTGGAAGCACTAGGAGGCATTTCCCTGTAAGATAGGCTACCAAAGGAAAACAACTAGGTGTCGGATCCCACACATACCAAGCATTTCAATCATACACACAATATGCTCAATATGTGCAAATACAACATTGCATCACAACAGAACTCTATGACTCAAAGTACTTTATTTATGAGGCTCGGAAGAGCCATACATAACATATCCATAAAGGTAGGGGTCACATGACCCAATACTCAAGTCATACAGTCATACAAGCACAAGCGGAAGCTAACATGTCTGAGTACAGACAACTTAGAAAATAAAACAGGCTTGGTGTAGCATGACTATCTACAAGGCCCTTCACAAGCTTAGGATCTCCGTCAGGGTAGCAAGCTACACGTCGACACCAACGTCTATGTAGAACCCATCAGAAGGGGCAGGGTTCTCCTCTGCAATAGTTATTAAGCAAACATGAGTACAAAGGTACTCAGCAAGTCATACAACAGAACATATCATACATGCAACATTATCAACAAGGGTAGTGGAGTTCATAGCAGCAAGCCAGCTTTGACTCTTGGCTAACCTATACTACGACTCTCAACCGATTGCAAGATAATACTACGTACACGAGTCCTCTACTCACCACAACAATACACTACCGTGGATCCTCTTCCGTCATCCTACGGAAGAGCCATCCACGGCATTCACACTTGTCTTGAGGCTTTTAGTAGTATCCATCAACTTGTCTATGAACTGTAAGAGTAACCAAGTAGTTCGTACCGCGAACAACGGCTATTCGAATAGATTGGTAACCCTGCAGGGGTGTACTTCTTCACACACGCTTCCACCACTTATCGCCGTTTACTCGATATGTACTCGGCAACCTTCAAGGGGAAGCCCAGCGAGGGTGTCGCCCCCGACCTGACTAACTACACAAGTCTCTCGTCCAGGTTTATTGCCTATTTGGGTTCCATCCGTGTGGAGATCCGGCCAGGATGTCGCTCACGGCCCTAAACGATGTGTACAGGGTTCTCGAGTCACCAAATGTGCGCTCGGTACACCCGGCCACGTACCTGTCGCATCACAGCCCACCCTGAGGGTCAGTGCTGTGCACGACCACCAGTAATCTACAAACACCAGAAACTAGTTGCAACTCCTCGACAGAGAACAAGGGCAGTTAATAAGCCGGGAGGGTCCATTGGTTTCGGGCCCAATGCATGGTAGTAGCTGAAACTTGAACCACACATACAGATCTCGGGTCCTATGGACGGTTCCAATGAAACAACCCACCATGTACTCCTACATGGCCTTTCATCGATACCTTTACCAAACATGTTTCACACTTCCCTCTCTTTACCGAGTATGATCATTTCACTCTGATCCATCACCTAGATGAACCAGACCTGACACAACTCTAAGCATAGCAGGCAACATAAACAAATAGCATGGTGGATCACACATCACATGGCTCAAACAACTCCTACACATGCTAGTGGGTTTCAACTATTTACTGTGGTAACGACAGGTCATGCAAGGGAATAGGGTTCAACTACCGCAGCAAGTAGCAGTTCACACGATGTTGCCTTAATGTGGTAAAAGAGAGCAGGAGCGAGAAGGTGGGTTTGTATCGGAATGATCAATGATTGCTTGCCTGACAGAGTGGTTGTCGGGTACTGCTCTTCAGTTGGATACGCATAGGTATCCTCGGGAGAAGGACCTAACACAGAGAACACCGGCGATACAATCAATAAGCAAACAAATGCAACAATATGATGCATGCTCATGATATGGCAAGATGCATGTGTCTTGGGCTAATGCATCTATAACAGAAGGGTTTGAGCCCATTTGAATCAAAGATTCAAAGTGGAACCCAAACTAATATTTATTTAAGTGCATTATCATGTTTTAATATAAACAGCAAGGTTAACTTGCTCAAACATGCATGAAACCAGTGCCACTGGAAAGATTGGATTTTTCTGATCAATTTTCATATATAAATCTTTTCCATCTGAGCTACTGTTAAATTTATATGATTTTTTGAAGTTTAAAGCATTTTGTGGAATTTCCTGAATTGTTTTTAAATCAAATAATCCCAGAAAATCATTTACTGCGTCAGCATGAGATCATGCTGACGTCAGCCAGTCAACAGGGCGGCCGAGGTCAAACCTGACCAGTGGGACCCACTGGTCAGTGTCACAGTTAGTTAACTAACTAATTAAGATTAGATTAGACACTAACCTAGGAAAGACTAACAGGCAAGGCCCACATGTCAGTGACCCAAGGGGTTCAAACCATTGGTCAAACGGGGCTAACTCGCCGGTGTTTAGCCGCCGGCAAGGCCAAACGCAGCGGTGAGGTGCGGGATTTGCGCTCCGGCTACCAAAACGGCGGCGGAGCACACCTACGGGCAGCTGGGAGTGAGCCGCGTCGAGTGGTGGTGGTGGCTGGCCTCGGGGTCGCCGGAAACGACGCCGACGACGAGTCCATCGGCTGCCGGAGTTTGGGCGAGGTCGAACTCGTCGGAGCGGTGCTCGTGGAGGCGCGTGGAGTGATCCTACAGCACCTACGCAGGACGGTGAAGCTGGTGGGCACGATGGCCGGGCCGTTAGGTGGCCGGAGCCTCGTCGGGACGAGCTCCACGGCGGCGCGTGCAGGTGAGCCTTATTCGGTGCGTACGGAGCAGGAGAGAACTAACGGAGAGGGGAGACAGAGCTGAGCTCACGGCGGTTGCAGTAAACGTCGAGGCGGGCTCGGGGACGGTCGGAGCTGAGCGGGGCGGCGATGGCGATCTCTGCGGCCGGAGTTGGGGAAGACGGGGTCGGGGCGACTCCAGAGCGGGCGAGCGCTCGGGGCTCAGCCTGCTCGACGTAGTCGATGACGACGGAGCGGACGGACACGGTGACGGAGCACGGGGACAGCGGTGGACGCGGCTATCACGACGACACGAGCACGGCGGCATCGGCCATGGTGCGGGGAAGGCGAGGGAGAGGAGCTGGGGAGGGTTGAGCGTGTCTGTGAGCTTTGGGGGGAAGTGGGTGGTTGATCCCGACCACCAGAACGGCGAGGGGAGGAAGCAGGGCGGCGGGCAGCTGCGTGGCGCGCGCTGCGGCCGCCGTCGAGCACCTGCCTGCCTGCCTGGCCGAGCCAAGCAGCTCACTGGAGCGGTGGCTGGGCTGGGCCAGTAGGTAGGCCTCTTAGTGGCGCCAGGTAAGTTTTTCTCTTTCTCCTCTCTTTTCTATTTTCTTTTTGTTTCATTTCTTTTGCAACTTTGTTGAATTAATAAAAATGCTAGAACATTTTTATAGCTCATAAAACTAGTCATGCCCACTGTATATAATATGAACAGTATGGAACATTTTAGTTTATGATTATTTGGGCACACAAAATATTTTATAGCATTTAAATGCCCAATTGCAAATACCATATGAATTAATCTAGAGACCTTTGGATGTCCTAGAAAATTGTGCACCATTTTTGGCAGAGGTTTAAGACCAAGGCAGAAATGATGAACATTTTTGAAGGGCATTTTGGGTACATTGGAAAGATTTTATCAAACCGTAGTTGTTAGAAGAGGGGTGCTGGGGTTTCTGTCATTCCCATTTCAAGTTTCTGTGGAAAGTAAACATGATGCACACTCTAGCTAGTCCTAATGCAAGCACTGGCTAGGATGTGACAGCCACTGATTGATTTGTTTAAGGATAAGTTGTTCAAATGCTATTCCCGAAGGGCCCAAACGGACATGCACAAGGCTTCGTTATCTTCAATGATGGTTCCCAATTTGAACTCGGTTGTATTTTATTATAAGACTAGCATGTGGTCATGCTTGTCTGGGACAACGTGATCACATGTACGTAGCAGAACTAGCTCATGTTTTGAAGCTTGCTATCGTAGTTCACTACCCGAGAATCTCGCAACGCCATCTCGTCGATTTGTGTTGCAAACTTTCGTTTCCAGACATGACGTATGGAATATCCTGACACCAACCAGAGCTGAATCTCAGGCAGATATGATGGTTGGAGCATTTCCCAAGATCTATAATATTGGTCTCTCGATAACCGGTAAAGTGGATGTCGTGGCCAACACACCCAGTCGAAAGACCTATTGTTGTAGAATCTTGATTGAAGAAGTTGGCCACCTCCTCATAAGGATTTCGTAGGATTTACTCCCTAGTTGTTCCTTATGCATTGTTGTGCTCTTGAAGTCCGACCTTTTACTTGACGTTCTAGGTACCAAACCATTTTAATAAATGGATTGCGCTAGCACATCAAGGAGAACATTAGAAGCGGAGTGCTAAATGTCTCTCGGTCGATCATCCAGATTTTGTCCCTTGACTCCGCTAAGGTGAAATCTGAGAAAGTGTTATCTTCCTTTGCATCTGCACCATCCATCATTATTCATCATGGTAGTATGTTGTGTTGCCAAGATCCTTGACATGGATATTGGTAAAACCTTGATGATGATGGAAATGCTCAAGTTCTTGAGAGCACGCACAAGCACTAGGTGTTATCCTCGACACCAACTGGGATTGCTCCTAGTCTCTTCGGTTATGCTATAACCTCTCAAAGAGTAGATTCACTCTCTACTGTTGGGTTTCTTCCCAGTTACCAGAATCATTCCTAGCATTTGCATTTTGTTCCCAGCTTGCACCACCATTGTGCCCATTTATATTCATGGGTTGCCCTTCTCAGCCACTGCTGTTTAGGATTATCTTCAGAAGTGGACTTGCCATGGGTCCCATCCATTTCCGATGATAAGCAAAATCATCCCTTGTGTTGTCTTCAACAAGGTAGTCCACATCATCCATGCTAGTCGGAATATGTCGTTCTCCCGGACTCCGTCAAACGATCGATTGTGTTTGCCTTAGGCTGGTATAGGGAATTTCAATGATCTCTATATCAAAAGTAATTCTTTTTGCCACTTAAGGGGATAATTCTTCGAGTCACTTTCACTAAGGTGCCCCGTCTAGTCACATCGATCACCATCTTCATTAAGTGTGGAATTATTGCCTATCAAGTGAACCTTCATCATTTGTTTCACTCCATTCCTCCGAATGTGTGTTCCGTGTCTCAGCTCAAGAGATGGTTCAACGTCTCACTCCATGAGTGATCTTGAGTTGCTCGATCTTTCAGAAGATCAATTTTGTAGAGTTTCTTTCGTCGTCACCGTGTTGTACAAAGACCTCGAAATCAACATGTTGCAAGCAATCAACATTAATACGAAGGACAGTTGGATCATGAAGATCGTGTTAGCCTTTTGTCCCTCTATTTTCTTACCTCACGTCTTGAATCTCGAGACGAGATTCTTGTTTAGTGGGGGTGAGTTGTCACAGCCCTAGGATACCTGAGTGAAATAGTTGCAACTGCACTCATGCATCATGTCTAAAATTTCTGAAAGTTGAATTGAGGTTTGTTGAAACCCTCACAAGGTAATTAAAAAAAATAGTCAACATCCAAATCTTCTCGAAGAAGCCCAAGAATATTTTCCTGTTAAACCTTGGAAAATATTGGCAAGAATAAAATTCAAACCAATATTTTTGGAGGCTTTAAAATATTTATTTTGGGCCTTTCATTTAAATCAATAACATATTTGAGTTGAATTTATTTCTGTTATATAAGAAATAAAGTTCAAGTATTTTTGTAAGTTTGCATGTGACCTTGGACTAGCTCCCTGAGCTCACATAAAAATTTACAGAAAGTTTTAAAACGGTTTGGTTAGTAAATCAAATCAAAACAAAGAAAGAAAAATAGAAAACATAAACAAATAAAAAAAGGAGGAAGCAGAGACTTACCTGAGGCCCACTTACCTGGTGGCCCAGCAATTTCAGCCCAGCCCACCTGGCCTCCTCCTATCGTCTTCCTCCTTGCCAGGAGAACGGATGCCTGCCCGACCCGCGCGCATCGCCGTGCGGCCACCTCCACCCTGCCTGGCTGCCTCCTCCTCCCCCTGGACGTCTCTCGCAGCGCCACGCCACTCCCTGGTTCCTCTCTCACTCTCCCTCGATCTCTCTCCCCTCTCCTGGCTCTCTCCCCCACGCCACCGAACACGCTCGTAGCCGCCGTTCGCCGTTGTCGCGGCCGCAGCCTCCCCCTCGCCTCTCCGACGAGCCCCCGAGCTCCGTCGTGCCTCCCTCTTCCTCTCCATCGAGTCACGCGGCGCCAGGAGCTCATCCTCATCCGCAACGCCATCGTCTTCCTCCTCGGTCGTCCGAGATCACCGCCGTCGATTCACCGTCATCAGCGCCTCCCCGAGCCCGCTTGTCTGCTCTGCGTGTCCACCGTGAGCCCCTGTGTCGAACCCCTCTCTCCCCTGGCTCACTTGCTTCCTCTAACGCCGATGCCCACCGGAGCCGATAGCTCCTTCCCGCCGGACATGTCACCTCCGTGGCCACCGTCACCTAGAGCGGCAACCGAGCACACAACCGTGCTCCACACAACGCCAGAAGCCCAAAACCGACTCCGGTTGCTCCTGCTGTGCACTGCAACACCGTCTCCGCCGCAGCCAAAACTCCGGCGCTGCCGCGAGCTCCGTTCCGATGAGCTCCCGCCACCCTAGCTCCTCCCGCTTGCCCTACCGGATGTGCGCGAGCCCCAGCTACGCGTAGGACCAAACGGCGGTCGATTTGGTCGATTGTAGGCAAATCCCGAGCCCCTCCGCCGTGCTCGCTGTCGCCGGCGGCGAGCCGCCGGCCAGTTTGACCCGGCTGACCAGGGGTTTGACTCCCCCTGAGTCACTGACTCGTGGGGCCGGCGTCTGTTTAATTAGTTTAGGTTTTTAGGTTTAGTGCTAATCACCTAATTAGTTAGCCCCTAGTGACACTGCCATGTAGGAACCATGCCCGTTTAGTTTAATGTAATTTTTGTTTTGTTTAGTTCTTAACCCAGTGGGACCCACCCGTCAGCATTGACTTTGCTGACGTGGCTGTTGACTGGGCCCACCTGTCTGTGACTCAGGCAAGCACTGTCACACTAACCTGTGGGACCCATAGGTCAGGTTTGACTAGACCAGCCCCTGTTGACTTGCTGATGTCAGCATGACCTAGTGCTGACGCAGTAATGTTTTCTGGAATTTAAAATAAATCTTAAATGACTTATTTATTTCAGAAAATAGCCAAAACTTCTAAAAATCACAAAAAATAATCTATAACTCCAATGAAAATAATTTATATATGAAAAATGATCAGAAAAATTCAAGGAATCTGTTTATGGCATTTTCATGCATGTTTGAACTAGTTAAACCTGATGATCAGGTCAAATCAATTAAATGACAATTAAATAATCACATATGGAGTTTGAATTTGAACCTTTGGTTCAAACCAACTTCATTTAATATGGTTGCTAGTTGCATTAGCCCAATCAACAGCATATTTCCATGTCATGATCATGCATCATATTGTCGCATTGCATTGATTGTGTTCTTTATGTATTGCCGGTGTTTATCCCCTCTCAGTAGATGATGTTCCGACGATGTGATCGATGACACTGATGAAGACACAATACCATCTTCAGAAGTGCCAGGCAAGCAAAACCCCATTGAGCACTCCGATACAATCCCACTCTCTCGCTCTTGCTCTCTTTACTGCATTAGGACAACAATGCTTCAACTGTTACCTGCTGCGTTAGTTGAACCCCTTTCCACTGTATGACCTGTCATTGCCACAGTAAATAGTTGAAACCCACTAGTATGAGTAGGAGTTGTTTGAGCCATGTTGTGCCTACTCATTCATGCTTTCTGGTTATGCCTGCTATTGCTTAGAGTTGTGTCAGGTCTAATTCATCAGGGATGAATTGGAATGGTGATGAACATGTCCTACTGTGTGTGAGCTAAGTGTGTGAACACGTTTTGGTAAAGATAGCGATGAGAGGCCATGTAGGAGTACATGGTGGGTTGTCTCATTGAAACCGTCCTCAGGAACTGAGTTTTGTGTTGGTTGATCCATGAACAGCTACTACCACGCATTGGGCTCCGGGCGCTGCAAGCTCTCTCGACTTATTAACTGCCCTTGTCCTATGTCCAGGAGTTGCAACTAGTTTCTGGTGTTTGTAGTTTACTGGAGGTCGTGCGCAGCGCTGACCCTCGCGGTGGGCTGTGACGCAGCAGGTACGTGGCACGGTGTACCGGTCGTCCGTTTGGTGATGCGGGAACCCTGTACACATCGTTTGGGACCATGAGCGACACCCCGGCCGGATCTCCCCACGGATGGAACCCAAATAGGCAATAAACCTAGACTAGGGACTTGTGTGGTTAGTCAGGTCATGGCCGACACCCTCGCTGGGCTTTCGCTTGAAGGTTGTCGAGTACATGTCGTGTAAACGGCGATAAGTGGTGAGAGCGTGTGCGAAGAAGTACACCCCTGCAGGGTTATATATGATCTATTCGAATAGCCGTGTCCGCGATAATGGACTTCTAGGTTACTTGTACAGTTCATAGACAAGTGAAAGTGGATACTCTAAAACGCGCAAGATAAGCGTGAGTGCTATGGATGGCCTTCTCGTAGGGAGACGGCAGCGGATCCATAGTGGTGTATTGATTGGTGAATATGTGGACTCGTGTGCGCCACCTCAAAAGAGTTACTTACAGTCGTAGTTCAGAATAGCCACCGAGTCAAAGCTGGCTTGCTGCAGTCAAACTCCACCACCCCTTTGTTTATACTGATGCATATGTAGCTAGTTCTGATGTAAGTCTTGCTGAGTACCTTTGTACTCACGTTTGCTTAATTTATGTTTTTGCAGAGAGAGTTCCGTCTCACTAGTGGTTCCGTGTGGACTTAGACGTTTATCATCTTACCTCAGCTACGATCTTGTACCCTTGGGAGGGTCTTGTAGATAGTCAGGCTTCTCAGCCTTTTTCATTTGTAGTTGTCTATACTCAGACATGTTATGCTTCCGTTGCATGTATGCTCTTTATGTTGGGTCATGTGACCTACGTTTTTAATAAATGCTATGATGACTCTTTTGGGCCTTTATCTATATGAGTTGTTGAGTTATGTTCTGATGCCATGATGTATAGCACATACTTGCATGTTATGCTTACGTGTAATGTGTATTGCTATGTGTGGGATCTGACACCTAGTTGTTTACCCTTGGTAGCCTATCTTACAGGGAAATGTCTCCTAGTGTTTCCACTGAGCCTTGGTAGCTTGCTAATGCTCCGGAACACTTAGGCTGGCCGTCATGTGTCCTTCTTCGTTCCTGTGCCTGCCCTTAGGGGAAATGTCAGGTGTTGTTCCTTTATGTCCGTGTAGCTTGCTACGACTTGAGTTCATACGTTGATGACCGACACGTTCGTTGCTGGGTCATGTATGCCTGTCTCTGTAATTTAGCGCCACTTTAGGTTTATAACTAGTCATGTCGGCACGGGTTCTCTGTCATATGGATGCTAGCGACACTATCATATACGTGTGCCAAAATGCGCAAACGGTCCCGGGCTAGGTAAGGTGGCACCCGTGGGGATACCGTGCGTGAGGCCGCAAAGTGATATGATGTGGTACAGGCTAGACCTGTGTGACTTAGGATCGGGGTCCTGACAACCCATCCACGATTTGCCCATGCGAGAACAAGGCACCTAGGACCACGGGAGGTGACATCACGGGAATGGCTCGTGAGACAGAGCTCAGCCCTTGGATTTAGCGACGCTGCAGGGACGGACCCGAGAACAGACGCCGTGCCAGTCCATAATCATGGGGTGGTCGCAGGCGGGCTCGCAAGGGCTCATGACCTTATTGGCAGTGAGGACGCCAAGCATATAGATAATGCAAGTAGGGAGAAACAACTACCCTTGATTTATGCGCAAAAGAGACAGCTGTGGGGGTGAGCACCCAGCAGCTCGAGGGAGATGCAGCCCGAGGGGCGCCCTCGATTGAATACCCGAGACATCACCTGATACTTGTCGTCGAAGAAGAGTTGGGGTAGCCGAAGACACGAGTCGTGCGGGTAGATCCTGAGGATCGCCGGCTCCTAAGGTCCAGGGGCTCCGGAGGCCCTCAGTGGTCACGGGGGTCCGGCTCCTGCTCCATCACGACCGTCTGCCACTGAGCCTCCTGAGCCCCCTAAGCCTGCCGTGTGAGGTAATGGAGCGTGGCAGTTGTGTTGCGGAAGCTGAAGAGCGTACAAATGTAACTGCAGGGGAGATTCTGCCTCCCGCTAATAGCCATCGGCCAGAAGGGCTCCAGAGAAGCATCTCGGTTGAGGCCCGCGATGTTGACGGAGACGCGGAATTGGTTGCTTGGGTTGGGGTAGGTGAGTTTGGTGCCGTGCGGTTGTGCCCACCGCGTATCAGCCTTGCGTACTGAAGTTCCTCGGTAGCCTGGTCGATGAAGTCCTGAGCCCCCAGCGCTGTATGGCTCACGCTGGGCTCACAAAAACGCGCGTCGACACACGCCTGCAGGTGGTGCCCGAACACCTCCCTCGTGACACTGGTCAGGCCAGAGGCACTCCAGAGAAGAGCCTCCGAACCCGTCCTGAGAGGGGCGCCGGGCGCGCCTCCCTATGCAAGGGTGGAGGGCGCCTCGTCAGCAGGCGCGGTACCCGAGGCAGTGCCGTCAGGAGCCCCTGCATCCTGAGGTCCATTTGCGGGCAAGTGCTTCTTCTTCTCGGGGGCGGTCTGCAAGGCGAGGACAGCTCCATCTTCGTTGGAGCTCTCGACCGCTACAGTCTGGTAGGCGCGCTCCTAGGAACACACTGCTTCCTTCTCGTCGCAAGCGATCGTGATCACCCCGCCACTCCCGGTCATCTTGAGGATGTTGTAGCCGTGATGGGTCGCCGCCATGAACTTGGCGAGGGCCGGATATCCTAGGTTGGCGTTGTACGGGAGGTGAATGTTGGCGACGTCGAAGTCGATGAGCTCGGTGTGATAGTTGTCGCGATCGCCGAAGGTGACGGGGAGGCGGGCCTGACCCATCGGGAGTGTGGAGCCATCTGTGATTCCGTAGAATGGCTTGGTTAGATGCAGCTGATCGTAGGGGACTTGGAGCATCTCGAACGTCTGGATGGAGAGGACGTTGAGCCTTGCTCCACCGTCAATGAGGGTCTTGGTCACGAGGACATTGATGATGGTCAGAGTGCAGAGCATCGGGAGAGTGCCTGGGGCTACGGTGCACTTGAGCTGGTCCTTGGGGTCGAAGGTGATGACATGCTTGGTCCACCTGAGGTTGCACGCGGCGTCAGGCCTGGGGAGCGCCGCGTTCACCTCACGAGCGAATCGCTTGAAGATGCGGTGGGAAGCCGGAGCGTGGGCTCCTCCCAGGATGCATGAAACCACGCGTGGCTCCTGAAAGCCCCCTGCTTCGTCTCCTTGTCGGTCGTCGTTTTTCCTTCTTAGCGATGGTGGCAGCGGAAGTAGGCCCGCGTTGCCCTGAGGGCGACCCTCATGAGGCTGGTCACGCCAGGGGGCGTCACGAGGCTGCTCCTGCCAGCGGTCTTCACGAGTTTGGTCACGCCATCCTTGGCGCGAGTTCCTTCCGTCCCAGCGTCCTCCACCACGGCCCCCTCCGCGGCCGTAGCCACGGTTGTCGTGGTCAGGATGCTGCCCGACGCGTCCGTCACACATCGCCCTGAGTTCTTGGCAGTCGTTGGTGTTGTCGCTGTGAACATCATGGAAGACGCAATATGGACGGTTGTCTCTGGGGGGGGGTCGTTGTAGCCGCAGCCACGCTTCACTTCTGGCTCTGTAGCGAGCACAGCGGGTCCCTTGCGCTTTGCTTCCTTGGCCTTGGCCTTCTTGTCGTCAGGTTCCGCTTCAGGCAGCTCCAGGAGAGAGAGGCAGCCTTCCTCTGCCCTGGCGCACTTTGCTGCGAGGTTGAACATCTCGAGGGCCATGCACATGACCTTGTGGATGGCGAGCTCCTCCTTCATCCTGACGTCGCGGACACCGTCGGAGAACGCCGAGATGATAGCCTCGTCCGAGACCCTAGGGATCTTCAGGCACACGGTGTTGAAACGCTGGATGTACTTATGTAGGGTCTCCCCAGGTTGCTGCTTCACATGGCACAGATCTGCGGCCGCCGTGGCTCAGTCGCGGGTACCATCGAACATGTCGACAAAACGCTCACGAAGCTCCCCCCCAGGAGGAGATGGATCCCGCGGGAAGGTTCAAGAGCCAGGAGCGAGCGACATCTTTGAGGGCCATGGGGAACCAGTTCGCCATGACCTGCTCGGTGTCGTTGGACGCCTCGAAGCTCAGCTCGTAGAGCTGGAGGAACTCTGCGGGGTCGGCGGTGCCATCGTAGCGCGGAGGCAGATCCGTCTTGACCTTGCCGGGCCAGACGAGGCGCTGCAGCTCTGGAGCTAGGGCGCGACATCCTGCCATGCTCATGATTGAGGTCACCCCCTGCGCTACGGTGCTGGTTCCTGGGGTACAGGCGCCACCACCTCCTGTGGCGCACGGTTCTGGTGCTGCGGAGCGGGGAGCCCGCGAGCTTTTGCCTGGGGACGCGGGACCACCTGGCAGCTCTCCTCGTCGCGTGCAGGGGCCCTGCGGGGCTGCTCGCGCCGTGGAGCCTCGCATCTGAGCCCCTGGCCAGCGCCGTGCAGTGGAGGTGGAGCAGGGACACCGTGGTCCATGTTCCCCGCCATGAGCGACGGAGGACGGGAGGAGTCAGTCGGTGCAGGTACCTCCCTTGCGGCGTTGACGAGCTCGGTGATGCGGTGGAGGCACTCATCGTAGAGGTCATCCGCTGGAAGGTAGCGTAGGAGCTCCCTGTCACACCCTGCATTTTGTAACATGTCATTTGCATCAATAAAGCATGAAAATTTGGACCAGCAAATTTTTTTAGCATCATTTGGCTTTTATTTGGAATTAAGTTTTTCTCCCTGTGCTTTTCAAGTGCTCTTTAAAGTCAACTACTCCCTCTTGTACATTTCATCTCCTTACCCAAAACTTCTGCCCAATGATCATACCAAGTGTTTATAGCAGTATAGAATTTTCTTATAAAATTAATTTGGCCAAAATGTATTTTCAAAAGTTAGTTTTCCAAATACCCCTGAATTGAGGTTTGCACTGCAAGCGCTTGATTTAGGGTGAGCAAAATATTTCAAAGAGTATATCTGAAACCTAGTAGGTATAGGACTCCCATAAACCACAAAATATAATTTTAAAAGTTATTTTCCTATTTTATTTAAAGGCTTTTTCTTTAGGCCAGAAATGGTCTTTAATAGGGAAAAATTATTTAATTATTTCACAAATAATTGCCAAAATTCAGGGAGACTCATAGGACATATATTGTCCATATATAAGAGTTTCAACACTTGGTCATGTTCAAAATATTGGACAAATCCCTCAGGAACTCTTTTTGGATATTTCAAGCTTTTGAAATATTTACAAAGGAAATATTCTCTAAAAATTCCAGAGTAATTCTATCATGTCATATATGACATATTTGATGATCTTGCTAAGCCCCATGCCTTGGGAAGCAAGAAAACATCATCAGAACCCCGCAAAACCATTATGTCCATATTTGAAGTTTGAGCAACTTTACATTGCCAAACTTGTTCAAATGCTCTCAAACTTGGTACACGTGCTAGAGTGATCTAATAATGCATCTAGACCAAATGGCACAAGCTTTGGAGAAGGGTAACTTGATTAGAGTACCCCAAAACCATTTCAGTTCAAATTCAAATTTGAACAACTTTACATTACCAACTTTTTACTTGGGGCTTCTAACTTTGTGGGCATGATCACAACCCCAAATGATGATACTACACCAAGTGGTGCATCAAGGGGGGATGATTAGCTTGACTCAAACATGGTGAAACCATTTCTGTTGTTTTCTAGGGCTCACCAAAGTTACATTGGCAAGTTTCTTCAGATGAGCCCAAACTTGGTGAAACACCCTATTTCCATATGCCATTTAATCCTGTTAAGTGTCATGGCTAGTGGAGATCATTTGATTGCTCAAAACCACATCAAACACCTTCTGGTGATTTTCTAAAGTTACCATTTTCACCTCTTCTCCTGTTCTCCTTGAGCCCAACTTTCTACCACAGCTTCCCCAGGTCCCCTTGCACCTCCAGTAACTTCCCCATGGCGACAGCTCAATAATTGAGGGGTGAAAACCCCATTTTACTCTGCTGGACATCCTAGTTTTCACCTTCCCTCAACCTCCCTCCTCTTCCATTGGGTAACCAGGGCATCCAAGACCACATCACACTTTTTTACTCCTCACCTGACCCCCCAGACAAGGTGGCCGCGTCCAGCAAGCCAAGGGCATGCGCTGGCATGCAATAGGCGTGCTCTGGAGCGCGCTACAGTGCACACCCGCACTGTAGCCTCCTCCAGTCAGCGGCCCCCGACCACCTCGAGCCTCCCCCTCACGCCACTTGATGCGCCTCGACGTCCGCAACACACCCCGGCGCTGTCCCCCTCCTCCTTCTCCCTCCTCTGGCTGCCCTCGCACGCGCGCCGGCCACCCGCAAGCTACAATCCTCGACCTCGCACCCGCGCTGCTCTGGAAGCTTCCCCCGCTCTCTCTCTTCCTCTTCCCGGCCCTGGACCGCATCCAGCAACTCCGCAAACACCACCCCAACTCCTCCCGAGCCCTGTGGCAACGGGCAGAAGCTCGCCGGTGCACAGGTCCACGGCACCTCGCCGTTCGCCTATAAAAGGAGCCCCCGCGCTCCTCCTCTCCTCACCAAATGCTCTCTCACCCACCTAATCTTCCCCCTACGCCACTCACTCCACTCCAGACAGGATCGAGCTCGAGCTCCGCCGCGGCCGCTCGCCGTCGTCCACTCGGTACAGGCCCTTCCCACCGCTCCTCTCGCTCGATCTAGCACCACGACGTCCCACTGATCCTTTTCCCCCTCTTTTCCCTCTCTACAGCTGCCGGAAACGACTGGAGCAACCTTCACCCGATGCCCATCCGCCGCGTGACCTCGCCGCCGGCGAACCAGGCCACTCCGGCGACCCACTCCACCACCACCAGATCGGCGACACCTCGCTGATTCCGTCCCTGCCCTTAGCTCGCCCTGTCGTGCCCCGAATCGTCGCCGATGAGCCGGGAGGGTTAGGGATGACAGGCGGGCCCCACCTGTCAGGCTCCCCTCGCCCTCGCCTCTCTCTCCTCTCACTGACGCCGGGCCCCGCCCGTCAGGTTTGAAACCTGGCGCGCGCACTGGCGCCCGTGCGGTGGGCTGATTCGCCCTGGGCCTGCTGCACTGTGGCCGTCCTGGCCCAGTTGCACAGGACCCTTTTTCTTTTTCTTTTTTGTGGGATTTTCAAATAATTCCACAGGATTAAATATTTATCCAAATAAATTAATTCCAGTTCCAAAAAACTCTGTTCTGTTCTGTTTAAATCCATATTTAAATCCATATTTGAACATTAAAACCTCTGTTCAAACATTGATGTACCCCATCCTGTCACTCCAAATCTCAAACTAAGAATTTTTGCCATCTTAGTTTTCCCTCTAGTATTTGATAAAAATAAGTTGACATTTTTCTGAGCACTTTGGTTTTTCTGTTTTTATTATGGTCTTATTTTCCCGTTGTTTATTGCGACGATTAGATACCGTATTTGATGAGCTTGCTAAAGAAGATGGAGGGGAAGGATTTGAAGACCTTGAAGACCAAGCCAATCCAGGCAAGCAGCCCTTTGTCCATGACTATGGAACCCCTTTTTTATGCATGTCATATAGCACTATATTGTTGTTGCATCGGAATCATGAAGAGGTGGAAACCTCTTGTTGGTTTGCCACTACACTTCCTCGTTGATACTTGCATTTGTGCATGACCCTACCTTCTTATGAGGGCTATGCCAGTAGGAGTAGATAGGTTGCTATAGTAGTGGCTATGGTAGTAGGACGGGATATGCATGTTAATGAAAGCATAGTTTATTTGAGGAACTCTTTGAAAAGACCCCATCGGGTGTCACTTATGCCCGAGGGAGATGATGAGATGGGTAACCACTTGATGACGAAGGAGTGTACCAAGACAAGTGATTGTGATGTTTTTCAAATGGATTGGTTTAAGTGGCGACCGTTATTCCAACTTTACATGCGCAACCATTCTACCCTTATATGGGAAAGGGCATTATTGATTACCTAGGTTGATACTAGCATGGTGCCCGCATTACTAGTGACGGGGGTGACACGAGGTCACTCTCGGGACGGGGTCGTGCATGGATAGGAGGCCATGACTGTTTTCATAGGGCACCGAACACACCGTTGGTACCCCGTGCCCGTGGTATGTGAAATAGGAGCAAGGCTCCAAAAATCTTAAGATGTGAATGTGGGGCACGGGGGTTACTACCAATCAAGTGGACTCCATATTAGTGTCTCCTAGGGAAAGATAGTGATCGGGTGCTTACCCCGGGTACTTGAGGTACCGCGGGTCGTGGATGACACGGAAAGCTTCCCGGATCTTGTGGGTAAAGTGCGCAACCTCTGCAGAGTGTAAAACTATTCGAATAGCCGTGCCCACGGTCAAGGACAGTTGGGTAACCGCTCTTGGGCTACGTCCAATGTTTGTGAAACCCCGTGTGTGTGTGTGTAAGCTCCGTTTGGTTTAAGTCAAAAGGACTTGACAAGATGAAGAGGTCATAGCTTGGCTATGTTGATATATATAACCTATAAATTTTTATGATGCATGCCTCAGATAGCTCATGTCATTGCACTCTCAAATTTCTGCTTTCTGCAAACATATCCTATCTAGTGCTATTTTATATCTTGTCATACTTGTTCCAAAAATATGGGTTGCTTGCGAGTACATTCAAAATACTCATTGGCTTGCCACTGGTTATTTAATTAGCCAGGCATGGAAGAGCAGGAATTTGATGAAGAATTCTATGGAGACGAACATGCGAACTAGGACGCTTTCCCAGTCAGAATGCCTGTAGAGTTAAGGCAGATGGCATGGGTTCTACTTATCTACAAAGACTTCCGCTATTCGAGTTATTTGCTATTCAGCCCATGAGGCTTTATCTATGTAAGACTTGGCCATAATGGTCATAATTTGTGTAAGACGGTATGTATGGATGTAAGACTCTTGTTATTCAGCTTCTGTGTGTTCAGTGAGCATTGATCTCTGGGATCACTGTACACATGCATTCGGTGATCTCGACTCTTAAGTCGGGGTCCCCTCAGAGCTAGTATCAGAGCCATCCTGACTATAGGAAGCCTTAGTTAGCATGGGCGTTAGTTAGATGAGACCCTTTTCAAAAAACCTTCTGAACCTCTCTTCTTTTCTAAACCTTACCAAACCTGAGATATCATCAGCTTATTAACCTCTCCTATTCAACCTTTGTAGATGGCCGCTGTACCTGAAGAGCACCTGACCACTGGGTTCCCCTTGCTTCTCGAGGATAGCCTCCAGGAGTGCCAATTCCACCGAGCACCCATCCTCACCTACCATGAGCATTGGGTTAACAACAGTGAGGTGGAGTACCATGTGGAAGTGATCGTGAAGGCAAACGATCCTCCCACAAGTTGGTTCTTCGAGGGACCCCAGATGGCAACACTACCCCTCGCTGTCGAGGCTGCTGCAGTCAAGGGACTAACACGTCTCCGCGAGCTTCTTCCGTAGATGGCAGCCAAGATGACAACCCGCTTCTTGCCTTACCGGAAGGAAGGCGAAGATGAAAGCAGCGCACAAGCCCCTCCACTGAAGGAAGGACTTCCACTTCGATTCCATACCTACTTCAGCCTATGTGCCAACAGCTTGGCACACGATTTCGCCTCGGAATCGATGAAGCTCCGAGAAGAATTTCACAAGACCAAGGCACTTCTTCGCCGAGCACAAGAGAAGACGGATATGATCAAGAAGGAAGGTGCGCCTCCCGGACAGTCCGCTATCGCGTACCGAGGCGGAAGGCCCTCAGGAGATATATCTTCCAAGGATGAAGAACCACCCCGGCGACGCCGTATGACGGCAAGGGAATATCACAAGCTTTTCCCTGCACCACCGACAAAACACCGCCGTATCCAACTCCTCCACTCCCCCACACCCTCAAGTGATAAGGGGGCCCAGACTAATGAAGACAAGGAGGAAGACCCAGAAGAGCCAGAATACACGACCGAGCATTCCGCCACTTAGGCATTATTCGCAACTCGGATATGCCAGTTCGTGACCTCTATGGTAGGATAGGTCGTGTAACCCCTATGCGAAGTCGAGTCCTTGTATGGTTCATATGAAGCCATCTAGTATCTGCTTTTGTTGTGTTTGGATGTACGTCATATTCTCCCTTCGGGAATATGTAAACGACTGCATCACCCATTTGGATTTTAATGAATGTGTTTGGCCCTTTCGGCCCTTGCATGAATTGATTAGTGTCACACCCACCCCCTTACTAGGCACCCGTCTTTATTGCTTTCCCTCTTCCAAGTCATGAGACCTTTTACCGCTCCAACAGGATGCCTGTTGTAACTCGTACTGGTACCTCTACCCAGCAGCCTGAAGCCGGAGCATCCGCCCAATCAGAGGCCGGCCAAGACCCAACCCACGACCAAGCTCCACCACCACCTCCTCCGAACATGGACATGGCTCAGCTTCTCCAAGCTTTCCGAGAGGAACGCCAAGACAACACCGCAGCCCTTCAGATGATTGCTCAAGCTATCACCAACAACCACCAGCCGGCGGGGAATGGCAATGGACGTTCCACGTTGGCAGAGTTCAAGAAGCATGCACCGCCAACTTTCATCGAGACTGCTTAACCCCTGGATGCAGACGACTGAGTCCGCACCATTGAGGACTTGCTGGAACTAGTCGGATGCACCGAAGACCGCGAGAAGGTGGCTTACGCTGCCCACTGCCTCGGGGGGGCTGCTAGAGCTTGGTGGGATTGATTCAAGGTCATGCATGCTGGGCAAGACATCACTTGGAACAACTTCAAGGCAGAATTCCGCAAGGCCCATATTCCTTCCGGAATCATGGCTATTAAAAAGCATGAGTTTCGAGCCCTGAAGCAAGGAAGTGGCACTGTCAAGGAGTACATGCAGAAGTACAGTGTTCTGTCAAGGTATGCTCCTGAAGATGTCAGCACTGATGCTGCAAAAAGGGAGCGCTTCATGGAAGGCCTCAATCAGACTCTGCAGTACTCGCTTGTCGTGTGCGACTGCCCAACCTTTCCTGGCCTGGTGAACAATGCCCTCATGCTTGAAGACAAGCGGCGTGCTCTGGAAGACACTCGCAAGCGCAAGATGGTCAGCAAGGGAAGTTCCAGCAACCAGAAGCCTCGCCCGTGGCAGCCAGCCCCGGTCAAGCCAACCTACCAGCAGCCAAGAGCTTCTGCACCTCGCACCAACAATCAGCCTCAGCAGTATGCCAACCCAAGGCCAGCATTCAACCCCAATAATAGTGGTGGCAACAAGATCAATAATCCAAACCAAGTCACTTGCTTTGGATGTGGCCAGTCAGGGCATATTTCTAAGGTGTGCCCCAACAAGAAGCTTGATGCCCCACGCCCCAATGCATAGAACCCAGGACAAGGCCACGGGATGCCACCAAGGAACCAAGCTCCTCTCAACCCGCCTAACCATGGGAAGGGCGTGTGAATCACGTCACTGCTGAAGAAGCCCAGGAAGACCCGGACGTCGTGCTGGGTACGTTCCTTGTCAACTCAGCACCTACAACTGTCTTGTTTGATTCTGGAGCCACACATTCATTTGTCACTCAAAGATTTGCATTAAAAAGTGGCATGACCCCTAAACCCCTGAATAACCCCATGGTGGTACAAACCCCCGGAGCAGAGATGAGAGCCAAGATAGGATGTAAGGGAGTTAGTATTACCATTAACGGGGTAGATTTCCTAGCACACCCTATCATCCTAAGATCGCAAGGCTTGGATGTGATCTTAGGGATGGATTGGCTCAGCAAGCACCAAGGCTTATTAGACTGTGCCAATCGAACTGTCACTGTGACCAATGACCAAGGAGTCGAAGTTAAGTTTGCTTCCAACTCCTCTTCTGCTCAAACCGCTCAAGTCAACTGTCTGTCTGAAGTTCGACTGGAGCAAGTACCGGTAGTCTGCGAGTATCCCGACGTCTTTCCGGATGAGCTACCGGGAATGCCCCCTGACCGTGACATTGAGTTCATCATCGAGCTCGTGCCCGGGGCAGGACCCATCTATAAGAAGCCTTATAGAATGGGGACGGAAGAATTAGCAGAATTAAAGAAGCAACTGGAAGAGCAGCTGAGGAAGGGATTTATCCGCCCAAGTGCCTCCCCTTGGGGATCACCTGTTCTGTTTGTGGCAAAAAGGGACGATACCATCCGCTTATGCATTGACTACCGTTCCCTCAATGAGGTTACAATCAAGAACAAGTATCCACCTCCCAAGATTGAAGATCTGTTTGATCAACTCAGCGGAGCCAAGGTGTTCTCCAAGATCGACCTCAGATCTGGGTACTACCAGCTGAAGATCAGACCCCAAGATATTCCGAAGACGGCATTTGTAACCAGATATGGCCTGTATGAGTGCACGGTCATGTCCTTTGGATTAACCAATGACCCAGCTTACTTCATGTATCTCATGAATAAGGTCTTCATGGAATATTTGGACAAGTTTGTTGTTGTCTTCATCGATGACATTCTTGTCTTCTCGAAGACGGAGGAAGAGCACGAGCAACATTTGAGGATGGTCCTAGACAAGCTTCGAGAGCACCAACTATATGCCAAATTCATCAAGTGTGAGTTTTGGCTGCACAAGGTTGGATTCTTAGGTCATGTCTTGACCGAAGAAGGATTGTCAGTTGATCCCGCGAAGATCGAAGCTGTGACCCAATGGCAATCTCCAACCACCGTCAAGGAAGTCAGAAGCTTCCTCGGACTTGCGGGCTATTACCGCAAATTCGTGGAAGGATTCTCTAGCATTGCCCGGCCAATGACTCAGCTCCTCAAGAAGGACAAGAAGTTCGAATGGACGCCAAAATGCAGAGAGAGCTTCCAAGAGCTCAAGAAGAGATTGACCACCGCCCCAGTTCTAGCAACACCTGATATTCACAAGGAGTTCGTGATATATTGTGATGCCTCTCGAACCGGATTGGGGAGCGTTCTGATGCAAGAATGCCGAGTCATAGCTTACCTCTCTAGGCAGGTACGACCTCATGAAGAGAACTACGCTACTCACGAACTTGAGTTAGCGGCAGTGGTTCATGCCTTGAAGACATGGCGACATTACCTCCTAGGGAAACGGTGTGAGATATACACAGACCACAAAAGTCTGAAGTACATTTTCACCCAAAAGGAATTGAACAGGAGGCAATGAAGATGGTTGGAACTCATCAAAGATTAGGACCTCTGTGTTCAATATCACCCCGGGAAGGCTAACGTGGTAGCCGATGCCTTAAGCAGAAAGGCTTGCTCCTTGAATGCCATAATTCAAAAGAGGCTGCCAGCCCTGTTTGAAGAGCTGGAACAATTCAGTTTGGAATTGGTCACCCCTGGATTTCTAGATCATCTGGAAGTCAAACCAACCCTGATGGATGAATTCAAGAAGGCACAAGGTGGGCACGCAAGCATTGAAGGCATCAAGAAGAAGACGAAGCTAGGCAAGGCCCAGGATTCTCCGAGGACGAGCACGGGATAGTTTGGTACAAAGGCCGCATCTGTGTACCAAACAAGATGGAGCTGAAGAACTTGATCCTGCAAGAAGCCCACGACACTCCGTATTCCATCCATCCCGGAGGAACCAAGATGTATCAAGACTTGAAGGAAAGTTTCTGGTGGCACGGGATGAAAAGAGAGATTGCAACCTATGTTGCAAAGTGTGATGTGTGTCAAAGGGTCAAGGCTGAGTATCAGCGACCCGCTGGATTGCTCCAACCACTCAAGGTTCCTGAGTGGAAGTGGGATAGAGTCGGAATGGATTTCATCACTGGATTACCAAGGTCGAGTAAAGTACATGACTCCATCTGGGTCATAGTCGACCATTTGACCAAGGTAGCCCATTTCATTCCTGTCAAGACTACCTATAATGGCAACCAGTTGGCAACTCTCTATATCAACGGAATCGTGAGCCTTCATGGTGTTCCAAAAGAAATTGTGTCAGATCGAGGCAACCAGTTTACTTCAACGTTCTGGAAAAGATTCCAAGAAGCCTTGGGAACCAAGTTGTCTTTCAGCACGGCTTTTCACCCGCAGACCGGAGGTCAGACAGAGCGAGTAAATCAAATTCTCGAAGACATGCTCCGAGCCTGTGTCTTGGCATATGGAGCAAAGTGGGAAGATTGCCTCCCTTTTGCCGAGTTCTCCTATAACAAAAGTTATCAGTCGAGTCTTCAGATGGCACCATTTGAGGTGTTGTACGGACGCAAGTGTCGCACACCCCTCAACTGGTCAGAGAATGGAGAAGGGCTAGTCTTTGGACCAGATATACTCCGCGAAGCAGAATAGCAAGTCCAACTAGTCAGAGAACGTTTGAAGGCCGCCAAATCAAGGCAGAAGAGCTATGCTGACACTCGTCGCCGAGACATGAGTTTCCGTGTTGGAGACGATGTGTACCTGCGAGTAACTCCTCTGAGGGGAACCAAGCGTTTCCACGTTAAGGGGAAACTTGCACCAAGATTTATTGGCCCCTTCAAGATCACCGACCGACGAGGAGAAGTGGCTTACCAGTTGGAACTACCACCTGAGCTATCCGATGTGCACAATGTATTCCACGTGTCACAACTTTGGAAGTGTCTCCAAGTTCCGAACAAGCCTGATCTCTACAAGGATGTTGATCACCAAGCTATTGATCTTCAGCCTGATTTGACCTACCGCGAGAAGCCCATTCGCATTCTGGATGAAGCAGAACGATGGACGCGAAGCCGCACCATCAAGTACTTCAAGGTCCAGTGGAGCAACCACACGGAAGCCGAAGCAACTTGGGAACGTGAAGACTATCTTAGAGCCGAGTATCCCGATCTCTTTTAAGACCTTGTTTAGGAATCTCGGGGACGAGATTCTTGTAAGGGGTGTAGGTCTGTCACACCCTGCATTTTGTAACATGTCATTTGCATCAATAAAGCATGAAAATTTGGACCCGCAATTTTTTTTGGCATCATTTGGCTTTTATTTGGAATTAAGTTTTTCACCCTGTGCTTTTCAAGTGCTCTTTAAAGTCAACTACTTCCTCTTGTAGATTTCATCTCCTTACCCAAAACTTCTGCCCAATGATCATACCAAGTGTTTATAGCAGTATAGAATTTTCTTATAAAATTAATTTGGCCAAAATGTATTTTCAAAAGTTAGTTTTCCAAAAACCCCTGAATTGAGGTTCGCACTGCAAGCGCTTGATTTAGGGTAAGAAAAATATTTCAAAGAGTATATTTAAAACCTAGTAGGTATAGGACTCCCATAAACCACAAAAATATAATTTTAAAAGTTATTTTCCTATTTTATTTAAAGGCTTTTTCTTAAGGCAAGAAATGGTCTTTAATAGGGGAAAATTATTTAATTATTTCAAAAATAATTGCCAAAATTCAGGGAGACTCATAGGACATATATTGTCCATATATAAGAGTTTCAACACTTGGTCATGTTCAAAGTATTGGACAAATCCCTCAGAAACCCTTTTTGGATATTTCAAGCTTTTGAAATATTTACAAAGGAAATATTCTCTAAAAATTCCAGGGAAATTCTATCATGTAATATATGACATATTTGATGATCTTGCCAAGCCCCATGCCTTGGGAAGCAAGAAAACATCATCAGAACCCCTCAATACTATTCTGTCCATATTTGAAGTTTGAGCAACTTTACATTGCCAAACTTGTCCAAATGCTCTCAAACTTGGTACACATGCTAGAGTGGTCTAATAATGCATCTAGACCAAACGGCACAAGCTTTGGAGAAGGGTAACTTGATCAGAGTACCCCAAAACCATTTCTGTTCAAATTCAAATTTGAACAACTTTACATTACCAACTTTTTACTTGGGGCTTCTAACTTTGTGGGCATGATCACAACCCCAAATGATGACACTACACCAAGTGGTGCATCAAGGGGGGATGATTAGCTTGACTCAAACATGGTGAAACCATTTCTGTTGATTTCTAGGGCTCACCAAAGTTACATTGGCAAGTTTCTTCAAATGAGCCCAAACTTGGTGAAACACCCTATTTCCATATGCCATTTAATCATGTTAAGTGTCATGGCTAGTGGAGATCATTTGATTGATCAAAACCACATCAAACACCTTCTGCTGATTTTCTAAAGTTACCATTTTCACCTCTTCTCATGTTCTCCTTGAGCCCAACTTTCTACCACAGCTTCCCCAGGTCCCCTTGCACCTCCAGTAACTTCCCCATGGCCGGAGCTCAATAATTGAGGGGTGAAAACCCCATTTTACTCTGCTGGACAATCCCAGTTTTCACCTTCCCTCAACCTCCCTCCTCTTCCATTAGGTAACCAGGGCATCCAAGACCACATCACACTTTTTTACTCCTGACCTGACCCCCCAGACAAGGTGGCCGCGTCCAGCAAGCCAAGGGCATGCCCTGGCATGCAATAGGCGTGCTCCAGAGCGCGCTACAGTGCACACCCGCACTGTAGCCTCCTCCAATCAGCGACCCCCGACCACCTCGAGCCTCCCCCTCGCGCCATCGATGCGCCTCGACGTCCGCAACACGCCCCGGCGCTGTCCCCCTCCTCCTTCTCCCTCCTCTGGCTGCCCTCGCACGCGCGCCGGCCGCGCGCAAGCTCCAATCCTCGGCCTCGCACGCGCGCTGCTCTGGAAGCTTCCCCCGCTCTCTCTCTTCCTCTCCCAGCCCTGGACCGCATCCAGCAACTCCGCAGACACGACCCCAGCTCCTCTCGAGCCCTGTGCAACGGGCAGAAGCTCGCCGGTGCACAGGTCCACGGCACCTCGTTGTTCGCCTATAAAAGGACCCCCCGCGCTCCTCCTCTCCTCACCAACTGCTCTCTCACCCACCTAATCTTCCCCCTATGCCACTCACTCCACTCCAGACAGGCCCGAGCTCAAGATCGAGCTCGAGCTCCGTCGCGGCCGCTCGCCGTCGTCCGCTCGGTACAGGCCCTCCCCGCCGCTCCTCTCGCTCGATCTAGCACCACGACGTCCCACTGATCCTTTTCCCCCTCTTTTCCCTCTCTGCAGCCGCCGGAAACGACCGGAGCAACCTTTACCCGACGCCCCTCCACCGTGTGACCTCGCCACCGGCGAACCAGGCCACTCCGGCGACCCACTCCACCTCCACCAGATCGGCGACACCTCGCTGATTCCATCCCTGCCCTTAGCTCGCCCTGCCGTGCCCTGAATCGTCGCCGGTGAGCTCGCCGGCCCTCTACCGGAGGGTTAGGGATGATAGGCGGGCCCCGCCTGTTAGCCTCCCCTCGCCCTCGCCTCTCTCTCCTCTCACTGAAGCCGAGCCCCGCCCGTCAGGTTTGAAACCTGGCGCGCGCGCTGGCGCCCGTGCGGTGGGCTGATTCGCCCTGGGCCTGCTGCACTGTGGCCGTCCTGGCCTAGTTGCAAATGACCCTTTTTCTTTTTCTTTTCTGTGGGATTTTGAAATAACTCCACAGGATTAAATATTTAGCCAAATAAATTAATTCCAGTTCCTAAAAACTTGTAAAAATCCAACCTATTTAATGATGTCACTTTCACCCATATCCATGGACCTTTTCTGTTCTGTTCAAATTTAAATCCATATTTGAACATTAAAACCTCTGTTCAAAAATTCATGTACCCCATTCTGTCACTCCAAATCTCAAACTAAGAATTTTTTCCATCTTAGTTTTCCCTCTAGTATTTGATAAAAATAAGTTGACATTTTTCTGAGCACTTTGGTTTTTCTGTTTTTATTATGGTCTTATTTTCCCGTTGTTTATTGCGACGATTAGATACCGTATTTGACGAGGTTGCTGAAGAAGAAGAAGGGGAAGGATTTGAAGACCTTGAAGACCAAGCCAATCCAGGCAAGCTGCCCTTTGACCATGACTATGGAACCCCTTTTTTATGCATGTCATATAGCACCATATTGTTGTTGCATCGGAATCATGAAGAGGTGGAAGCCTCTTGTTGGTTTGCCACTACACTTCCTCGTTGATACTTGCATTTGTGCATGACCCTACCTTCTTATGAGGGTTATGCCGGTGGGAGTAGATAGGTTGCTATAGTAGTGGCTATGGTAGTAGGACGGGATATGCATGTTAATGAAAGCATAGTTCATTTGAGGAACTCTTTCAAAAGACCCCATCGGGTGTCACTTATGCCTGAGGGAGATGATGAGATGGGTAACCACTTGATGACGAAGTGGTGTACCAAGACAAGTGTGTGTGATGTTTTTCAAACGGATTGGTTTAAGTGGCGACCTTTATTCCAACTTTACATGCGCAACCACTCTACCCTTATATGGGAAAGGGCATTATTGATTACCTAGGTCAATACTAGCATGGTGCCCGCATTACTAGTGACGGGGGTGACATGAGGTCACTCTCGGGACGGGGTCGTGCTTGGATAGGAGGCCAAGACTATTTTCATAGGGCACCGAACACACCGTTGGTACCCCGTGCCCGTGGTATGTGAAATAGGAGCAAGGCTCCAAAAATCTTAAGATGTGAATGTGGGGCACGGGGGTTACTACCAATCGAGTGGACTCCATATTAGTGTCACCTAGGGAAAGATAGTGATCGGGTGCTTACCCCGGGTACTTGAGGTACCGCGAGTTGTGGATGACACGGAAAGCTTCCCGGATCTTGTGGGTAAAGTGCGCAACCTCTGCAGAGTGTAAAACTATTCGAATAGCCGTGTCCACGGTCAAGGACAGTTGGGTAACCGCTCTTGGGCTACGTCCAATGTTTGTGAAACCCTGTGTGTGTGTGGAAGCTCCATTTGGTTTAAGTCAAAAGGACTTGACAAGATGAAGAGGTCATAGCTTGGCTATGTTGATATCTGTAACGTATAAATTTTTATGATGCATGCCTCAGATAGCTCATGTCATTGCACTCTCAAATTTCTGCTTTCTGCAAACATATCCTATCTAGTGCTATTTTTATATCTTGTCATACTTGTTCCAAAAACATGGGTTGCTTGCGAGTACATTCAAAGTACTCATTGGCTTGCCACTGGTTTTTTAATTGGCCAGGCATGGAAGAGCAGGAATTTGATGAAGAATTCTATGGAGATGAACATGCGAACTAGGACACTTTCCCAGTTAGAATGCCTGTAGGGTTAAGGAAGATGGCATGGGTTCTACTTATCTACAAAGACTTCCGCTATTCGAGTTATTTGCTATTCAGCCCATGAGGCTTTATCTATGTAAGACTTGGCCATAATGGTCATAATTTGTGTAAGAAGGTATGTATGGATGTAATACTCTTGTTATTCAGCTTCTGTGTGTTCAGTGAGCATTGATCTCTGGGATCACTGTACACGTGCATTCGGTGATCTCGACTCTGAAGTCGAGGTCCCCACACTCCCGTGCCATCAGTAGCGCATGCTGCTGGTAGACTGGCCCGCGGCGGATCAACGAGGACGACGCCGCAGCCAGCGAGGGTGATGGTGTCGCCGTGCGGCCATCACGCCACACGGACAGCGGTAGCGACGAGTCCTGCTGCTCGTGGATGGCCAGGTCGGTGGCAGCGTTGGCGACCGGCGAGTTGGGGCAGGGCAGTGCACCCTTGCCCGCGGGCGCCGTCTGTGCGACGTTGGCGGTGCAGCGGGCGGCGCGCGCTCGGCGTGTGTCCACCATGGTGGTGAAGCGAGGTCAACGAACGAGAGCGGGACGAGGTCGTTGGAGAGGCGAGATTTCGACACGCCCCCTACCTGGCGCGCCAAATGTCGGATTTTACGGGCTCAGAAAACACAAAGAAGTTCGAACACAGGGGCGTGAATGAAGATCTCTCGCGCTCATGTCTACCTAGCGCCACACCCTCGCCCGGTGGTGAGATTCGAGCAAGCAACAAGTAAAAGCACACACGAGTTTACCCAGGTTCAGGCCACCTTGCGGTGTAAAACCCTACATCCTGCTTGATTGTATTAGCCTCAGGAGGGCTTGAGTATGAACAAGTACAATGGATCTTGAGCTCAGGAGGAGAGCTCAAGAGGGTCAGGAGGCAAGTGTTCTTGCTCCTTGAAGTGAAGGTGGGGTGTTCGAGATGATGTCTCTCCTCCGTCGATCAGATCTCCCCTTCTCCATAGTGGAAACCCTAGCTACTTATATAGGCGGCCAGGGTCCTCTTCCCCCGAAATTTTTAGGCAGGAAGGGATCCCACAACGGCCATTTTGAGCAGGAACAGAAGGACGTTCCTATCCTGATAAAAGCGGTCTTCGCCTGCAAAGAGATCAGACGGTGACGCGGTGGTGGGCTCGGTGGTGACATCCTCCATGTCGTCCTTCTGGTCTTTGGTCTTGTAGCACCGAAGAGGAAACATTTGTCTCGCCCCTCGAGAACATGCGTCTGCGTTGTCTCCTTTGCACCAAAACGACAACTGTGCCGCTGGCACGCGCTGGCACCCACTGGCGCGATGCGTCACTGCTCGCGTCACTGCCTCCTCCTGAGGCAGTCTTGGCCTTGAGTTCTCCGCCCCGCCAGAGCAGCCTAGCCGAGGCCGCTCCTGAGAGGGTCTTGGTGTTGTTCTCCTCCCGAGGCTTAGCCCCCTCGCAAGGGTCTTGAGCAGCTGGTCGATCAGCTGGGCCGTACTAGGCCGTAGTGGGAGCGCGTCGCGGGCCGCATGCAGGCAAGTCTGGGTAACCTGGTTCCCAGGACGCCGACATAGCTGTTGCACTTCCCCGCCGTGCCACCGCGACCTCGCCCCCACCCGACCTCAGGCCATGGCGCGCGGCGAGTGGGACGGGTCCAATGTGTATGAGGACCAGGTCGAGTTCCTCCGCACGACGCGGAGGATACCCAGTGAAGCGTGAGTGGCGGCGCACGTTCCGAACAAGTGGGAGATTTCACTTGCGCTAGAGGCCGCGAGTTCGTCGTCTTCGGCAGCCACACTTCATCCGCGGCTTCGGCCTGCCGGTGAGTGGCTTCTTCCGGGAGTTCCTCGACTTCCACCATCTCCAATCTCACCACCTTACTCTCAATACAGTGGTACTTATTTCTGCCTTCGTCACTTTGTGCAAGGCTTATTTCGGCATCCTGCCCACACTCGAGTTGTGGGGCAGGTTCCTCTATCTCAAACTTGGCACCGCGGCCAAGGGTGAACCGGCGCAATGCGGCGCTTGCCTTGCCGTGCGGCACACCCCCTCTGGGACACGGTTTCCGCCTATCATCATCCACGAGTCGGCGAAGCTGTGGCAGAAGTTGTACATCTATGTACGCAACGCCCACCCAACCCGGGACTACATCAACCTGTCGGCCTTCGCGCCCGGGCCGCTTGCCGGGGCACGGAGCAACTGGGGCCAACATCCAGGCAAGCCACTGTCGGCTGCTGTCGAAACCGCCCTCAGCCGGCTCTAGGAGATGACGGAGTCAGAGGGGCTCCAGCCGGTGGATCTACTGGCAACCTTCGTCCACCTCCGAGTATCACCACTCCAGTTCCGGCCGCACCTGATGTGCGATATGAGCGGCCGTCGGGACCCCTGTCGGATGTCAACAAAGGTCCTGCCGACTGTTGAGGTCATCCGGTATGTCAACCACTTATCCAACCACCGGCTTGACAAGGAGGAGTGGGTCTTCGGCAAGCCGACGTACAGCCGCGCCAACCCGTCGCCTGTGGTAAGTATCCGTCTTCTTTTCTTTTCTCATGTCGTGTGCTTTCATCCGTTTTGACCAGTTAGCTTGTGGTGCAGTGCTTCATCGGCCAAGAGGCAGTTGTCGCGCCAGCTCCCGGCCATCAATGGATGCTAGATCGGGAGGTGGGCGATGAGGGCGACCCTGAGCTGGGGGCGGCCGTGATGGAGGAGGACGACGCCATCGGAGGAGGCAGCGGTGATGCACGGGCTGCAGGAGGTGGCGCGGGGGCTTACATTTGCGACTGGTCGGATGACGACAAGGACGTCGGCGAGCCGCCTCACCATGGAGGAGCCGACAGAGCGGGGGCCGGCCCTTCAGCGGCACGACCCTTTCGCAAGGCGCCAGTTAGGGCATCCGGCGCTCCTAAGCGCTGCCATGAAAGTGGGTTGTTTGGCAGCCGATGGCCCAAGAAGGCCAGGCTATCAGTGGCCGCGACCAAGCGGCAAGAGGCCCCCAAGGCGGCTGGCATCCGAAAGGGCCCGAAGCAGTGGCCCATGGTATCCGCGTAAGTTTTACTGCTCTTGTCAAGTTCGTTTGACTATTTTTTCTTGGCTTCTCTTGCCAATCTTCTCATCTTTGCTTCTCTTGCTAAGTAGGGCTCCCCTTTCCGTGTCGAGGGCGCCATCTGCCTCGGTGATCAGGTCAGCAGACGGCTCCACAGGAACCCGTCACGTGGATCCGGCCACCGATCTCCGGAAGGCGATGGAGAGGAATGTGCGGGAGGCGCAGGAGGAGCGGGAGGCCGCACCTCGGGCGGAGGCTGATGCAGCGACCACGGCGCAGGCGGAAACCGAAGCTGCTTCCAAGGCGCGGGCAGAGGCCAGCTCCAAGACCATGGAGGACCTGGCATACAGCATGGTCCCGGAGGCCACTGACGGACAGATGCCTAAGCCAATGGTGGAGGAGGATCAGACGCCGACTGGGATAGGCAGTGCTGACAAAGAAGCCCCATAGCGGGAGGGGGCTGGCCCCCTTGTCCCAGAGGTGGAAGCTGTTCCGCGCGCCCTAGATGCTAGCAGGCAAGACGGCCGTTAGCCCAGAGGACTAGAGGTGCCGGGCCAAGAGGTGGTGCCCCGCAACTCCGTGCGTCAGCGCCCGGCGCAGGCGATTTCTGCGATGAGGCCGACTGGTGCGGATGCTACGAGCTCGCAAGTGGCAGAAGTGTCAGGACCCCGATCCTAAGTCGCACCGATCTAGCTGTAACACGTCATATCACTTTGCGGCCTCACGCACGGTAACCCCACGGGTGCCACCTTACCTGGCCCGGGACCGTTTGCGCATTTTGGCACACGTATATGATAGTGTCGCTAGCATCCATATGACAGAGAACCCGGGCCGATATGGCTAGTTATAAACCAAAAGTGGCACTAAATTACAGAGACAAGCATCCATGACCCAGCAACGAACGTGTCGGTCATCAACGTATGAACCCAAGTCGTAGCAAGCTACATGGACTTAAAGGAACAACGCGTGACATTTCCCCTAAGGGACAGACACAGGAACGAAGAAGGACACATGCCGGCCAGCCTACGTGTTCCGAGCAGTAGCAAGCTACCAAGGCTCATTGGAATCACTAGGAGGCATTTCCCTGTAAGATAGGCTACCAAAGGAAAACAACTAGGTGTCGGATCCCACACATACCTAGCATTTCAATCATACACGCAATATGCTCAATATGTGCAAATACAACATTGCATCACAACAGAACTCTATGACTCAAAGTACTTTATTTAAAAGGCTCCAAGAGCCATACATAACATAGTCATACAGGTAGGGGTCACATGACCCAACAATCAAGTCATACAAGCACAAGCGGAAGCTACATGTCTGAGTACAGACATCTTAGAAAATAAAACAGGCTTGGTGTAGCCTGACTATCTACAAGGCCCTTCACAAGCTCCAGATCACCGTCTGGGTGTCAAGCTACTCGTCGACGTCAACGTCTATGTAGAACCCATCAGCGGGGGCAGGGTTCTCCTCTGCAACAGTTATTAAGCAAACATGAGTACAAAGGTACTCAGCAAGTCTTACCACAGAACCTATCATACATGCAACATTATCAAAGGGGGTAGTGGAGTTTATAGCAGAATGCCAGCTTTGACCTTGGCTAACCTATACTACAACTCTCAACAGATTGCAAGATGTTATTACGAACACGAGTCCTCTAATCACCACATCAATACACTACCGAGGATCCTCTTCCGTCATCCTACGGAAGGGCCATCCACGGCACTCACGCTTATCTTGAGGCTTTTAGTAGTATCCATCAACTTGTCTATGAACTGTAAGAGTAACCAAGTAGTTCGTACCGCGAACAACGGCTATTCGAATAGTTTGATAACCCTGCAGGGGTGTACCTCTTCACACACGCTTCCACCACGTATCGCCGTTTACTCGGCGTGTACTCGGCAACCTTCAAGCGGAAGCCCAGCGAGGGTGTCGTCCACGACCTGGCTAACTACTCAAGACTCTCGTCCAGGTTTATCGCCTATTTGGGTTCCATTCGTGGGGAGATCCGGCTGGGGTGTCGCTCACGGCCCCAAACGATGTGTACAGGGTTCCCGAGTCACCAAACGGGCAACCGGTACACCGTGCCACGTACCTGTCGCATCACAACCCACCCCGAGGGTCAGCGTTGTGCACGACCTCCAGTAAGCTATAAACACCAGAAACTAGTTGCAACTCCTGGACAGAGATCAAGGGTAATTAATAAGCCGAGAGGGTCCATTGATTTCGGGCCCAATGCATGGTAGTAACTGCAACTTGAACCACACATACAGATCTCAGGTCCTATGTACGGTTTCAATGAAACAACCCACCACGTACTCCTACATGGCCTTTCATCGATACCTTTACCAAGCGTATTCCACACTTCCCTCTCTTTATCGGTAAGATCATTTCACTCTGATCCATCACCCAGATGAATCAGACCAGACACAACTCTAAGCATAGCAGGCAACATAAGTAAATAGCATGGTGGATCACACATCACATGGCTCAATCAACTCCTACACATGCTAGTGGGTTTCAACTATTTACTGTGGCAATGACAGGTCATGCAAGGGAATAGGGTTCAACTACCGCAGCAAGTAGCAGTTCAAGCGTTGTTGCCTTAATGCAGTAAAAGAGAGCAGGAGCGAGAAGATTGGGTTTGTATCGGAATGATCAATGATTGCTTGCCTCACAAGGTAGTTGTTGTGTACTGCTCTTCAACTGGATACGCAGCTGTATCCTCGGGAGCAGGACCTAACACAGGGAATACCGACGATACAATCATTAACAAACAAATGCAACAATATGATGCATGTTTATGACAGGGCAAGATGCATGTGTGTTGGCTAATGCAACTAAAACCAGAAGGGGTTGAACCTATTTGAATCAAGGATTCATATTGAAGTTCAAACTATTATTTAAATAAGTGCATTATCATGTTTTTGATATAAACAGCAAGTTAACTTGTTCAAACATGCATGAAACCAGTGCCATTAGATAGATTGGATTTTTCTGATCATTTTTCATATATAAATCTTTTCCATCTGAGCTATGGTTGATTTTATATGATTTTTAGAAGTTTTGGGTATTTTCTGGAATTCCTGAATTATTATTAAATCTAAAAATCCCAGAAAACCTTTACTGCGTCAGCATGACATCATGCTGACGTCAGCCAGTCAACAGGGCCGGTCCAGGTCAAACCTGACCAGTGGGTCCCTCATGTCAGTGTCACAGCTAATTAACTGAGTTAATTAGAGTTTAGTTAAAACTAATTAGCTGTCAGTGGGGCCAGGGCCCATGTGTCAGTGACTAAACTAATTAACTAATTAATATTAAATTAACACCTAAACTAAGTTTGACTTGCGGGCAGGGCCCACATGTCATTGACCCAGGGGGTCAAACCCGTGGTCAAACAGGTCAATCCCGCCGGCGATGTGACGCCGGCGAGGCAGAACGCGGCGGCGTGCTTCGGAAAACGGCTGTGGGGCATGGCTCGAGCTGCGGCTGGGTGCGTTGGAGAGCTCTTGCTCTTCCGCATCGGATGGTGGTGGTCGCCGGACCTGGGGTGGCCGGAGACGACGGCAACGAGCTCGACGGCGGCGACCGGCGTCGGGCGTGTGTGGAGATGCGGCTGCAGGTGCCTAGGCGATGCGTGCGTAGCACCGTTCACATCTACGTGCTGTGGTGAGTGCGATGGACGGGCGCCGGTGACCAAATGGTCACCGGAGCATCACCGGCGACGAGCACGGCGGCGGTGCGTGCGGTGGAGCTACGTGCAGTGTGTTACAGGGCAAGAGGGAGCCAACAGAGAGGGGGAGGAGGTAGCTAGGCTCACAGCGGTTGCAGCAAGCACCGAAGCGAGCTCGGGGGTGGTCGGAGCTGAGCAGCACGGCGAGGGGGATCTCCGCGGCCGGAGTTGGGGAAGAGGAGGTCGGGGGCGTCTCCAGGGCGGGCGAGCGCTCGGGGCTCGGCCTGTTCGAAGCAGTCGAGGACGGCGGAGACGATGGACAACACGGCGGAGCTCGGGGACGACGGTGGACGTGGTTTCTACGACGGCGCGATCACGGCGGCGTCGGCCATGGCGCGGGGAGAGCGGAGGAGAGGAGCTGGGGAGGAACGGAGGTGTCTGAGGGGTCGAGGAGGTCGTGGACGTTCGATCCATCCTTCCAGGACGGCGAGGGGGCGAAGCAGGGCGGCGGGCAGCTGCGTGGCGCGCGGCGCGGTCGCCGTCGAGCACCTGCCTGCCTGCCTGGCCGAGCCAAGCAGCTCGCTGGAGCGGCAGCTGGGCTGGGCCGGCAGGTGGGCCGGGTGGGCGCCAGGTAAGTGTTTTCCTATTTTCTTTTCCTATTTTCTTTTCTATTTCATTTCTTTTGCAACTTTGTTCATTTAATAAAAATGCCTAAACATTTTTATAAATCATAACACTTGTCATACCTGCTGTATATATTATGAACAGTAGGAAACATTATAGTTTATGATTATTTGAGCATTTAAAATATTTTATAGCATTTAAATGCCCAAATTCAAATACCATATGATTTAATCCAAAACCCTAGATTGTCCTAGAAAATTGTGCACCATTTTTGGCAGAGGTTTAAGACCAAGGCAGAAATGATGAACATTTTGAAGGGCATTTTGGGTACATTGGAAAATATTTTAGCAAACCCTAGTTGTTAGGGGAGGGGTGCTGGGGTTTCTGTTAATCCCATTTCAAGTTTCTTTGAAAGTAAACATGATGCACACTCTAATCAGGTCCTAATGCAAGTGCTAGCTAGGGATGTGACAACTCACCCCCACTTAAAAGAATCGCGTCCCGAGATTCGGGTTCCTCCGTAAAGAGGGTGGGGTACTCAAGTCGAAGACGATCCTCCCTTTCCCAAGTAGCTTCACTCTCGGAATGATGTGACCATTGAACCTTGAGAAACTTGATATTGTGGCGTCGAGTGGTGCGCTCAGTTTGATCAAGAATACGAACGGGGTATTCTCGATATGTGAGATTGTCTTGGAGATCAAGCGTTTCGTGGTCCACTCCGCGGATAGGATCCGAGAAGCAACGCCTGAGTTGGGAAACGTGGAAAACATCATGAACTCTGGAGAGGTGCGGAGGTAGTTCCAATTGGTAGGCAACTTCTCCTCGTTTGGCAAGAATGCGAAAAGGACCGATGTAACGAGGGGCCAATTTGCCTTTGATACCGAATCGATGGGTTCCGTTAAGAGGAGTAACCCGAAGGTAAGCCTTATCGCCGACTTCAAAAGTCACAGCCTTATGATGACTATCATATTGGCTCTTTTGGCGAGACTGGGCCGTTTTCAATCTCTCACGAACGATGCGAACTTGTTCCTCTGCTTCCTGAATCATATCCGAGCCAAAGAATTGTCTTTCGCCGGTTTCTGACCAGTTAAGAGGTGTTCGACACCTTCGTCCATATAGAACTTCGAAGGGAGCTTTACCCAGGCTGGCTTGATAACTATTGTTATAAGCGAATTCGGCAAATGGAAGACATTTTTCCCATTCCATACCGAAAGAAATGACAGAGGCTCGAAGCATGTCTTCCAGAATTTGATTGACTCGTTCCACTTGACCACTTGATTGCGGATGGAAGGCAGTACTGAAAGAGAGATGAGTTCCCATAGCATTCTGGAAACTTTCCCAAAATCGTGAAGTGAAAAGACTTCCACGGTCTGAGTTAATCTCCAACGGTACACCATGAAGTGATACTATTCGAGAGATATATAAGTCTGCTAGCTGGCTAGCGGTAATACTCTCCCGAACAGGCAGGAAATGAGCTACTTTAGAGAGGCGGTCGATAACGACGAAGATAGCATTATTCCCTTTCCTGGACCTGGGAAAACCGGTAATGAAGTCCATACCGACTTTGTCCCATTTCCATTCAGGAATAGCTAAAGGTTGAAGGGTGCCAGGAGGCCGTTGATGCTCTGCTTCAACTCGACGACAAACGTCGCAGTTAGCAATGAACTGAGCGATTTCTCTCTTCATCCTAGTCCACCAGAATCTTTGACGTAGGTCTTGATACATTTCGGTACTACCGGGATGAATCGTGAGAGGAGATTCATGAGCCTCCTTGAGGATCAAACGTCTTAGGTTTCGCACTTTAGGAACCACTAAACGGTTGCTAAAGAATACGCCTCCTTGATCATCAATTGAGAAACATCCTGCAACTCCTTTCTTGATGTTCCTCTTAATACGGGAAATTCCGGGATCAACCTTCTGTGCTTTGATGACTTGATCCAAAAGGGTAGGGTTCGCCACCAAGGTGGAAAGGAATCCTCGAGGAACAATGTGAAGGTTAAGCTTACGAAATTCCTCGTGGAGAAGTGGTTGACTTTGTTGTAACATTAAATTGTTACAATATGACTTACGACTTAGTGCATCAGCCATGACATTGGCCTTTCCAGGAGTGTAAGTGATTCCTAAGTCGTAGTCGGTGAGCAACTCAACCCAACGTCCTTGCCTGAGATTTAGATCCGGTTGGGTGAAGATATACTTCAAACTTTGGTGATCAGTGAAGATTTCACAGCGATTACCAAGGAGGTAATGTCGCCATGTTTTGAGTGCATGGACTACAGTTGCAAGCTCTAGATCATGAGTAGGATAGTTATCCTCATGTGGACGCAACTGTCGGGATGCGTATGCAATCACTTGATGATCTTGCATAAGAATGCAACCTAGTCCTTGTCGCGAGGCGTCGCAATAAATTATAAAATCCTTGGAAAAATCTGGTGGTACCAGTACAGGTGCAGATGTCAGGCGTCTTTTCAGTTCCTGAAAACTGTACTCGCACTGTGGGGTCCACTCAAACTTTTTATCTTTCTTGAGGAGTTCGGTTAGAGGTTTAGCAACCTTGGAGAAGTTCTCGACGAAACGTCGGCAATAGCTCGCTAAGCCAAGAAAACTCCTAACTTGCTTGACCGATTCAGGGGGAGTCCAATCGAGGACGGCTTGAACTCGCTCGGGATTGACAGCAATACCCTTGCCAGAGATCACATGACCTAGATAGGTTACTTCTGGCAACCAAAATTCACATTTAGAGAATTTGGCATAAAGGCGGTGCTCTCGAAGTTTCGTCAATACCAGCCTTAAATGCTCGGCATGATCTTCCTTGTTCTTGGAGAAAATGAGTATATCATCGAGGTATACCACGACGAATTTATCCAAATACTCCATGAATATAGAATTCATTAACCGAGAAAAGGTAGCTGGGGCATTGGTTAATCCGAAGGACATGACGGTGTACTCATATTGGCCATAACGAGTAACGAAAGCCGTTTTAGGAATGTCCCCGTTCTTGATTTTGATTTGATGGTAGCCCAACCTCAAATCCATCTTAGAGAAGACTGAGGATCCAGCGAGCTGATCATACAGGTCGTTGATCCTAGGAAGCGGATACTTATTCTTTATGGTGACCAGATTGACAGGTCGGTAATCTACAACCATCCGCTCCGTTCCATCCTTCTTCTTGACGAAGAGGACGGGGCAAGCCCAAGGGTAAGAACTAGTACGGATGAAACCTTTTTGCAAAGACTCATCGAGTTGTTTCTTTAGCTCAGCTAATTCTAGTGGTGCCATCTTATAAGGTCTCCTAGAGATTGGGACAGTTCCAGGAATAAGATCTATCACGAACTCGACATCTCTGTCAGGTGGAACTCCTGGCAGTTCTTCTGGAAAAACATCCGGAATGTCACGGACTACCGGGATATCTTCGAGTTCTGGTAAAGGGCTGGCATTAAGAGAGTAGAGCTGACGTTCAGCCATTCGAGTCAAGACATTGACTATCTTGCCGGATGGATGTGTAAGTTGAACGGTCCTAGTAAAGCAATCAATCTTGGCATAATGAGTTGTCATCCAGTCCATACCCAAGATGATGTTTATGTCCGAGGACTTGAGAGCGATTAGAGATGCAAGGAAAACAAGTCTATCGACAAGGATTTCATTTCCATGGCTTACCCTAGAGGTTTGCCACTTTGAACCAGGAGTTTGAATAACCATGGAAGTAGGCAAGTCACAAAAAGTCATGTTGTGCAATCGAGCATAGCTTTCAGATATGAACGAATGGGATGCTCCAGTATCGAAAAGAACAGATGCCGGATGGCAGTTTACGAGAAGCGTACCAAGGACGACGTTAGGATCCTCATAGGCTTCTTCAGCAGAAACATAGTTGACATGACCACGTGCAGTGGGGATTGGCTTGACATAGTTCACCTTGCCGGTTGGCTTACCACGGCCAACGGGTTTTCCTGGCTGGTTCTGGGGACAATCACGCATGTAGTGTCCCGGTTCTCCACACTTGAAACATGTCACAGTGGTGGTGCGTGGAGCAAGGTTGGAGGGTGGACCTCCATAGGTCTTAACAGGTGCAAACTGTTGAGTTGGATGAGGCGCCTCATAGGATGGCCTCGGTGTATACTTGGGTGGCAGAGCAGTGTTAGGAACCCATACACGGCGCTTGTGAGAACCAGAGCCGGATGAGGAACCAAGGTCTCGAGTATGCTTGCGGGTGGCCTCAAAGTCGGTCTGGCCTGTCTCAGCACTGATAGCCTTGTTAACCAACTTCTGGAAGGAGGTGCACTCGTGCAGACGTAGATCTCGACGAAGTTCAGGGCTGAGTCCCTTGCGGAACCTCGCCTGTTTCTTGGCATCGGTGGATACTTCTTCAGGTGCATAGCGTGCCAGATTACCAAACTCACGACTGTAGCCATCCACAGTCAGGCGGCCCTGGGTGAAATTGCAGAATTCCTCCCGCTTGCGATCCATGAGACCTTCCGGAATGTGATGTTCACGGAATGCCTCACTGAACTCAGCCCAGGTAGTGACTTGGCCAGCAGGACGCATAGCTTCAAAGTTTTCCCACCAAAGACTGGCAGGGCCCTCAAGATGGTAGGCGGCGTAGATAACCTTGTCAGCTTCGGCCACACGGGCAGAGTGTAGCTTGTGGGTGATGCTACGTAGCTAGTCATCAGCATCCAAAGGTTCAGTGGAGTGATGGAACTTCGGTGGACACATCTTGATAAAATCGTGGATTGACACCACGTCATTCCTCTGACGGAACCCAGTGTTTTGCTCTATGCGTTCCAGCAGACGGTTGGTCTCTCTCTTGTTCCGTTCTGCTTCAAGCATAACTTCCGCCAAGGAGGGTGGCTGGGGCAGATTTCCATCTCTAGCCCCACTAGCCTCACCCTGCTCCTGAGCAGCAGGAGTGTTGCGAGTGTTGACCATCCTAGGAAAACAAAACAACGGTTTAGACAAGGATGGCAAAAATTTGACATATAAGTGCAGAATGTAATGGATGACACAGAATGCAGAGATGTTCATCCGTACGACATGGTAATATAGGAACTGCTATATATACACCAGTGGTCATACACACCATACAAAGTTTAGTACAAGCCAAGGCTAAAGTACAACTGCGGTGAAAGATGATACATCCCATCAGAGGCACTCCAAGCTCCTATACATTATTTAACTACACCTCCGGAATTCAGTACACACTAAGTCATATTCCACAAGACGCGCAGGACTGTGGAAATACAACTACTACAATACTACTACAACCACGGATTAGCTCAGACATTCGCGTAGTAATCCTCGTAATGATTACCACCGTAGCCTGGAAGTGGTACAGACGGATCTTGGAACTCGCGAGCACTCGATGGCTGAGGACCATAAGGGCATGGGTGTGGTCTCGGTCTCGATGCTGGTGGTAACCGACGCCCACGTGGAGGTGTAATACCCCCAACGTCACGCCAATCCATGCGATCAGGCAGACGAGTCCGCACAGGGTACAGATCCCGCATGTCCAGATATCCGGCGTGCACAGCAGGTGCAAGCCGTGTCAAAGTAGTCCAGTGAGCGGCTCGAGTGTTATACAGCTCCATTCGGAGGGCACGAACCTCACGGTCCCTATCCTCCAACATCTGAACAGTAGTCTGAAGCAGTGGCTCTTCATGAGCAGCATCAGTATACAGACCAGTGTAGTAGCCTTCTTCTCCGGGGAGTGAAGCTGGTATGTAACAGAACTCAGTGTTCAGCAACAGGGCACGCCTAGCACGGAGAATGGTCATCATCGAATAAGCGGCATCCTGCACTGCCATCTCGATGGTAATCCCGAGTCCATAAGACCAATGGATGGGATCATTAGCTCCGGGATATGAGGGGTATATCCGGACTGTGCAGAAATACTGACTTTGATTGAAATCCCGGTACTGTTCCTCCACAGTGTATTCAGGATACCAGCGATAACCGGTCTCAGTCATCACACGGACTAGCATGGCCGTATGAACGGGCACATTAATGCACCGAGTCAAACGAACCACTTGGTGAGGGATGCGGCCAGACATCTGAAACACGAAATAATGCAAAGGCATTAGTGTTTCTGGAAGAAATCGGGCAGCATAACAACTGTAAATGCTCAAACAAAGATTTGAGACATCATACAAATGATAGCATAGCCACTCAACAATTCCATATCAAGGTTCCGATTCAACAATCATCATACTCAAAAGGATAGAAACTGAACTGAGGCTTGAAACCAACAATCCTAAGAGTCTACGGATTAGTAACACGTGAACCTAGTAAGGATAAGAGGCCTAGTCCTAAATCCTCGTAGAAAGAATAGACAGACTCAGATCAGAAGGGCATAAGGTAAAGGAGTAAAAAGAGCCTTACGTTCCCTTCCACAATCAATTCCCCTACATAAAACTAAGAATTTT
Organism: Secale cereale; assembly: GCA_902687465.1. Taxonomy (NCBI): domain Eukaryota; kingdom Viridiplantae; phylum Streptophyta; class Magnoliopsida; order Poales; family Poaceae; genus Secale; species Secale cereale. The sequence continues at coordinate 351,645,543 of LR738709.1, forward strand.
TCTAGACCAGTTTGGCTTGAGAAACCTACAGGCAGTCCAGCTCTGATGCCAACGCTGTCAGGACCCCGATCCTAAGTCACAGCGATCTAGCTGTAACACGTCATATCACTTTGCGGCCTCACGCACGGTAACCCCACGGGTGCCACCTTACCTGGCCCGGGACCGTTTGCGCATTTTGGCACACGTATATGATAGTGTCGCTAGCATCCATATGACAGAGAACCCGGGCCGACATGGCTAGTTATAAACCAAAAGTGGCACTAAATTACAGAGACAGGCATCCATGACCCAGCAACGAACGTGTCGGTCATCAACGTATGAACCCAAGTCGTAGCAAGCTACATGGACTTAAAGGAACAACGCGTGACATTTCCCCTAAGGGACAGACACAGGAACGAAGAAGGACACATGCCGGCCAGCCTACGTGTTCCGAGCAGTAGCAAGCTACCAAGGCTCATTGGAATCACTAGGAGGCATTTCCCTGTAAGATAGGCTACCAAAGGAAAACAACTAGGTGTCGGATCCCACACATACCTAGCATTTCAATCATACACGCAATATGCTCAATATGTGCAAATACAACATTGCATCACAACAGAACTCTATGACTCAAAGTACTTTATTTAAAAGGCTCCAAGAGCCATACATAATATAGTCATACAGGTAGGGGTCACATGACCCAACACTCAAGTCATACAGTCATACAAGCACAAGCGGAAGCTACATGTCTGAGTACAGACATCTTAGAAAATAAAACAGGCTTGGTGTAGCCTGACTATCTACAAGGCCCTTCACAAGCTCCAGATCACCGTCTGGGTGTCAAGCTACTCGTCGACGTCAACGTCTATGTAGAACCCATCAGCGGGGGCAGGGTTCTCCTCTGCAACAGTTATTAAGCAAACATGAGTACAAAGGTACTCAGCAAGTCTTACCACAGAACCTATCATACATGCAACATTATCAAAGGGGGTAGTGGAGTTTATAGCAGAATGCCAGCTTTGACCTTGGCTAACCTATACTACAACTCTCAACAGATTGCAAGATGTTATTACGAACACGAGTCCTCTAATCACCACATCAATACACTACCGAGGATCCTCTTCCGTCATCCTACGGAAGGGCCATCCACGGCACTCACGCTTATCTTGAGGCTTTTAGTAGTATCCATCAACTTGTCTATGAACTGTAAGGGTAACCAAGTAGTTCGTACCGCGAACAACGGCTATTCGAATAGTTTGATAACCCTGCAGGGGTGTACCTCTTCACACACGCTTCCACCACTTATCGCCGTTTACTCGGCGTGTACTCGGCAACCTTCAAGCGGAAGCCCAGCGAGGGTGTCGGCCATGACCTGACTAACTACTCAAGACTCTCGTCCAGGTTTATCGCCTATTTGGGTTCCATCCATGGGGAGATCTGGCCGGGGTGTCGCTCACGGCCCCAAACGATGTGTACAGGGTTCCCGAGTCACCAAACGGGCAACCGGTACACCGTGCCACGTACCTGTCGCATCACAACCCACCCCGAGGGTCAGCGTTGTGCACGACCTCCAGTAAGCTATAAACACCAGAAACTAGTTGCAACTCCTGGACAGAGATCAAGGGTAATTAATAAGCCGAGAGGGTCCATTGATTTCGGGCCCAATGCATGGTAGTAACTGCAACTTGAACCACACATACAGATCTCAGGTCCTATGTACGGTTCCAATGAAACAACCCACCACGTACTCCTACATGGCCTTTCATCGATACCTTTACCAAGCGTATTCCACACTTCCCTCTCTTTATCGGTAAGATCATTTCACTCTGATCCATCACCCAGATGAATCAGACCAGACACAACTCTAAGCATAGCAGGCAACATAAGTAAATAGCATGGTGGATCACACATCACATGGCTCAATCAACTCCTACACATGCTAGTGGGTTTCAATTATTTACTGTGGCAATGACAGGTCATGCAAGGGAATAGGGTTCAACTACCACAGCAAGTAGCAGTTCACGCGTTGTTGCCTTAATGCAGTAAAAGAGAGCAGGAGCGAGAAGATTGGGTTTGTATCGGAATGATCAATGATTGCTTGGCTGACAAGGTAGTTGTCGGGTACTGCTCTTCAACTGGATACGCAGCTGTATCCTCGGGAGCAGGACCTAACACAGGGAATACCGACGATACAATCATTAACAAACAAATGCAACAATATGATGCATGTTTATGACAGGGCAAGATGCATGTGTGTTGGCTAATGCAACTAAAACCAGAAGGGTTTGAACCTATTTGAATCAAGGATTCAAATTGAAGTTCAAACTATTATTTAAATAAGTGCATTATCATGTTTTTGATATAAACAGCAAGTTAACTTGTTCAAACATGCATGAAACCAGTGCCATTACATAGATTGGATTTTTCTGATCATTTTTCATATATAAATCTTTTCCATCTGAGCTATGGTTGATTTTATATGATTTTTAGAAGTTTTGGGTATTTTCTGGAATTCCTGAATTATTATTAAATCTAAAAATCCCAGAAAACCTTTACTGCGTCAGCATGACATCATGCTGACGTCAGCCAGTCAACAGGGCCGGTCCAGGTCAAACCTGACCAGTGGGTCCCTCATGTCAGTGTCACAGCTAATTAACTGAGTTAATTAGAGTTTAGTTAAAACTAATTAGCTGTCAGTGGTGCCAGTGCCCACGTGTCAGTGACTAAACTAATTAACTAATTAATATTAAATTAACACCTAAACTAAGTTTGACTTGCGGGCAGGGCCCACATGTCATTGACCCAGGGGGTCAAACCCGTGGTCAAACAGGTCAATCCCGCCGGCGACGTGACGCCGGCGAGGCAGAACGCGGCGGCGTGCTTCGAAAAACGGCCGTGGGGCACGGCTCAAGCTGCGGCTGGGTGCGTTGGAGAGCTCTTGCTCTTCCGCATCGGATGGTGGTGGTCGCCGGACCTGGGGTGGCCGGAGACGACGGCAACGAGCTCGACGGCGGCGACCGGCGTCGGTCGTGTGTGGAGATGCGGCTGCAGGTGCCTAGGCGATGCGTGCGTAGCACCGTTCGCATCTACGTGTTGTGGTGAGTGCGATGGACGGGCGCCGGTGACCAAATGGTCACCGGAGCATCACCGGCGACGAGCACGGCGGCGGTGCGTGCGGTGGAGCTACGTGCAGTGTGTTACAGGGCAAGAGGGAGCCAACGGAGAGGGGGAGGAGGTAGCTAGGCTCACAGCGGTTGCAGCAAGCACCGAAGCGAGCTCGGGGGTGGTCGGAGCTGAGCAGCACGGCGAGGGGGATCTCCGCGGCCGGAGTTGGGGAAGAGGAGGTCGGGGGCGTCTCCAGGGCGGGCGAGCGCTCGGGGCTCGGCCTGTTCGAAGCAGTCGAGGACGGCGGAGACGATGGACAACACGGCGGAGCTCGGGGATGACGGTGGACGTGGTTTCTACGACGGCGCGATCACGGCGGCGTCGGCCATGGCGCGGGGAGAGCGGATGAAAGGAGCTGGGGAGGAACGGAGGTGTCTGAGGGGTCGAGGAGGTCGTGGATGTTCGATCCATCCTTCCAGGACGGCGAGGGGGCGAAGCAGGGCGGCGGGCAGCTGCGTGGCGCGCGGCGTGGTCGCCGTCGAGCACCTGCCTGCCTGCCTGGCCGAGCCAAGCAGCTCGCTGGAGCGGCAGCTGGGCTGGGCCGGCAGGTGGGCCGGGTGGGCGCCAGGTAAGTGTTTTCCTATTTTCTTTTCCTATTTTCTTTTCTATTTCATTTCTTTTGCAACTTTGTTCATTTAATAAAAATGCCTAAACATTTTTATAAATCATAACACTTGTCATACCTGCTGTATATATTATGAACAGTAGGAAACATTATAGTTTATGAATATTTGAGCATTTAAAATATTTTATAGCATTTAAATGCCCAAATTCAAATACCATATGATTTAATCCAAAACCCTAGATTGTCCTAGAAAATTGTGCACCATTTTTGGCAGAGGTTTAAGACCAAGGCAGAAATGATGAACATTTTGAAGGGCATTTTGGGTACATTGGAAAATATTTTAGCAAACCCTAGTTGTTAGGGGAGGGGTGCTGGGGTTTCTGTTAATCCCATTTCAAGTTTCTTTGAAAGTAAACATGATGCACACTCTAATCAGGTCCTAATGCAAGTGCTAGCTAGGGATGTGACAAGAAGCTAAGGCCACGAGCGCCGCTCCGTCTGGTTGGGCACCCAGAGCAGGGCCCGGCTGTCCTGAACCTCGTGGTTCATGACGTCTTGGACTCGTTCAACAACCTTGGCGCCACGCTCTTGAAGGCCAGGTCGGACATGATGACGCCGCGGACGACCTTCTGGGTAAGTCTTCTATCTTCCGCTCTTCAGCGGGGGCGCGCTAGCACACCCGCTAGGTTTAGCCGGCTACTGAGCAGGCGGGTTAGAACTTACTAGGTGTGTATTAATCATCAAGATGTCATGCTTGCTGTAGGACTACCACAACATGTGCTCGGCTGCCTTCAACTCGCAGAGTCAGGAGCTCACCAATCGGACCGTCGACCTGACTCAGAGCAGCGGTACGCGCATTGTCCGTCAACGGGGGCGCGTCAGTGCACCCACTGGGTGTAGCCCCTGAGATTCGGGCCGACTGCTGAGCAGTCAGGCCAGATCTTCTGGTAACTTCTTGTCTTTTTGTTGATGCTGATGTTCTTCTTTGTCTTTTGCAGAGGCAGCCGCTCATCTGCGGGACCGTGTGCATGCGCTCGAGAAGGAGCTCCTGGACAAGAAGAAGGAGCAGAAGGTGAAGGTTCTTTCTTCATTTGTTGTCTAGTCGCTGGCTGCTGTAGGCGACTGTTTTCTGAATTTCTGTCTTCTTTTGCGCAAAGTACTTCCCTGGACGCTCCGTTGCCATTTCAAAGGCAATCGAGGCGGAGCGCGACCGACGGAGGTCGGTGGGCATGGAGATTTCTCAGAACCAGCGCCGGACCCTTGGGGAACAACTTGCGGCCGTCTGGACGCGTCTTGAGCCGATGCGTCGGATGCTCCGCCATCTTCAGCGTGCGAGGTCGTGGGTCCTCGAGGGACTCTGGCCGGATGTGCTGGCACCCCGGACTCCCAGGCGGACCGCCGAGTGGCTGGAGGCGGCGGCTGTGCGGCTTGAGGCCTGGAAGAGCGCCACGGTGTCGGATCTTGGGTTCTGGCAAAACCCTTGAGGTTCAAACACTTGGGTGCGCACGAAGATCTCTCCTTTCGCCCTAGTTCGCTCTCGCAGCAATTCCTAGGCCTAGCTCGTCGAACCCGAAGAACAAGGGACACAAGGGTTTTTACTGGTTCGGGCCACCGTTGCAGTGTAATACCCTAATCAGTGTGGTGTGGTGGATTTCCTTGTAGGCTCGGGAAGAACTAGTACATGGGAAGAAGAGCCTCCTGAGGAGAGGTGTTCCTGCGCTCGGATGAGCTTGTGGGTGTGTAAAGGTCTCAATGAGCCGATCCCCTAGGTTGGGTTAGCTCCAGATCAGATGCCCCATATGGTGGTGACTAGTCCTATTTATAGAGGCCCGGGTCCTCTTCCCAAATATTGAGCGGGAAGGGATCCCATAACGGCCAATTTTGAAGGGGGACAGCTAGTACAAGCTATCCTGACAAAAGGTGGTCTTCACCTGCCAAAGGCTCTGGTGGTGACGCCGCCGTGGGCTCCGCTATGACTTCCCCTCTATCGTCATGCTGGTCTTGGTCAGGTTGCACCGATATGGAACCTTTGCCTGATGCCTCGGGACTCTTCGCCTGCGCCTGCCCCTTTAGCACAAAAGGGGAAACTAGCACACTGCGCCCGCTGGCGCCCGCGTGACCTTGGTCGTCATGGCTCACGTCACGAGGACCTCGTGAGGTGCCCCTTGCCTTGATATCTCCGCTCCTCCTGCGCCCGTTGCCCATCTCCTTCTTCGTGTCGCCCTCCTCCTCTTCTTCCTCCTTGCTGTGTCTGCTTACTGTGATGCTCATGGCGCCGATAAGGAGATTCTCTGCTGCTGAGAAAGGAAAGACTCCCTGTGAGGAGCTGGAAGCGCTCCTGCCGAAGAAGAGGTTCGGCCGCCACTGCGGTGTCGGCGAGAGGCGGGAGATGACGATGCCTTGGTGCGAGCGACCTCCTCCTAGTTACCCGCAGCCCTTGTATGCATAGGGGCACGGGGGTCGTGCTCCGTGGCGCTTGCGTCGTGGTTGAGGTCGTCCTGCCGGGGCTGTCGGTCCCCGAACTCACGCCGAGGGCTCCTCACGCGAGTTCTTGGTATGGACAGTGATGTCGCCGCCCTCTTGGATTTGGTTCCCGAGGTTCTTCACTGAGGTGATGTCGGCGAGGGGGCCTGCCAAGATGTGGTTGCAGCACGCTGGGTGCCGCAGCCAAGCTACCGAGGCGGAGGTTGAGGTCGTCCCCCTGGCAGGTGTCTTCATGACTCGAGGATGGGGCGAAGTCGCCCGCATGTGCCCCCTGATGGAGTATCTGTCGTCCACTTTTAGTTCAAGGCGCTTCCACGTTGTTCTTCAAGGTCTTTGACGAGGACGGATGCTGCCAGGAGTGCTGCCCTGGTGGGAGCCATTAAGGAGGCATAGCGACAGGCGCCATGCCTGCCCTCGGCCCCACCGCCAGCTCCCTTAGGACCAGCGATGGCCTTGGTAGTCCAGCAGCCCTCCCGAGGCTGATGAGTCTCCGGAGATGAGCGACGTCAGCTATGCGCCTCCAAGCTCACACCGCGCCCGGAGCGCGACAGCTGTACGAGCTCGTCGCCGATCGTGACTCAAGAGCTGGGTTGGAGATGACCTCTCATGGCCCACTATTGATGATGGCGTCGGCGGTGGCAGTCGCAGTTAGGATCTCCCAAAATCTCTTCCTTTTGCTCCCTGCGAGGAATCAAAGCCAACCCCGTGGGGGCGTGTAAAGAACATGTAATGCTTTTGCTCTGATGCTTATTATCCTTACTATGAAACCATGTTTGCAAGTCTTGCTCCGGCAATGTCCCTTCTTTTTACCCTTTCAGTAGCTTGGTGCTCTATGCTGGCAGGTCCCAGTCCCAAGGAAAGCTCAACCGTCGCTAGTATGCCAGGTCGCGATGCTGTGGTCAAGGCTAGGAGAAGAGCGGCCTGGGGTCCAGTAAGAGCTCCTCAGGCGCGATGCTCAAGAGGTCCCCCTTGGCGTGCAAGTAGCTTCCGGAGACTAAAAAGGGAAGAGGCCTTGCCAAAGCATGACTATGGAAACCAAACTTGTCAAGTGATGGCGGCATGCCGGTTGGATGCATGACTTATCTTGATGGCCTGAGATGATTCTCCACGCGTGCGCCTGGTTCGCCCCTGATGCAGCATGATTGAGATTTCATGATTTCCTTCCCACTTGCCTTAGAGTTCTGCACCGGTAGAGCTCGACCCCGCGCATGCCTCAGCCGCCACTGGCTCGTCCGGATCGCTGGGACGAAACCAGGGAGTGACGGACTACGTGGATAGTTAGGCCCCTAAGACGCGATGCTCAGGTGTCCCCCTTGACATACGAACAGCTCCCGGGAAGGAAATGCTGGACTAGGCCTTGGTGTTCTACGTCGGCAAGGCCCGACCCGACGCATACCTCAGTGGCCGCTGGCTTGTCCAGATCGCTAGGACAAGACCAGGGAGTGAGGGGCTACGTGGCCAGTTAGGCCCCCGAGACACGATGCTCAGGGTCCCCCTTGACGTAAGAACATACCTTAGCTCTCTAAGCCGGCCTCCCCTCCTCCCATTCCTCATGGTGCTCGGCGTCCTCGGGTCCCGACCCTCGAGCGGAGCTCAGCTGCCACTGGTATGCCAGGTCACGATGCCGTGGTCAAGGCCAGGGGGTGAGGGTTGGAGAGTCAGTAGGAGTCCTTGAGACGCGATGCCCAGAAGCCCCCCGCCCCAAGAGAATTACGTGAGAAGGGGAAACCAGCAAGGTCGCCTACCGCCGGGCTCCTGAGATTCCTGTGGGTTAGGCTGATGAAACAGCACAACTTAGAACCGTGCCTACCGCTGGGCCATAGATCATTTTGCGGGAAGAAAAAGGAACCGAGGACCTGGTGAGGTGATGTGCGTGAGGCAGGCCGCAAGTCAGAGCTCGATCTCTCGGATTTGTCAGCGTTGCAAGGACGGACCCGCACAAGCGTCGTGCCAACGTGTGTAGCCCCTGTTGCAGGATGAGCAGAAGTCCGTTAATATATCATGTTGGTACTACTTCATCAAGCAATCAATCCTTTTTCCATTCACAGCTTCCTTCGATGGCACCACTTGTACTCTCTGTCGGTATCTGTAGACATAGTTTCTGGGCGTCTTTAAAAATTGATCGACATAGTTGTCACACACAAACTTGCGCAACGGCTTTGGAGTAAAAGAATGTCCTGCCCGGTCACACACATCATCTCGAGCGTGGATTCTACTACTCTAACAAGATACTCGACTCGGGTAAATCATGCTTTCGTTATGCGAGGAAAGTGAAAGGAAAGAGGGAAAGGGAGACACTGGACAATACAGAATAGATGAGATCACTATTTTTTCGCCTTGTAATATGTCCGGTTACATTCCAAAGATGAATCATACCAGGAGATAGAGTGAGTAGGTGAGGATCATAAGGTAATCTATAAAAGGAAATGAGCTAGTCCAAGTGATGTAAAATGCGATACATGCCACGGGGACGGACCCATGGTGCTTGGGGATGTTGCAGCCCGAGGGGCGCCCCCAATAGATTAAGCTAAAGATGCAAAAGGGATACATGTTGCAGGGGCAAGCCCGTGCGACATGGGGATGATGCAGTCCGAGGGGCGCCCCGAACAAAAGAAACTGAAACGAAGTCACCTGGCACCGATGCTGGAGTGATGTTTCCGTAGCTGGAGATGCTTGCTGTAGATGTCGCTCCTCATGAGTCGCCAGACTCCGGGGCCTCGCGAGGCTCCTAAGGTCCCGATGGCTCGAGAAGAACCGACTACATTTCCGCCAAGATCTCCTGATGCCTGGCCGCATGAGCTGCCAGGACTTCCCACATGTGGCGCTGGTGCAGGGCCGCCTGGTTCGGCAAGCCAAAGGGCATGCAAAAATAGCTGTGGGGAGGACCCTCGCACCGGCCCACCTGGGATGGCCAGTAGAGCTCCTGAGACGCGATCATGTTGAGTCCCGGGATGTTGATGCAGACGCGCAGCCCGTCGCCTGTGCCTGGGACGATAGCCGCACTTTGGGGCACTGGGCGGCGCTCACCCTGCATCGCCCTTGGTACCTTCAAGTCTTCGATGGTCTGGTTGATGAACTCCCAAGCGCTTGGTGCCCCATGCCTTGTGCATGTGGCTGTCCGGGAGAATCTGGCGCGGTGGGTGGATGACCACGTAGATGCCTTGGTGAGAGCATTCGCCACTGAAGACGACGAGGTGGTGGTCACGGTGGACGATGAGGGTGTGGTTGACGATGGTGAAGGCGGCGCTAGTGATAGCGCTAGCAGCGTGTATGAGAGCGACTAGGGCGCCACTGTGAGCTGCACGTCCAGTTGAGCCAGCATTCGTCCGCTAGAACCTTTATACAAGGATTCTGACATGGCCCTACAGAGTGTGAGAGTATTTTGGAGGGGGTGGCACCCCCCCCCTTTTGTGTATGTAAATTAACATTCTGCCCTTAAGCTAGATCTGGAAAGTTGCCTTCTGGGCCCGTGAGTTCCTGAGCTGGGTTGCGGCCAAGACTCACCTTGATCACTGCAGGCTTGCGTGCGTCCTGAGGTGGCCGGTGCATCTTCCTCCCGAGAGGGCCTCGCGTAGAGAGAATGTCAGGTTAAGGCAGGATGCGCATGTAGCAACGCCGTGGCAATGGTACTCCTGATCTTGGGGCGGTTGCCGCTGGCGGGCTTGCTGTGCGAGGATGTCTTGCCCGCTCCACACCCAGTTCCGCTTGTGAGGTGCTCGCTAAGGGAAGGGTAATGGACACTGGCCTCGAAAAGAAGTAAAGCACGCAACCATAATGCAAGAAATCAACACGAACAAAAGAAGACCCCCCCAAGGTTTGGCAGAAAAGAGACTCCAAGTTCAACTCAAAAAGGCGTAGCGAATCGAGTTACAAAAAAGGGGGCGAAAGCAAATGGCCGCGTACATCACCTAGCTAGTCTTCTTGTCTTCCACCAGCGTGAAGATAAGTGCATTCACTGGCAGTGAGCATAGTCATTGGGAGAGAGTGTCGACGGCCAGCACGGAGCATGGTGCTTCCACTAGGACGTGGGCGAGAGCCGCCGAGGCCTGAAGGCGGCTCTTCGGAGACTCCGGGGCGTGTACAAGCCCACTCATTATTACGTGAGAGTGTCATGGGCGGAGACCTTCATAGGCGTGAGCCTTGCTTCAAATCGCCAGGCGAGGGGCCCGCCTTGCGCCGCTCCCGACCACCGTTGGGGCGTCCGGAAACCAGGACGGGACCAAGGGGCAAGGAGGACGCTAGCGGCACCCTCGGCGACCACGGGCCCTCTGTCAGGACCCCGATCCTAAGTAACACCGATCTAGCTGTAACACGTCATATCACTTTGCGGCCTCACGCACGGTAACCCCACGGGTGCCACCTTACCTGGCCCGGGACCGTTTGCGCATTTTGGCACACGTATATGACAGTGTCGCTAGCATCCATATGACAGAGAACCCGGGCTGACATGGCTAGTTATAAACCAAAAGTGGCACTAGATTACAGAGACAGGCATCCATGACCCAGCAACGAACGAGTCGGTCATCAACGTATGAACCCAAGTCGTAGCAAGCTACATGGACTTAAAGGAACAACGCGTGACATATCCCCTAAGGGATAGACACAGGAACGAAGAAGGACACATGCCGGCCAGCCAACGTGTTCCGAGCAGTAGCAAGCTACCAAGGCTCATTGGAATCACTAGGAGGCATTTCCCTGTAAGGTAGGCTACCAAAGGAAAACAGCTAGGTGTCGGATCACACACATACCAAGCATTTCAACCATACACACAATATGCTCAATATGTGCAAATACAACATTGCATCACAACAGAACTCTATGACTCAAAGTACTTTATTTAAGAGGCTCCAAGAGCCATACATAACATATCCATACAGGTAGGGGTCACATGACCCAACACTCAAGTCATAAAGTCATACAAGCACAAGCGGAAGCTACATGTCTGAGTACAGACAACTTAGAAAATAAAACAGGCTTGGTGTAGCCTGACTATCTACAAGGCCCTTCACAAGCTCCAGATCTCCGTCTGGGTGTCAAGCTACTCGTCGACGTCAACGTCTATGTAGAACCCATCAGCAGGGCAGGGTTCTCCCCTGCAACAGTTATTAAGCAAACATGAGTACAAAGGTACTCACCAAGTCTTACCACAGAACCTATCATACATGCAACATTATTAAAGGGGGTAGTGGAGTTCATAGCAGAAAGCCAGCTTTGACTCTTGGCTAACCTATACTACAACTCTCAACGGATTTCAAGATGTTATTACGAACACGAGTCCTCTACTCACCACAACAATACACCACCGAGGTTCCTCTTCCGTCATCCTACGAAAGGGCCATCCACGGTACTCACACTTATCTTGAGGCTTTTAGTAGTATCCATCAACTTGTCTATGAACTGTAAGAGTAACCAAGTAGTCCGTACCGCGAACAACGGCTATTCGAATAGATTGATAACCCTGCAGGGGTGTACCTCTTCACACACGCTCCCACCACTTATCGCCATTTACTCGACATGTACTCGGCAACCTTCAAGCGGAAGCCCAGCGAGGGTGTCGGCCACGACCTGACTAACTACTCAAGTCTCTCGTCCAGGTTTATCGCCTATTTGGGTTCCATCCGTGGGGAGATCCGGCCGGGGTGTTGCTCACGGCCCCAAACGATGTGTACAGGGTTCCCGAGTCACCAAACGGGCAACCGGTACACCGTGCCACGTACCTGTCGCATCACAACCCACCCCGAGGGTCAGCGCTGTGCACGACCTCCAGTAAAATATAAACACCAGAAACTAGTTGCAACTCCTGGACAGAGATCGAGGGTAATTAATAAGTCGAGAGGGTCCATTTGTTTCGGGCCCAATGCATGGTAGTAGCTGGAACTTGAACCACACATACAGATCTCGGGTCCTATGTACGGTTCCAATGACACAACCCACCAGGTACTCCTACATGGCCTTTCATCGATACCTTTACCAAGCGTATTCCACACTTCCTTCTCTTTATCGAAAAGATTGTTTCACTCTGATCCATCACCCAGATGAACCAGACCAGACAGAACTCTAAGCATAGCAGGCAACATAAGCAAATAGCATGGTGGATCACACATCACATGGCTCAATCAACTCCTACACATGCTAGTGGGTTTCAACTATTTACTGTGGCAATGACAGGTCATGCAAGGGAATAGGGTTCAACTACCGCAGCAAGTAGCAGTTCACACGCTGTTGGCTTAATGCAGTAAAAGAGAGCAGGAGCGAGAAGATTGGGTTTGTATCGGAATGATCAATGATTGCTTGCCTGACAAAGTGGTTGTCGGGTACTGCTCTTCAACTGGATACGCAGCAGTATCCTCGGGAGCAGGACCTAACACAGAGAATACCGGCGATACAATCATTAAACAAACAAATGCAACAATATGATGCATGCTCATGACATGGCAAGATGCATGTGTGTTGGGCTAATGCAACTATAACCAGAAGGGTTTGAGCCTATTTGAATCAAAGATTCAAATTGGCACTTTAGCTATTATTTAAATAAGTGCATTATCATGTTTTAATGTATACAGCAAGGTTAACTTGCTCAAACATGCATGAAACCAGTGCCATTGGAAAGATTGGATTTTTCTGATCAATTTTCATATATAAATCTTTTCCATCTGAGCTACTGTTGAATTTATATGATTTTTTGAAGTTTAGGCATTTTTTGGAATTTCCTGAATTATTTTTAAATCTAAAAATCCCAGAAAATCCTTTACTGCGTCAGCATGACATCATGCTGACGTCAGTCAGTCAACAGGGCGGCCTAGGTCAAACCTGACCAGTGGGACCCACTGGTCAGTGTCACAGTTAACTAATTAACTAATTAGAATTAAATTAACACCTAAACTAGGTTTGACTAGCAGACAGGGCCCACATGTCAGTGACCCAGGGGGGGTCAAACCCGTGGTCAAACAGGTCCAACTCGCCGGCGTTTAGCCGCCGGTGAGGCCAAACATGGCGGTGAGGTGCGGGTTTCGTGCTCCGGCTGCCAAAACGACAGCGGAGCACACCTACGGGTGCCTGGAGGCAAACCGCATCGAAAGGAGGTGGTGGCTGGCCTCGGGGTCGCCAGAGATGACGCCGGCGACGAGTCCAGCGGCTGCCGGAGTTCAGCGAAGTCGAAAACGACGGTGCGGTGCTCGTAGGGGAGCGTGGAGTGGTCCTACATCACCTACACGTGACGGTGAAGCTGATAGGCACGGTGGCCGGACCATTGGATGGCCGGAGCCTCGTCGGCGACGAGCTCCGCGGCGGTGCGTGCAGGTGAGCTTCGTGCGGTGCGTTCCAGGGTAGTAGAGAGCCAACCGAGAGGGATAGGACGAAGCTGGGCTCACAGGGGTTGCAGCAGACGCCGGAGCGAGCTTGGGGTGGTCGGAGCTGAGCGGGACGGCGAGGGGGATCTCCGCGGCCGGAGTTGGGGAAGAAGGGGTCGGGGGCGTCTCCAGGGCAGGCGAGCGCTCGGGGCTTGGCCTGCTCGAAGTAGTCGAGGACGGCGGAGACGACGGACACGGCGGCGGGGCTCAGGGACGACGGTGGGAGCGGCTACTACGACGGTGCGAGCACGGCGGCGTCGGCCATGGTGCGGGGAGGGCGAAGGAAAGGAGCTGGGGAGAGTGGGGAGTGTCTGCGAGGTCGGGGGCGAGGTGGACGACCGATCCAGGCCTCCAGGGCGGCGGGCAGCTGCGTGGCGCGCGATGCGGCCGCCGTCGAGCACCTGCCTGCCTGCCTGGCCGAGCCAAGCAGCTCGCTGGAGCGGCAGCTGGGCTGGGCCGGCAGGTGGGCCGGGTGGGCGCCAGGTAACTCCTTTTCTATCTCCTTTTACCTATTTCCTTTTCTGTTTCATTTCTTTTGCAACTTTGTTTAATTAATAAAAAATGCCAGAACATTTTTATAACACATAAAACTTGTCATGCCCACTGTATATAATATGTACAGCATGGAACATTATAGATTATGATTATTTGAGCATTTAAAATATTTTATAGCATTTAAATGCCCAAATGCAAATACCATATGATTTAATCCAGAGGCCTTGGATGTCCTAGAAAATTGTGCACCATTTTTGACAGAGGTTTAAGACCAAGGCAGAAATGATGGACATTTTTGAAGGGCATTTTGGGTATATTGGAAAAGATTTCATCAAACCCTAGTTGTTAGAAGAGGGGTGCTGGGGTTTCTGTCATTCCCATTTCAAGTTTCTTTGATAAGTAAACATGATGCACACTCTAGCTAGTCCTAATGCAAGTACTAAACTAGGGATGTGACAACTCACCCCCACTTAAAAGAATCGCGTCCCGAGATTTGGGTTCCTCCGGAAAGAGGGTGGGGTACTCAAGTCGAAGACGATCCTCCCTTTCCCAAGTAGCTTCACTCTCGGAATGATGTGACCATTGAACCTTGAGAAACTTGATATTGTGGCGTCCAGTGGTGCGCTCGGTTTGATCAAGAATACGAACGGGGTATTCTCGATATGTGAGATTGTCCTGGAGATCAAGCGTTTCGTGGTCCACTCCGCGGATAGGATCCGAGAAGCACCGCCTGAGTTGAGAAACGTGGAACACATCATGAACTCTGGAGAGGTGCGGAGGTAGTTCCAATTGGTAGGCAACTTCTCCTCGTTTGGCAAGAATGCAAAAAGGACCGATGTAACGAGGGGCCAATTTGCCTTTGATACCGAAGCGATGGGTTCCCTTAAGAGGGGTAACCCAAAGGTAAGCCTTATCGCCGACTTCAAAAGTCACAGCCTTATGATGACTATCATATTGGCTCTTCTGGCGAGACTGGGCTGTTTTCAATTTCTCACGAACGATGCGAACTTGCTCTTCTGCTTCCTGGATCATATCCGGGCCAAAGAATTGTCTTTCCCCGGTTTCTGACCAGTTAAGAGGTGTTCGACACCTTCGTCCATATAGAACTTCGAAGGGGGCTTTAACCAAGCTGGCTTGATAACTATTGTTATAAGCGAATTCGGCAAATGGAAGACACTTCTCCCAATCCATACCGAAAGATATAACAGAGGCTCGAAGCATGTCTTCCAGAATTTGATTGACTCGTTCCACTTGACCACTTGACTGGGTATGGAAGGCGGTACTGAAGGAGAGATGAGTTCCCATAGCATTCTGGAAACTTTCCCAAAATCGTGAAGTGAAAAGACTTCCACGGTCTGAGTTGATCTCCAATGGCACACCATGAAGTGATACTATCCGAGAGACATACAAGTCTGCTAGCTGGCTAGCGGTAATACTCTCTCGAACAGGCAGGAAATGAGCTACTTTAGAGAGGCGGTCGATAATGACGAAGATAGCATTATTCCCTTTCCTGGTCCTGGGAAACCCGGTAATGAAGTCCATACCGACTTTGTCCCATTTCCATTCAGGAATAGCTAAAGGTTGAAGGGTGCCAGTAGGCCGTTGATGCTCTGCTTTGACTCGACGACAAACGTCGCAGTTAGCAATGAATTGAGCGATTTCTCTCTTCATCCTAGTCCACCAGAATCTCTAACGTAGGTCCTGATACATTTTGGTACTACCGGGATGAATTGTGAGAGGAGATTCATGAGCCTCCTTAAGGATCAAACGTCCCAGGTTTCGTACTTTAGGAACCACTAAACGGTTGCTAAAGAATACAACTCCTTGATCATCAATTGAGAAACATCCCGCAACTCCTTTCTTGATGTTCCTCTTAATACGGGAAATTCCAGGGTCAACCTTCTGTGCTTTGATGACCTGATCCGTAAGGGTAGGTTCCGCCACCAAGGTGGAAAGGAATCCTCGAGGAACAATGTGAAGGTTAAGCTTACGAAATTCCTCGTGGAGAAGTGGTTGTCCTTGTTGTAACATCAAGTTGTTACAATAAGATTTATGACTTAGTGTATCAGCCATGACATTGGCCTTTCCAGGGGTGTAAGTGATTCCTAAGTCGTAATCTGTGAGCAACTCAACCCAACGTCTTTGCTTGAGATTTAGATCCGGTTGGGTGAAGATATACTTCAAACTTTGATGATCAGTGAAGATTTCACAGCGATTACCAAGGAGGTAATGTCGCCATGTTTTGAGTGCATGGACTACAGCTGCAAGCTCTAGATCATGAGTAGGATAGTTATCCTCATGTGGACGCAACTGTCGTAATGCGTATGCAATCACTTGATGATCTTGCATGAGTATGCAACCTAGTCCTTATCGCGAGGCGTCGCAGTAGATTATAAAATCCTTGGAAAAGTCTGGTGGTACCAGTACAGGTGCAGATGTCAGGCGTCTTTTCAGTTCCTGAAAACTGGACTCGCACTGTGGGGTCCACTGAAACTTTTTATCTTTCTTGAGGATTTCAGTTAGAGGTTTAGCAACCTTGGAGAAATTCTCGACGAAGCGTCGGCAATAGCTCGCTAAGCCAAGAAAACTCCTAACTTGCTTGACCGATTCAGGGGGAGTCCAATCAAGGACGGCTTGAACTCGCTCGGGATTGACAACAATACCCTTGCCAGAGATCACATGACCTAGATAGGTCACTTCCGGCAACCAGAATTCACATTTAGAGAATTTGGCATAAAGACGGTGCTCTCGAAGTTTCGTCAATACCAGCCTTAAATGCTCGGCATGATCTTCCTTGTTCTTGGAGTAAATGAGTATATCATTGAGGTATACCATGACGAATTTATCCAAGTACTCCATGAATATAGAATTCAATAACCGGGAAAAGGTAGCTGGGGCATTGGTTAACCCGAAGGACATGACGGTGTACTCATATTGGCCATAACGAGTAACAAAAGCCGTTTTAGGAATGGCCCCGTTCTTGATTTTGACTTGATGGTAACCCAACCTCAAATCCATCTTAGAGAAGACTGAGGATCCAGCGAGCTGATCATACAGGTCGTTGATCCTGGGAAGCGGATACTTGTTCATTATGGTGACCAGATTGACAGGTCGGTAATCTACAACCATTCGCTCCGTTCCATCCTTCTTCTTGACGAAGAGGACGGGACAAGCCCAAGGGGAGGAACTAGGACGGATGAAACCCTTTTGCAAGGACTCATTGAGTTGTTTCTTAAGCTCAGCTAATTCTAGGGGTGCCATCTTATAAGGTCTCCTAGAGATTGGGATAGTTCCAGGGATAAGATCTATCACGAACTCGACATCTCTGTCAGGTGGAATCCCTAGCAGTTCTTCTGGAAAAACATCCGGAAAGTTACGGACTACCGGGATATCTTCGAGTTCTGGTAGAGGGCTGGCATTAAGAGAGTAGAGCTGACGCTCAACCATTCGGGTCAAGACATTGACTATCTTGCCGGATGGATGTGTAAGTTGAACGGTCCTAGTATAGCAATCAATCTTGGCGTAATGAGTTGTCATCCAATCCATACCAAAGATGATGTTTATGTCCGAGGACTTGAGAGCGATTAGAGATGCTAGGAAAACAAGTCTATCGACAAGGATTTTATTTCCATGGCTTACCCTAGAGGTTTGCCATTTTGAACCAGGAGTTTGAATAACCATAGAAGTAGGCATGTCACAAAAAGTCATGTTGTGCATTCGAGCATAGCTCTCAGATATGAACGAATGGGATGCTCCTGTATCGAAAAGAACAGATGCCGGATGGCAGTTAACGAGAAGCGTACCAAGAACGACGTTAGGATCCTCATAAGCTTCTTCAGCAGAGACATAGTTGACATGACCACGTGCAGTGGGGATTGGCTTGACATAATTCACCTTGCCGGTTGGCTTACCACGGCCAACGGGTTTTCCTGGTTGGTTCTGAGGACACTCACGCATGTAGTGTCCCGGTTCTCCACACTTGAAGCATGTCACAGTGCTAGTGCGTGCAGCAAAGTTGGAAGGTGGTCCTCCATAGGTCTTAGCAGGTGCATACTGTTGAGTTGGGCGAGGCGCCTCATAGGATGGCCTCGATGTGTACTTGGGTGGCAGAGCGGTGTTAGGAACCCACACACGGCGCTTGTGAGAGCCAGAGCCGGATGAGGAACCAAAATCTCGAGTACGCTTGCGTGTGGCCTCGAAGTCAGTCTGGCCCGTTTCAGCACTGATAGCCTTGTTTACCAACTTCTGGAAGGAAATGCACTCGTGTAGACGTAGATCTCGGCGGAGTTCAGGGATGAGTCCCTTGCGGAACCTCGCCTGCTTCTTGGCATCGGTGGATACTTCCTCAGGTGCATAGCGTGCCAAGTTGCCAAACTCACGACTATAGCCATCTACAGTTAACCGGCCCTGGGTGAAATTGCAGGATTCCTCCCGCTTGCGATCCATGAGACCTACCGGAATGTGATGTTCACGGAATGCCTCACTGAACTCAATCCCAAGTAGTGATTTGGCCAGTAGGACGCATAGCTTCAAAGTTTTCCCACCAAAGACTGGCAGGGCCCTCAAGATGGTAGGCGGCGTAGGTAACCTTGTCAGCTTCGGCCACACGGGCAGAGTGTAGCTTGTGGGTGATACTACGTAGCCAGTCATCCGCATCCAGAGTTTCAGTGGAGTGATGGAACTTCGGTGGACACATCTTGATAAAGTCATTGATTGACACCACGTCATTCCTCTGGCGGAACCCAGTGTTCTGCTCTATGCGTTCCAGCAGACGGTTGGTCTCTCTCTTGTTCCGTTCTGCCTCGAGCATAACTTCCGCCAAGGAGGGTGGCTGGGGCAGATTCCCATCTCTAGCCCCACTAGCCTCACCCTGCTCCTGAGCAGCAGGAGTGTTGCTAGTGTTGACCATCCTAGGAAAACAAAACCACGGTTTAGACAAGGATGGCAAAAATTTGACATAGAAGTGCAGAATGTAATGGATGACATGGAATGCAGAGATGTTCATCCGTACGACATGGTAATATAGATACTGCTATATATACACCAGTGGTCATACACACCATACATAGTTTAGTACAAGCCAAGGCTAAAGTACAACTGCGGTGAAAGACGATACATCCCATCAGAGGCATTCCAAGCTCCTATACATTATTTAACTACACCTCCGGAACTCAGTACACACTAAGTCATATTCCACAAGACGCGCAGGACTGTGGGGATACAACTACTGCAATACTACTACTACCACGGTCTAGCTCAAACATTTCCGTAGTAATCTTCGTAAAGATTACCACCGTAGCCTGGAAGTGGAACAGACGAATCTTGGAACTCGCGAGCACTCGAAGGCTGTGGACCACAGGGACATGGATGTGGCCTCGGTCCCGATGCTGGTGGTAACCGACGCCCACGTGGAGGTGTAATACCCCCAACGTCACGCCAATCCATGCGATCAGGCAGACGAGTCCGCACGGGGTACAAATCCCGCATGTCCAGATATCCGGCGTGCACAGCAGGTGCAAGCCGTGTCAAAGTAGTCCAGTGGCGGCTCGAGTGTTATATAGCTCCATTCGGAGGGCACGGACCTCACGGTCCCTATCCTCCAGCATTTGAACAGTAGTCTGAAGCAGTGGCTCTTCATGAGCAGCATCAGTATACAGACCAGTGTAGTAGCCTTCCTCTCCGGGACGTGAGGCTGGCATGTAACAGAACTCAGTGTTCAGCAACAGGGCATGCCTAGCCCGGAGAATGGTCATCATCGAATAGGCGGCATCCTGCACTGCCATCTCGATGGTAACCCCGAGTCCATAAGACCAATGGATGGGGTCGTTAGCTCCGGGATATGAGGGGTATATCCGGACTATGCAGAAATACTGACTCTGATTGAAATCCTGGTACTGTTCCTCCACGGTGTACTCAGGATACCAGCGATAACCAGTCTCAGTCAGCACACGGACTAGCATGGCCGTGTGACCGGGCACATTAATGCACCGAGTCAAACGAACCACTTGGTGAGGGGTGCGGCCAGACATCTGAAACATGAAGTAATGCAAAGGCATTAGTGTTTCTGGAAGAAATCGGGCAGCATAACAACTGTAAATGCTCAAACAAAGACTTGAGACATCATACAAGTGATAGCATAGCCACTCAACAATTCCATATCAAGGTTCCGGTCCAACAATCATCATACTAAAAGGATAGAAACAGAACTGAGGCTTGAAACCAACAATCCTAAGAGTCTACGGATTAGTAACACGTGAACCTAGTAAGGATAAGAGGCCTAGTCCTAAATCCCCGTAGAAAGAATAGACTGACTCAGATCAGAAGGGCATAAGGTAAAGGAGTAAAAAGAGCCTTACGTTCCCTTCCACAATCAATTCCCCTTCATATAACTAAGAATTTTTCTAGACTCAACATCGACTAGTTTGGCTTGAGAAACCTACAGGCAGTCCAGCTCTCATGCCAACGCTGTCAGGACCCCGATCTTAAGTCACACCGATCTAGCTGTAGCACGTCATATCACTTTGCGGCCTCACACACGGTAACCCCACGGGTGCCACCTTACTTGGCCCGGGACCGTTTGCGCATTTTGGCACACGTATATGACAGTGTCGCTAGCATCCATATGACAGAGAACCCAGGCTGACATGGCTAGTTATAAACCAAAAGTGGCACTAGATTACAGAGACAGGCATCCATGACCCAGCAACGAACGTGTCGGTCATCAACGTATGAACCCAAGTCGTAGCAAGCTACATGGACTTAAAGGAACAACGCGTGACATTTCCCCTAAGGGACAGACACAGGAACGAAGAAGGACACATGCCGGCCAGCCTACGTGTTCCGAGCAGTAGCAAGCTACCAAGGCTCATTGGAATCACTAGGAGGCATTTCCCTGTAAGGTAGTCTACCAAAGGAAAACAACTAGGTGTCGGATCCCACACATACCAAGCATTTCAACCATACACACAATATGCTCAATATGTTCAAATACAACATTGCATCACAATAGAACTCTATGACTCAAAGTACTTTATTTAAGAGGCTCCAAGAGCCATACATAACATATCCATACAGGTAGGGGTCACATGACCCAACACTCAAGCCATACAGTCATACAAGCACAAGCGGAAGCTACATGTCTGAGTACAGACAACTTAGAAAATAAAACAGGCTTGGTGTAGCCTGACTATCTACAAGGCCCTTCACAAGCTCCAGATCTCCGTCTGGGTGTCAAGCTACTCGTCGACGTCAACGTCTATGTAGAACCCATCAGCAGGGGCAGGGTTCTCCTCTGCAACAGTTATTAAGCAAACATGAGTACAAAGGTACTCAACAAGTCTTACCACAGAACCTATCATACATGCAACATTATCAAAGGGGGTAGTGGAGTTCATAGCAGAAAGCCAGCTTTGACTCTTGGCTAACCTATACTACAACTCTCAACGGATTGCAAGATGTTATTACGAACACGAGTCCTCTACTCACCACAACAATACACCACCGAGGATCCTCTTCTGTCATCCTACGAAAGGGCCATCCACGGTACTCACACTTATCTTGAGGCTTTTAGTAGTATCCATCAACTTGTCTATGAACTGTAAGAGTAACCAAGTAGTCCGTACCGCGAACAACGGCAATTCGAATAGATTGATAACCCTGCAGGGGTGTACCTCTTCACACACGCTCCCACCACTTATCGCCGTTTACTCGACATGTACTCAGCAACCTTCAAGCGGAAGCCCAGCGAGGGTGTCGGCCACGACCTGACTAACTACTCAAGTCTCTCGTCCAGGTTTATCGCCTATTTGGGTTCCATCCGTGGGGAGATCCGGCCGGGGTGTCGCTCACGGCCCCAAACGATGTGTACAGGGTTCCCGAGTCACCAAACGGGCAACCGGTACACCGTGCCACGTACCTGTCGCATCACAACCCACCCCGAGGGTCAGCGCTGTGCACGACCTCCAGTAAACTATAAACACCAGAAACTAGTTGCAACTCCTGGACAAAGATCGAGGGTAATTAATAAGTCGAGAGGGTCCATTGGTTTCGGGCCCAATGCATGGTAGTAGCTGGAACTTCAACCACACATACAGATCTCGGGTCCTATGTACGGTTCCAATGAAACAACCCACCACGTACTCCTACATGGCCTTTCATCGATACCTTTACCAAGCGTATTACACACTTCCTTCTCTTTATCGAAAAGATTGTTTCACTCTGATCCATCACCGAGATGAACCAGACCAGACACAACTCTAAGCATAGCAGGCAACATAAGCAAATAGCATGGTGGATCACACATCACATGGCTCAATCAACTCCTACACATGCTAGTGGGTTTCAACTATTTACTGTGGCAATGACAGGTCATGCAAGGGAATAGGGTTCAACTACCGCAGCAAGTAGCAGTTCACACGATGTTGCCTTAATGCAGTAAAAGAGAGCAGGAGCGAGAAGATTGGGTTTGTATCAGAATGATTAATGATTGCTTGCCTGACAAAGTGGTTGTCGGGTACTGCTCTTCAACTGGATACGCAGCAGTATCCTCGGGAGCAGGACCTAACACAGAGAATAACGGTGATACAATCATTAAACAAACAAATGCAACAATATGATGCATGCTCATGACATGGCAAGATGCATGTGTGTTGGGCTAATGCAACTATAACCAGAAGGGTTTGAGCCTATTTGAATCAAAGATTCAAATTGGCACTTTAGCTATTATTTAAATAAGTGCATTATCATGTTTTAATGTATACAGCAAGGTTAACTTGCTCAAACATGCATGAAACCAGTGCCATTGGAAAGATTGGATTTTTCTGATCAATTTTCATATATAAATCTTTTCCATCTGAGCTACTGTTGAATTTATATGATTTTTTGAAGTTTAGGCATTTTCTGGAATTTCCTGAATTATTTTTAAATCTAAAAATCCCAGAAAATCCTTTACTGCGTCAGCATGACATCATGCTGACGTCAGTTAGTCAACAGGGCGGCCCAGGTCAAACCTGACTAGTGGGACCCACTGTTCAGTGTCACAGTTAACTAATTAACTAATTAGATTTAAATTAACACCTAAACTAGGTTTGACTAGCAGGCAGGGCCCACATGTCAGTGACCCAGGGGGGTCAAACCCATGGTCAAACCGGTCCAACTCGCCGGCGTTTAGCCGCCGGCGAGGCCACACACGGCGGTGAGGTGCGGGTTTCGTGCTCCGGCTACCAAAACGACAGCGGAGCACACCTACGGGTAGCTGGAGGCAAACCGCATCGAAAGGAGGTGGTGGCTGGCCTCGGGGTCGCCGGAGATGACGCCGGCGACGAGTCCAGCGGCTGCCGGAGTTCAGCGAAGTTGAAAACGACGGTGCGGTGCTCGTAGGGGAGCGTGGAGTGGTCCTACAGCACCTACGCGTGACGGTGAAGCTGATAGGCATGGTGGCCGGACCATTGGATGGCCGGAGCCTCGTCGGCGACGAGCTCCGCGGCGGTGCGTGCAGGTGAGCTTCGTGCGGTGCGTTCCAGGGTAGTAGAGAGCCAACGGAGAGGGGGAGGACGAAGCTGGGCTCAAAGGGGTTGCAGCAGACGCCGGAGCGAGCTTGGGGGTGGTCGGAGCTGAGCGGGACGGCGAGGGGGATCTCCGCGGCCGGAGTTGGGGAAGAAGGGGTCGGGGGCGTCTCCAGGGCGAGCTTGTGCTCGGGGCTCGGCCTGCTCGAAGTAGTCGAGGACGGCGGAGACGACGGACACGGCGACGGGGCTCAGTGACGACGGTGGGCGCGGCTACTACGACGGTGCGAGCATGGCGGCGTCGGCCATGGTGCGGGGAGGGCGAAGGAGAGGAGCTGGCGAGAGTGGGGAGTGTCTGCGAGGTCGGGGGCGAGGTGGACGACCGATCTAGGCCTCCAGGGCGGCGAGGGGAGGAAGCAGGGCGGCGGGCAGCTGCGTGGCGCGCGCTGCGGCCGCCGTCGAGCACCTGCCTGCCTGCCTGGCCGAGCCAAGCAGCTCGCTGGAGCGGCAGCTGGGCTGGGCCGGCAGCTGGGCCGGGTGGGCGCCAGGTAACTCCTTTTCTCTCTCCTTTTTCCTATTTCCTTTTCTGTTTCATTTCTTTTGCAACTTTGTTTAATTAATAAAAAATGCCAGAACATTTTTATAACTCATAAAACTTGTCATGCCCACTGTATATAATATGTACAACATGGAACATTATAGTTTATGATTATTTGAGCATTTAAAATATTTTATAGCATTTAAATGCCCAAATGCAAATACCATATGATTTAATCCAGAGGCCTTGGATGTCCTAGAAAATTGTGCACCATTTTTGACAAAGGTTTAAGACCAAGGCAGAAATGATGGACATTTTTGAAGGGCATTTTGGGTACATTGGAAAAGATTTCATCCAACCCTAGTTGTTAGAAGAGGGGTGCTGGGGTTTCTGTCATTCCCATTTCAAGTTTCTTTGATAAGTAAACATGATGCACACTCTAGCTAGTCCTAATGCAAGTACTAAACTAGGGATGTGACACCCTCTGTCGGGGGGTCGGGCCCTCCGGCGCCTCCCCCGGCAGAGGACCTACCTCTATTTCGCGCCTTGCTCCATGGGACGCGAGGAAGGCTCTGGCTCTTGGCTCTCCCCGCGCAGCCCCCGATGCGCCACTCCCGCCGAGAGTGGAGCTGCCGCCCTGGGCCTCCGACTATCGCGGTAGGCTGGTTCTCCTGTAGCCCATGGTTAGTATACGCCTGCTCCCGAGTTACCGGCTGTACCCTGCCGTCATCGTCGCTAAAGGGGTCGGTGAAGCCTTCGGGCCACTCGTGGGGCGCCTCCACCTCGTGCGTCTCGCCATCCCATCCTGGCCTGGGAGACGACCCGGGGTCTTCCCCCGGCGTGTAGCCCAAGTTCACCATGCGAGGTACGTAGGTCTCCATGGTCACTCCGCCTGAGCCTTCACATGTGCGCCTCGCACCTTGAGCCGCCAACCATGCCATCTAGCTCAGGTAGCAGCTAGGCGAAATTCCGATGAGTCCCCGTGGCAGACCACTTGCTGCTGCCACTCCTGGTGCCGGCATCGCTGAGGCCGGGCCAGCCGCGCCAGGGTCCATGTTGGCGCCATCTGAACCCCCGAGAGCTCCATGGAACGCACGTGCCTGTCGGTCCTTTGCGCGTGCTTCCGCCACAACGTGAGGCGTGGGCATAGAGCAGAAAGGCGGCGCACCCCTGCAGGCTGCGTCCAGTAGCTCGGCGACGCGCTCCAGTAGCACATCATGGCCACCTTCACCAACCTGCATCGTAGCAGTTCTCAAGCCACGATGAGCGTAGCCCGTGTGTTTGCATGTTCCCGCCTGGTGTATGGCGTGGTCGCTGCAGTGTAGTTCAACGTGCGCGTGGAGGCGCGCGGGCTATGGAGTGAGAGCTGGAGGCGTCTGTCCACGCCGCCCGCGTCCGGCGGTGCTGGGTGGTGTAGGGGCTACGTGCGCTTGGACGGGCCAGGAAGCCCAGCGGTCGGCTTGAGCCCTTGCATCGTCGGCCATCAGGGTCGCTGGGTGGCGGTGAGCTAAGATGGAAGAGAGGCTTGAGCGCACCCCTACCTGGCACGCCAAATGTCGGATTTCGGGTTCCGTAAACCCTTGAGAGGTTCGAACTCTAGGGTGCGCACGAAGAACACTCTCTACCCAGCGCGCTCACCCTGCGGTTCCACGGCCTAGCTCGACGAACTCAAAGAACAATGGACACAGAGGATTATACTAGTTCGGGCCACCCTGTGGTGTAATAACCTACTCCAGTGTGTGTGTGTGTGTTGGATTGCCTTGTATCGCTGAGGATGCACTAGTACAAGGGATGAAGAGACTCCGGAGGAGAGGTGTTCTTGTGCTCGGATGAGCTTGTGGTGTCTCTTCTACTAGGCGAGATCTCTCTCGGATCAAGATGAGATGCCTCCCATGGTGGTGGCTAGGTCCTATTTATAGTGGCCTTGGTCCTCTTCCCAAAATATCGGCGGGAAGAGATCCCACAATGGCCAAATTTGAAGGCGAACAGCTAGTACAAGTTATCCAGACAAAAGTAGTCTTCGACTGCCAAAGGCGATGGTGGTGACGCCGCGCCGGGCTCCACGATGACCTCCGTTCTGCAGCCCTGACGGTCTGTGGTCTTGTTGCACCAATATGGAAACCTTTGCTTGATCCCTCGGTATTCTGCGCCTGCGCCTGCCTTCTTTGCACCAAAGAGGAAACTGGTACACTGCGCCCGCTGTCGCCCTCCTGGCCTTGGTCCTCATGGCTCACGTCATGTGAACATTGCGAGGTCCACCTTGCATAGATATCTTCGCTCCTCAGGAGCTAGCCTAGAGAGACTACCCCCCACGGAGTTCTTGCTGTCACCCGCCTCACGACGCTTGTCCCCTCACGAGGGTCTTGAGTTGTAGTTGCTGAAGTTGGGTCGTACCAGGCCGCTGATGGAGCCACGTCACGGGCCGCAGGCAGGCAAGTCTGGGTACCCCCGTTCCCAGGACACCGACACCTTGCTTGTGAGTAGTTTGGATGAGTACTCACGGTTGGTTTGCTACCCCTTTTCCCCCTTATTTCTTCTTTTTGGCTGTTGCAACCAGATGGTGGAGTCCAGGAGCCAGATGCCACCTTTTACGACTGCTACTACCCCGAGGGTGACTACTACTACGTGACGATCGCCGATGACCAGGAGTAGTTAGGAGGATCCCAGACAGGAGGCCTTGCCTTTTTGATCGTGTTGCTTTTGTGCTAGCCTTCTTAAGGCAAACTTGTTTAACTTATGTCTGTACTCAAATATTGTTGCTTCTGCTGACTCTTGTGTATTCGAGCTTATGTATTCGAGCCCTCAAGGCCCCTAGCTTGTAATATAAAGCTTGTATTATTTTATTTGTGTCTAGAGTTGTGTTGTGATATCTTCTCGTGAGTCCCTGATCTTGGTCATACACATTTGCGTGCATGATTAGTGTACGGTCAAATTGGGGGCATCACAAGTTGGTATCAGAGCCGACTACCTGCAGGACCCCCCCCCCTATCCAACTCCTTGGTCGAAGTTGAGTTTAGCCTTTGAAAAACTGATATAGTAACATGGCTGTGTGGCTTACGGGCCCACGTCACCATTGGGTGGTATTAGGATCTTTTATTCCTCATCTATGCTCTAGGACTCTATTCTCTCTTCTATTCAGGTTAAATGAATTTACTAACTACATTAGGTTCTTGTAACAACGTTTCCTGGAGAGCCCCTTCATTCCGGATGGTTGCATGCTTCACCAGAAGACTTCGAAGATATTCTCCGATGTTTCCCTGAGACCCTTGTGCCCTTCGCCATTGCAATTCCATATCACCGATAAATCCCTAAGGATAGCTGCATACACTTGTCGTCCATACCTTCATTTCAATTGATCTTGTTATTACAAGATACCCTGAAATACTTCGGATATTCCGTGAATCCTTTGTGCCTGCTGCCTTGCAGTTCCTTTTCCGCATGAATTCATGTATGAATAATTCCTCACACTTACCGGGGATTCGTTCATCCCCAGTTGTTCATGCGTTTCACAAATGTCTGTGAAACGCTATTCAATCTTCCAAAATCCTCAGCAACCTATTGCTCTGGAAAGTTTTACCTGCTTGCATTATGGATAATTCCATATGTATATCAATATTCGTTAAAATTATTTGTGATTGATTTTCTGATCACATTGGTTCAATAGGTTGCAAATACTTGCAATCATCATTCAAACAAGAATTCGTTCTTCTAGCTCAGACATCATTACAAATATGAGCTGGTTCTCGACCAATCAAATTGATGTCGATTGTACCCCTAAGTCATTTGAACTCACCCATCCTTAATCATAGCGGTTACTTCTGATCACTTGATTTGGAAATCGTAATTCCATTGTATTTGAGCTTGAATTAGTCAGTTGTTTCTATAATCTGATCTCATTGCATTATTTCTTCTTCTGGTTGAGTACCGATACTCACATCAGATCCCTTGTGAACCACCAGCTCCTTCATTGGACTTTATCCGACAGTGTCCTTCATAATTAACAACCTTGTGAGCCTTTCCTTGGATACAAAATGCCTTTGGTAATTTGTATTCTTTGATTTGGCCAACCATGCTCTACTATCGAGCTTGTCTGGTTTACTCCTGAAGTTCATGTTATATGCTCCTAAGATGCACCAATGGGTTGAACCAATGCATTACCTAATCTATGTGAGCCCAAAAGATTTCACGGGTCATACTCAACTGGTATTTTGCCAGGTAAAACCTTCAACATTAATTCTAGTTTCGAAACAAGAAGTGAATGTAAGATTGTGCTTTGGAGAAGTGGGAGTCGACCTTGAACTTTGTGTTCATACCCATGGACACGATGTAGATCCTATCATGGAATCTTCTTGTAAAAATAACATATTGCTTGGTATAACATCATGTGTATCTATGAATTGATCCTTTACAATCGTGATTCCAACCATATGTTATCCTTGATTCCATATCTAGGACAAGTTAAAGCACTTACCTTCTGCAGATCGATAATCTCAGCAACCTCTATTTTGATCTTCCTTCGAGTATTACCCTCCAGTATCTCGAGGATATCAAAGAACTGTGTTGCTTCATACGAGTATTCATCTGGTGTTGCATCTCACCAAATTCAGATTTACCCCGGGTTCTGACTTATTAGTCACTCAAGACCACCAATAAGTGAATCGATTCCACACTCTGATTTGATAACTCTTAAGTAATTTTTGTTGCTTACGAGTTTAATAATCCTTCAAGTCATTCCTAGCCCGATCGACTATATCATTATCACGCTAAATTTTAACTGTGCTACCTGATCCTTCTTCCCATAGCACAATTTGCGACGACGAGCTAAGCTTACGTTGATATTCCTTGTCATATCATTTTTGCCTTGAATAGCAAGCTTGATTTCAAGTTTCTATTGTACTAGTAGTTTCAATAACCATTCGCTCCATCATTCATTTCACTTGATGTCCTTGCCGATCGATTACATCTTGATGAAATCTCTCAACAAATGTGTCATGATCACCATTAACAATGATTTGCCTTCTTCTAATTTTCGAATCGAATTCATGATGGGAATTACCATCCTTTCCCCTCGTTGATTTGTATAAACATCGACAACATTCCTGAATTCCCTCCAACCCAAACTTGTTCTTGTTTGGTGTTATACCTTGAGTTCCTTGTTATCCGACTTATGATATGCTCTACCTTGGAGTACTACCATCTTTCATGTCAAGAATGTCGTGAGAATTTCACCACCCCTTATGAATTCTTGATACAAGTAATACTTCTTGCCATGTTCGTTCGTTCCCTGGTCCCCGTGTTGTTTCTAACCGGAAACCCAACAATTGAAGTATGACGTGCGAATTCAAAACTTCTGGCAAACAGAATGCTTTGAAGTGAATGGTCGATAGTTTCATTCCAACCCTTCTGGTTATTAAACCTCCATGCTAACATCGACCTTGCTACTTGGTACGTATTTCCAGGTGCATCTCGTTCAGTACTTAATTGTGGAT
Organism: Secale cereale; assembly: GCA_902687465.1. NCBI lineage: Eukaryota > Viridiplantae > Streptophyta > Magnoliopsida > Poales > Poaceae > Secale > Secale cereale. Next base: position 351,675,110 of record LR738709.1, read on the forward strand.
GTTCTCCATGAACACACTTCATTATATACCCTAGTGTGTCCAATGCTATCGCCTTGTTCGCTTAATTGTGAAAAATTCATGTCTAGGGAAATCTCGAGGAATTGTTTCTGAGCCCGTCGGCCTCATCCTCATCTTCCCTTGCTGAAATTATATGACTTATTTTATGAGTTGTTTCCAACGGATCCTGGCGTACCCAAAGTCTGACGTTTGCTTGGAGACCATGTCGGGGCTATCTCGAATCATGTTTGTGGTACTCCGAAGATCCACAAGAACATTGTAAGCGCAATGCTAAATGTTCTTGATCAACTATCCAACATCATTGTGTGGGTACATATCATAATTCTTCTTACCCCTTTTATCTATATGGTCATGACTTTGATCTGCTGACACGTATATCATGCCTTGCTTAATCTTGGGGATGATTTACTCCTATTCATTGTGTTTAAACACATTTTCCTTTCCATTTGTTTGTTTAACCTTTCTTTGATCTACAAATAATCTAAGCAGTAATAATTTTCAGCTTATGTAAACACCTTGATGTACAACTCTGTCAATAAGACCGTGTTACTATTGCTGATAACATTATGTTAACCACCGATGGACGAGAACTTTGCCTATTGGTCCGCCTCGTTTCAACGAGCATGAAAATGGTTATCTTCGTCCCTCACCCTTGGTACCAATGTTGTTGCCAACATAACTGGTAGTCTATGCTCTGACATGCCTTACTATCATCGCCCTTCCTACTTTTAACCCACATGGTGGGCCCAAAACCCACAGTTCCTCAAGATCGAAACCTGACTCTCATGTACATCCCTGTTTTCTAAAATTGTTCCTCGCACTTGGCTTTGTATGTAAATCACGAGCCACATTCCTAGTGATCTATTCTGGCATCAGACACCATACTTATTCCCATTGCTCTGAAACCCTTTCACCCTCTGTTTCAGGCAACAAACGATTGCCTACCCGGTTGAAGCTTCTTATTGTACCTCCTTACCTTGCTCCAGACGTCTTTCTTGAATTTCGACTCGAGAGGTGCCTCCATGCCACATTCACTAAGATAGCCCCCAGGTACCTATCTTGTGTTGAGCTCCATCCTTCCCGAGTCTTCTACCCTTACTTCCCCACTTAAATCTCGGCACGAGATTTCTTCTAGTGGAGGAGTTTTTTAACACCCCCAGTGTCATGCTATAGTAATCGCCTGTTAATGGTGCCATGTCATCACATTACTGTTGCTAATCTTCACTTCATCCAAATCACAATTCTATGTCAAATCAAATCTAAAGTCAAAAATTCATATTTGTCGGACATGAAATCTAAAATGTTCATCTTGTGGCATATAATCCATTACTAATATTGGTGGTGAACCAACATTTTTATAAGATGTTTTAATGCACTCAAATGATTAAAGCAGAGACCAAAATAGCCTCGTGAATCCATTGTCATTTTATGTAAAATTCAGATGAATTCAAAGGCTCGCCAGACCTTTTGTGGCAGTGACTAAATTTGTATCACTAACATTGGACCAAGTTACTTATTTTATAAAACTAGTTTACTATTTATATTAAAGGAAAAATAGGAAAAAAAGAAAAATAAAAAGAAAAGAAAGCCTCCCCTGCCCCATTGGGCCTTAGCCCAACAGGCCGGCCTAACCCAGCCCACTCCCCCTCGGTCGTCTTCGTCACTGCTCACCCGACCGAGAGGGGGCGCGCGCACGTCGCTGCCGAGCCGCCTCTGCCGGCGACGCCTGAGGGGATAAGACCTCCCCTCTTGATACGTCTCCAACGTATCTATAATTTTTGATTGTTCCATGCTATTATTTATGAAGTCTTGGATGTTTAATGGGCTTTATCATTCACTTTTATATCATTTTTGGGACTAACCTACTAACCCAAAGGCCCAGTCCAGATTGCTGTTTTTTGCCTATTTTAGGGTTTTGCAGAAAAGCAATATCAAACGGAGTCCAAACGGAATGAAACCTTCGCGAGAGAAATTTTTGGAGAAAAGCACGCACGGGAAACGTTAGGACCAAGTAAGGGGACAGAGGGCCTGCCCTCGAGGGTGGGGGCGCGCCCCCTTCCCAGGGCGCGCCCCCCTGCCTCGAGGCTACCCCGTGTGGCCCCCGGTGCCTTCCTTCTTCCTATATATACCTACGTACCCCAGAAACTCCATACACAGAGAGAAAACCCTAATTCCACCGCCGTAGCTTCTGTTCCCGTGGAGATCCCATCTTGGAGCCTGTTCCGAGAGGGGGATCCATCATGGAGGCCTTCATCATCATCATCATCGCCCTCAGCATGAGTTGTGAGTAGTTTACCACAGACCTTCGGGTACATAACTAGTATCTAGATGGCTTATTCTCTCTCTCTGGATCTCAATACAAAGTTCTCCTCGGTCTTCGAGGAGATCTATTCGATGTAATCTCTTTTTGCGGTTTGTTTGTCGAGATCCGATGAATTGTTAATTTATAATCAAGGTTATCTATGAAAGATATTTGGTTCTTCTCTGAACTTTTTATGTGTGCTCATAATATCCGTGCAAGTCTCTTCAAATTATCGGTTTGGTTTGACCTACTGGATCTATAGTTCTCGCAATGGGAGAAGTGCTTGGCTTTGGGTTCAATCTTGCGGTGTCCTTTCCCAGTGACAGTAGGGGCAGCAAGGCACGTATTGTATTGTTGCCATCGAGGATAAAAAAGATGGGGTTTTCATCATATTGCTTGATTTTATCCCTCTACATCATGTCATCTTACTTAAAGCGTTACTCTGTTCGTATGAACTCAATACACTAGATGCATGCTGGATAGCGGTCGATGTGTGGAGTAATAGTAGTAGATGCAGAATCGTTTCGGTCTACTTGTCTCGGATGTGATGCCTATATACAATGATCACGAATAGATAGTCTCATAATTATTCACTTTTCTATCAATTGCTTGACAGTAATTTGTTTACCCGCCGTAGAATATCGCTATCATGAGAGAAGCCACTAGAGAAAACTATGGCCCCCGGGTCTATTCTCAACATATCAATCTACATCTACTTTATTTGTCTTGCTTTTATTTGCTGTTTTATTAAACCAAAAATACCAAAAATACAATTATCATCTCTATCAGATCTCACTCTCGTAAGTGACCGTAAAAGGATTGACAACCCCTTAACGCGTTGGCTATGAAGTTCTTATTTGTTTGTGCAGGTGTGAGGGACTGGCGCGTGGTATCCTACTGGATTGATACCTTGGTTCTCAAAAACTGAGGGAAATACTTACGCTACTGTGTTGCATCTCCCTTTCCGCTTCGAGGGAATACAACTCAAGCTCAAGAGGTAGCACCTCTCCCCCTTGAACCCTGGCTACCCCACCCAGATCCACTTCTCCTCCCCCCTCGCTCGTTCCCCTCTACCTCACGCGCTCGTTCCTCCTGAGCACCACCGTCGTCGTGTGTCGGTCGATCCCGCGGCCACTGGGACCCTCCGGCCTCGCGGCCTGTCCTAAAGCTCCAGTGTCATCGTCCTCTTTATCTGGTGCCACTAGACCACGCTGGGGGGTCGTCGGAGCGCCAGCCTCGACTCCTTCTTCCTCTTCTACTCTACCGTCGCCGTGCTGCATCGCCACCGCGGCCACTGCCACCACCTCGCCTCACCGCCATGCCATAGAGCCTCTCCGTTGTCTTCCACTCCGCCAGGTGCCAGCAGTTGGAGCCGGGGAGCTCTACAGTGCCGGATCCCCTTCGTCATCTTCCTCGGGTCGTCGCCATCGCCTTCGACTCCGGCCACCACCCTGCTACTACTAAGCTGCCATCGGGCCACAGTGCGCCTCTCGGTGAGCACCGCACAACCTCCCCCTCTCCCCTACTCCCTTCCATCCCCGTAGCCCAGCTAGCCGCCATGGTCGTTGGACATCTCCGCCGCGCCGCTCTTTGTTGTCGTTCGAGGCAACACTGAGCTCGGCCGAGTCATCGGTTGTGCTCCTCGATGCTGTAGGAACCCGTATCACCCTCTAGGTTGTCTCCTCTCCCCTCTAGTGTCGCCCCCGCCGTTGCCCAAAAGCCATCACCACCGCAGCTCGTCGCCGGCACCCTCCCCGGCCTCTCAGCTGCTATGGCGGCCACCACTCGATGTGGCTCGTTCACCGTATTTGAACGGGCCTCTCCGCGCGCCAAAGGGTCACGGGAGGGCAAAACCCGCCGCTAGCCCGCGCCAGCCGCCGCGCTTTAGGCTCGCCGGGGCCTCACCGCCGGCCACCGCCGACGTGGCTAGGCGGCCCCACGCCTGGGTCACTGCCGGCGGGCCCCACGGGTTCCGTTGACTGGGTTGACCCAGTCGACGTGCTAACTGGGCAACCCAGTGTCACTGACAGGTAGGCCCCATTGCATAATTAACCTAATTAAAACATTTTTATAAATAAAACTAATTAGTTAACCTAAGCAGTCACTGACATGTGGGGCCTACTGCCTAATTAACATTGTTTAGTTTAACATTAACCTTCGTTAACTAATAGAGGCTGATATGTGGGTCCCACTAGACCCACATGTCAGGTTTAACCAGGTCATGCCGCCCTGTTGATTGCTGACGTCACTGATGACGTCATGCTGACGCAATAAGTCCATTTATTGAATTAATAATAATTCCAGACTAGTATTAAAACTTTAGAAATTTCTAGATAATAAACTGTAACTCGGATGAAAATGTTTTATATATGAAAATCGATCGGAAAAATCCAACGAACCCGAATACGTGTTCCGTTCATCTATCACACGCCCCTAGCATGCTGAACTTGGAACCGTCCCCTCTCTTTTATTTGCCCGGAATCCGTCTAACGTCAGGAAATCATCCTCGGATGTTTTCCCCCTCCGTCTCCAATGTGTAGCACTATGCTAGCTCAACCCTAGTTCTGCGTATCGTCTTCTCATTGTAGGATTCAGGGCTCCGCAAAACCCGTTAAGTTCGAACACAGGGGCGTGAACGAAGATCTCTCACAATCACGTCTACCTAGCGCCCCGCTCTCGCCTCGGTGGAAGGATTTAAGCAAACAACGAACAAAACACACAAGAGTCTATCCAGGTTCATGCCACCGTGTGGTGTAAGACCCTACTTCCTGCTTTGGTGGATTGGCTTCGGGCGAGCTAGAATATGAGCTAGTACAACGGTCCCTGGGCTCAAGAGGCGAGCTCAGGAGGGTCAGGAGGCTAGTGTTCTTGCTCCTTGTGTGCTGGCAAAGTGTGTTTGTCTTCCCTTTGCAGTGGGAGTCCTAGCTACTTATATAGGCGGCCACGGTCCTCTTCCCCCAAAATGTTTAGGCGGGAAGGGATCCCACAACGGCCATTTTTCAGCGGGAACACAAGGACGCTCTTATCGTGACAAAAGCGGTATTCGCCTGCATAATGATCAGGCGGTGACACGGTGGTGGGCTCGACGGTGACATCCTCCTTGCCGTCCTTGTGGTCTTTAGTCTTGTTGCACCAAAGAGGAAAACTTTGCCCTGCTCCTTGGGAACCAACGGTTGTGCTGTCTCCTTTGCACCAAAATGGCAACTACACCGCAGGCGGACGCTCGCACCCGCTGGCGCGGTGCATCACTGCTGACATCACTGCCTCCTCCTGAGGCAGGCTCGGCCTTGGATTCTCCGCCCCTCCGGAACGCCTTGCTGAAGCCGCTCCCGAGGAGGTCTCGAAGTCGTTCTCCTCGTGAGGCTTGGCCCCTCGCAAGGGTCTTGGACAGGTGGTCGATCAGCTGGGTCGTACCAAGCCGCTTGTAGGAGCACGTCATGGCCCGCCGACAGGCAAGTCTGGGTACCCTGGTTCCCAGGACGCCGACAGTAGCCCCCGGGCCCAAGGTGCACGTGGAGTTGGCTTCAGGGCAAAGCCTTGGTCGAGGACGAAGCGCCACGGACCCCAAAAAGGATGCGGGCCAGGCTGGCGCGTGACGGTTGGATCGGACGTGGGCGACTCCACTTCCCACGCAATCTTGGCAACCGTGCGACATGAAAGTTCCTTGGCGCGGGCAGTGGGGCCATTACGGCTGCGCACGAGTGGCCGCCGGTTGGTCTTCTTGGCTTATAAACGGGGGGTGAGGCACTATGCCTCTCACTTGACTGTTGCAGGCTGATCCCATGTTTCCATTGGGCTCCATTGCGCTGATTCGCAGGTTCTCGGCTGCGGAGAAAAGGAAGAGCCCGATGGTAGAGCCTGAGCGGCTCCCCTCGAAGAAGAGGCACCGTAATTCTCCGAGTGCATCCCTGAGGCCGTCGGACGCCCGCACGTGGTGCACGCGGGCACCACCAGGATTTCCGATTCCCTTGTACGCTCCAGCGGCAGGTAGATGGAGAGGGGGCGGCGATAGGGGTGGCATCGTCAGTCGCCCAGAGAGACAGGCGTCTCCTCGCACCCTACTGATGTCCCATTCTGAGGATGATGCCCGCGAGTTCATCGTGTGGGCGGGGGCCCCTCCGCATTCATGGATCCTTCTTCCTCCGTTCCTGAGGGAGGTGCTCCCGGCTCGTGGTCGGGTGACGATGGAGCTGAGGCATGAGGGGTGTCGCCTTCCTCCTTCGCATGCTGACGTGGAGGTAGTTTCTTCTGGCCCGGTCTTCATGACCTGGGGCTGGGGTGTGGTGCGCCGCGCCTGCGCCCCCGCCCCCGCCCGGAGGCACATTCTTCATTTTGCGCTAGATACGACGTGCGCGATGACCTTCAAAGTCTTCGGGGCGGACGGCCTCCGGCTGCCGTGTGGCGCAGGGAATGGGCTCGCTGGCGACCATTCCCCATGCCGCCAGGGCAGCGAGGCGCTCTCCGTTGGCTACGTCTCTGACTCTCCTGGTAGTAGTTACGCTACCCCTAAGACGGCCTCGAGCTCCGACAAGAGCTACGAGCCGCCAAGTCGCCGCCCCTATCACCGGAGGGAAACGGTGTCCTCCCGGCGTCGCCTTTGTTGAAGGAGTTCAAGCCGAGTTCCTTGGGAGCGTCTTCCTTAGCTTAGTTCCCGCGGGACATCACGGAGGGCTCCACAAGGGCATGTAAATTCTTGTAGTACTTTTGTTATAGTCTGGCGTTATAAACTTATGTCCTGCATGAACCCCTTGTTAGAGCATGATTTCCCCTCTCTTTCATTCCCGCGGTAGCCTAAGGCCCTACGCCTTCGAGACCCAGTCCCGAGACTAGCCTCAGCCTGTGCTGGTACGCCAGGTCAAGACGTCGTGGTCGAGGCCAGGAGATGAGGGGCCCAGGGTCCGGTAAGAGCCCCCGAGGCGCGATGCTCGGGAGGTCCCTCTTGGCATGCAGGCAGCCGCCCACTGGTCCATCGGGAAGGGTTTTCATGCCTTAACGGATCCGTAACTATAGTAAGTGTTGGTGTAGGTATGCAAGCGGGTGTGGTGTTGAAAACTTATCTTAGCAATTCATGTGGTCAGATGGTGCTTGATTCCTGTTGCCCTTCCCTTGAGGCAAGGTTTGGCGTCCAAGTGCCTTCGTGAGGAGGCGGCAATGATCGCTCCCGAGGCCCTAGGAACAGAAGCCACGTGGTCGGTGGAGACGTTTCTCCGGGCCGCTATCATCGCAGCCGAAGAGGTGGAGACGGGTGATGCTGCGCTCGGTGATGCCTGATCCATCATGTTTAGTGAGAGAAGTGCGAATGCCTCGAGGAGGCGTGAGAACTTTGGTTGAATTTGAAAAAACTTGGCATTATTGTAATAGCTAGATGATTTCCATGCTTGCTTCCTTTCATGTTTGCTTAGGTGCTCTGCGTCGGCAGGGCCCAACCCCGCGCATACCTCGACCGCCGTTGAGCCCTCTGGATGACCGGGGTTACCGTAGTAACTAGACTCGCCGTGGAGCCCTCCGGATGACCAGGGTTACCGTAGTAACTAGACTCAAGGGATGAGGGGCTACATGGCCAGTGAGGCCCTTAGGTCGTGATGACCAAGGGTCCCCCTTGACGTTCAAGCGATCCCGTTTTCGTTCTGCGTCGGCAGGGCCCAGCCCCACGCATACCTCGATCGCCATTGAGCCCTCCGGATAACCGGGGTTATCGTCATAACTAGACTCAAGAGATGAGGGGCTACGTGGCCAGTTAGGCCCCTGGGTCGCGATGCCCAGGGGTCCCCCTTGACGTAAGAACGGCTCTCATGAAGGAGAACGAGCACCATACCTTGCCCATGAGCCTTCGCCTGGGATGGGGGCACGAGAAGGCCAGGTGTCTGGGCACCTGGTAGGGTGGCGTCTGCCTGGCGTGACCTGAGCATAGCCCCCATGCCTAGCCCCCCTCGTGACACCCATCCAAGGAGAAGCTATGAGCGTCGTGAGCTGAAAAGCTCCCTCAGGTTGGTGCGACCACTAGGGGCCACCCTCAGTTGTTTATAACTAGCGCGGAGCATAGAGCTACCACACTTGAGCGGAGTGTGGGCATAACCGTGCTTCGGTCGTAGCGGCCAGCGCGGAGTTTGGTACTTCCACTGGACCGTGGGAGGGAGCCTCCCATCGGGAGAGACTCCGGAGCGTGTACAGCCCCGTCCTGACACGTGGTTTGCACGGTAGGACAGCCAAGGTGTATATGGGCCCTCCTCAGGATGAGCTGAACGACTCTGAGGAAGTTCTCGTGAGCTTATGCATCACTCACGAGACCCTACCCTGAGGCGGGTTGTGCCGGAGTCTTCTTCTACAAAATGTGAAAAGAGAGGTGTTGTGTCGACCTGCGCCGAGTGCATCTCCAAGGGATATTGCATGACAAGGCCGCAGCACCAGCGACCCCAGGAGGTGACGTCACGGGGATAACTCGCGAGACAGAGCTCAGCCACTGGATTTGTCGACGCTGCAGGGACGGACCCGAGCACAGACGTCGTGCCCAGTCTTCTCATGCCACGATCCAAAAGAAAAATAGCCGGCGCGCGGTTCCCGCGTGAGCGAGGCACCTGACACGGGCCCCTACTTACCCATCCATGATTAGCCCATGCGAGAACAAGGCACCAAGGACCATGGGAGGTGACGTCACGGAAATGGCTCGCTAGATAGAGCTCAGCCCTTGGGTTTATCGATGCTGCAGGGACGGACCCGAGCACAGACGTCGTGCCACTCCTTAATCATGGGGCGGTCGCGAGTGGGCTCACAAGGGCTCATGGCCTTAGTGGCGGTGAGGACGCCGAGCATATAGATAATGCAAATGGAAAGAAATATCTGGCCTTGATCATGCAAAAAGGGAGATAACCGCGGGGGATCAGCCCCCAGCGGCCCAAGGATGATGCAGCCCGAGAGGCGCCCTCGTTTGGATACCTGAAGTGTCACCTGATACTTGCCGAAGGAGAGTTGGGGTAGCTGAAGACGCGAGCCGTGCGGGTCGCTCCCAAGGATCGTCGGGATCCTGAGGCCCAGGGGCTCCGGAGGCTCTCAGTGGTCGCGCGGGCCCGGTTCTCGCTCCGTCCGGACCGCCTGCCACTGAGCCTCCCGAGCCCCCAAGGCCCGCTGCGCGAGATGCTAGAACATGGCAGCTGCGTTGCAGAAGCCGAAGAGTGTGCGGATGTAGCTGCAGAGGAGGGCCCTCCTCCGGCCGACCGCCGTCAGCCAGAAGGGCTCCTGAGAAGCAGCTCGGTTGAGACCCGCGAAGTCGACGCAGACGCGGAAGCAGTCGCTTGGGCTGGGAGCAGGTGAACTTGGGGTTGTGCGGTTATGCCCACCGCGAATGAGTCTTGTGTACTGAAGTTCCTCTTTAACTTGGTCGATGAAGTCCTGAGCCCCCAGCGCTGATCGGTTCACGCTGGGCTCACAAAAACGCGCATCAAGATACGCTTGTAGGTGGTTGATACGTCCAAAACGTATCTATAATTTCTGCTTGCTCCATGCCACTTTTGGGTGATATTGCTATGATATTCATACACTTCCATACACTTTTGATCATATTTGGACTAACTTACTAATCCAGTGCACCCCAGTGCCAGTTTCTGTTTTCAGCTGTTTTGTATTTCAGGTTTTCACGTTTCGAGAACTGCCCAGAAAAATCCAGAAAAAATATATAAAAAATCAGCGAACCGGAAACAACACTGCGTCCGAAGGGCAGCCTAGGGGGGCCACAGGGGCTCCAGGCGCCCTGTGGGCGCCCCCCCCTGGGCCGCGCCGGGGGGGGGCGCCTGGGCCCCCCGAGGCTCCCCCGGTGCCCTACTTTGGCATATATTTAAAGGGTCCTCCGTAACCCTCAGAACAGGACTTCTTTTCACGATCCCATCTCTGTTCTGCCGCCGCCGCCGCTTCCAAGATCGGGAGCACCAGGAGAACTCTTCCCGGCACCCTGCCGGAGGGGAGGATCACCACCGGGAGCTTCTCCACCACCATGGATGCCTCCCGGATGACTCGTGAGTAGTCTCCCTTGGACCATGAGTCCATGACCAGTAGCTATGTGATGTTCTCCTCCCGTTCTTGTGCTTCACTAATTAGTCCTGGTGAGCTGCCCTACATGATCGAGGCACCTATGTAATCCTTATGCTGTTGCTATGTTGAGTTTGCTGGGATCCGATGGATTATGAGATTATGTTCAGATTGATCTTGAGTAATATATTTGATTCACCTCTTTTATATTTTAGTTCATAAGTAATTCTTGCATGTTCTCCGTTGTTATTTATTGCTTTGGCCGAGTAATAGGTAGTGACTCCAAGAGGGAACGTTATGCTCGATTGTGGGTTCATGCCCCTCGATGACTAGCTTGAGTGACAGAAACATGAGTCTAGGGGATGTGTTGTTGCCACAAGGGGGAAAACAACGGTGCATGTGCCCGCGGGTGCAAGGATTGTTTACTTTACGCAAAGTTTTTTAATGCAGTTGTCTGTTGCATTGAGTTTACACTATGGGTGGGACTCGCAACTTAATACCAGCGAGATGTTCTGGATAGATATCTCAAGGTGGATGATTAGTAGTAGATATTGATGGATTTCGGTCTACTTACTTTGGCGTACCGCCCATGCTTTGAACCTCAACCTTTCTTGCAATGTAATCAGCATTGGTTTGCGTTCGTGGTCCTGTCAATTGCCCAGCTGTAATTTGTTTACCTCACATAGCTGTTTTATCGTCTTTTGGGAGAGAGACATCACTAGTGAACATCATGAGACTCCGGTCCATATTACTATCATTGATCACATCCAGTATTTACTTTTTGCTATTTACTCACTATTGCAAAACACTATCTATCACTACTATCATATTGCTTTTAACCCTTTGTGAACTACAAGGCCGGAGAGATTGACAACCTCTCTGTACTCGTTGGGAGCAAAGTTATTTGTATCTGTGTGCAGGTCCACGTTGATTGCTAATTGCGCCGTTAGCAATTGACACCTTCTTGTTGAACCTAGGAGTCTCTGGGGATTCGATCCTTGGCATCTTTGCTAGGGGAAAACACTTCTACTTACTGCATCTTACACCTTCCACTTGGGGTAACCAACGAGGGGTTCAAGGCCCATCAGTGGTGCTTGAACACCTCCCTCGAGGCACGGGTCAGTCCGGAGACACTCCAGAGGAGAGACCCCAAGCTCGTCACGAGAGGGGCGTTGAGCGCGCCTCCCTATGCAAGGGTGGAGGGCGCCTCATGAGCAGACGCGAGTCCTGAGGCCAGGCCGTCGGGAGCCCTCGCGTCCTGAGGTCCGTCGACGGGTAGGTTCTTCTTCTTCTTGGGGCGGTCTGCAGGGCGAGGACGGCTCCATCCTCATCGGAGCACTCGACCGCCGCGGTCTGGTAGGCACGCTCCAGGGAACACACCGCTTCCTTCTCGTCGGAGGCGATCGTGATAACTCCGCCACTCTCGGGCATATTGAGGATGTTGTAGCCGTGATGGGTCGCCACCATGAACTTGGAGAGGGCAGGATACCCTAGGATGGCGTTGTACGGGAGGTGGATGTTGGCGACGTCGAAGTCGATGAGCTTTGTGTGGTAGTTGTCGCGGTCGCTAAATGTGACGGGGAGGCAAACCTGCCCCATCGGGAGTGTGGAGCCATCCGTGACTCCGTGGAATGGCTTGGTGGGGTGGAGCTAATTGTAGGGAACCTGGAGTGTCTCGAAGATCTGGACGGAGAGGACGTTGAGGCCTGCTCCGCCGTCGATGAGGGTCTTGGTCACGAGGACGTTGCTGATGGTCGGGGTGCAGAGCATTGGGAGGGCGCCTGGGGCCGCAGTGCACTTGAGCTTGTCTTTGGGGTTGAAGGCGATGACTTGCTTGGTCCACCTGAGGTTGCGCGCGGCGTCAAGCCTGGGAAGCGCCGCGTTCACCTCACGGGCGAACTGCTTGAAGATGCGGTGCGAAGCCGGCGCATGGGCTCCTCCCAGAATGCATGCAACTGCACGCAGCTCCTGGAAGCCCCCTGCCCCGTCTCCCTGGCGGTCGTCGTCGTTCCTCCTTGGCGGTGGTGGCAGTGGAGGCAGGACTCCGTTGCCCTGAGGGCGACCATCACGAGGCTGGTCACGCCAGGGGGCGTCACGAGGCTGCTCCTGCTAGTGGTCTTCACGAGACTGCTCACGCCACCCTTGGCGCGAGTTCCTGCCATCGCAATGTCCTCCTCCTCGGCCTCCTCCACAGCCGTAGCCGCGGTTGTTGCGCTCAGGGCGCTGGCCGCCGCGCATCGCCCTGAGCTCCTGACAGTCGTTTGTGTTGTGGCTATGGACGTTGTGGAAGACGCAGTATGGTTGGCTGTCTCTCAGGAGGTCATCGTAGCCGCAGCCACGCTTCACTTCTGGCTCCGCAGCCAGCACGGCGGGTCCCTTGCGCTTCGACTCCTTGGCCTTGGTTTTCTTGTCGTCCGCCTCCGCCTCAGGCAGGTCCTGAAGGGAGAGGCGGCCTTCTTCCGCCCTGGGGTACTTTCCCGCGAGCTTTAACATCTCGAGCGCAGTGCACAGGTCTTCGTGAATGGCGAGCTATTCCCTCATCCTGACATCACGGACACCATCGGAGAACGCGGAGATGATGGCCTCGTCTGAGACCCTGGGGATACGGAGGCGCATGCTGTTGAAGCGTTGGATGTACTTTTGCAGGGTTTCTCCCGGCTACTGCCTCACACGACGCAGACCAGCAGCTGCCGGGGCTCGGTCGCGGGTGCCTTGGAAGTTAGCAACGAAACGCTCGCGAAGCTCTTCCCAGGAGGAGATGGATCCCATGGGGAGGTTCAGGAGCCAGGAGCACGCGTCGTCCTTCATAGCCATGGGGAAACAGTTCGCCATAACCTGGTCGGTGCCGTTGGACGCCTCGATGCTCAGCTCGTAGAGTTGGAGGAACTCCGTGGGGTCAGTGGTGCCATTGTAGCGTGGAGGCAGGTCCGGCTTGAACTTGCCGGGCCAGACGAGGTGCCGTAGCTCAGGGGCTAGGGTGCGACATCCAGCCACGCTCACGATCGCAGGCGCCCCTGTGCTTGCGATGCTGGTTCTTGAGGTGCTGGCGTCACCACCTCCTGTGGCGCGCGGTCTAGGCATTGTGGGCCAGGGGGCCCACGTGCCCCTGCATGAGTGTGCAGAATCACCTGACAGCTCTCCTCGTCGCGGGCATGGGCTCTGCGGGGTTGCTCACGTCGAGGGGCCTCGCGCCGGCCCTCCTGGCCGGCGTGGTGGACGGGAGGCGGAGTCGGGACCCCATGACCCTCGTTCCCCGCCGGGGGCGACGGAGGACGCGAGGAGTGCGTTGGTGCAGGCGCTTCTCCAGCGGCGTTGACGAGCTCGGTGATGCAGTGGAGCCACTCGTCGTAGAGGTCATCTGCCGGGCGGTAGCGCAAGAGCTCCCGCGCCATCAGCAGCGCAGGCTGCTGGTAGACCAGCCCGCGGCGGACCAGGGAGGACGACGCTGCGGCTGGCGAGGGTGAAGGTGTTGCCGTACGGCCATCCCGCCGCACAGACAGTGGCAGCGAGGAGTCCTGCTGCTCGTGGACAGCCGGGTCGGTGGCGTCATTGGCGACCAGTGAGTTGGGGCGGAGCGCTGCGCCGTTGCCCGCGGGCGCCGTCTGAGCGACGTTCGTAGCGCGGCTAGCGGCGCGAGCTCGGCGTGTGTCCACCATGGCAGTGGAGCACGGTCGATGACGAGAACGTGACGAGGTCGTCGGAGAGGCGAGATTTCGACACGCCCCCTACTTGGCGCGCCAAATGTCGGATTCAGGGCTCCGCAAAACCCGTTAAGTTCGAACACAGGGGCATGAACGAAGATTTCTCCCACTCACGTCTACCTAGCGCCTCGCTCTCGTCTCGGTGTAAGGATTCAAGCAAACAACGAACAAAACACACAAGAGTTTATCCAGGTTCGGGCCACCGTGTGGTGTAAGACCCTACTTCCTGCTTTGGTGGATTGGCTCCGGGCGAGCTAGAATATGAGCTAGTACAATGGTCCCTCGGCTCAGGAGGCGAGCTCAGGAGGGTCAGGAGGCTAGTGTTCTTGCTCCTTGTGTGGTGGCAGACTGTGTTCGTCTCCCCTTTGCAGTGGGAGTCCTAGCTACTTATATAGGCGGCCACGGTCCTCTTACCCCGAAATGTTTAGGCGGGAAGGGATCCCACAACGGCCATATTTGAGCGGGAACACAAGGACGCTCTTATCATGACAAAAGCAGTCTTTGCCTGCAAAAGGATCACGCGGTGACACGGTGGTGGTCTTGACGGTGACATCCTCCTTGTCGTCCTTGCGGTCTTTGGTCTTGTTGCACCAAAGAGGAAACCTTCGCCCTGCTCCTTGGGAACCAACGGCTGTGCTGTCTCCTTTGCACCGAAATTGCAATTGCGCCGCTGGAGGACGCTGGCACCCGCTGGTGCGATGCGTCACTGATGACATCACTGCCTCCTCCTGAGGCAGACCCGGCCTTGGATTCTCCGCCCCTCCGGAACGCCTTGCTGAAGCCGCTCCTGAGGAGGTCTCGACGTCGTTCTCCTCGCGAAGCTTGGCCCCCTCGCGAGGGTCTTGGATAGCTGGTCGATCAACTGGGCTATACCAGGCCGCTTGTAGGAGCGCGTCGCGGCCCGCAGACAGGCAAGTCCGGGTACCCTGGTTCCCAGGACGCCGACACTCATGCTTAGTGGTACCTCTGTTGCTCTATATTTGATGTTTCTCCCCCCTCCTCTTTGGTAGACCCCGAGACCGATAATGCACCCGTGATCGTCTACATCACCGACGATCGTTCCTTTGCAGCCGAGCTTCCAAGCAAGCCAACCCCCTTTGATCATTCTGATATCGCCCATTCCCTTCTCTCTTATGCTTGTATTAGAACTGCTACTGTTTGTGTATGATCCTATTCTGATGCATAGCATGTTGTTGTTACCTACTTTCATACCTTACCTGCTTATTGTAACTGCTTAGTATAGGCTGGTTAGAGACCCATCGGAGACCCCCCCCCCACCACCACCACTTTGTCCCGACTGCTCCGCTGGATTATCCGAAGACCCGACCAACGGGATCGAAGACCAGGCCCCGACACCGCACATAACTTTCTCCCCCAGTTGCTCGACACTACTGGGTTACTATCGAGTGCCGAGGGTGACACCTCGTCAGCACTTCTGATGTTAACCTTGTAGGTTAGTTCATCGGTTATGGTCCTCGAGGGTGATTCCTCCTTCTCCACTCCCGATAACGACATTGTCGTGTAACTACTCAAGACTGGATCTCGAGGGTGTTTCCTCCTTCGTTCACCTTGACAATAACATCAGGTGAAATTCCATTGAGAGTGATTCCTCAGGGTTCCCCCTTGGTGATAGACACACAGTTACTATGGTTACTATGACTTTACACTGAACCATGTTACTAAAGACGGGTCGGCCCTGAGGGGTTCCCTTGCGAGCTTAATTGCGAGTGATGTGTAGTCGGGTTGACCTGGAAGGTGCCAGCGAGATAATTACGAGTCATGGTCGGCCATTCTTAGCCCTTGCTGCAAGTCCTCGAGATAGGGCGATGGGGTCATATGATCGTGAGTCTCTGCTCGTTACCACGCGTTCCCAAGACACTAAACGGTCTGGATATTGGATTCGAGGGCCCTCTGGACTGATAGCACTAACCATCACGTGGGCATAGTATGGGCGTTCTGCGTTGTATGCATCAACCGAAGCTTAATTGACGTCATGCGACTAAGCGGCGCACGTCGGGTTGGACTGGTAAGCTCCTGCCTTTTTAAGGAGGTAGCCATGTCTGCTAACCGGCTGCGTACGCAATGTGCTGGAGTTCCCGGGGCGATGGCCCAAGACCCCTAGGGGTAAAGGTTTAGTCCGGCGTGCTGACCTCTCTACTAAGTCTAGGTCGGGTCACGGTGTATCGTTTTGGCCGAGGCCGGGCATGAACCAGTAAAGTGTGTCTAGCCGGAGTTAAGCGAGCATGGTGGGAAAGTTGGTGCACCCCTGTAGGGAAGAAAACATCTATCGATAGCATGTCCTACGGTAACGGACGCTCGGAGTTGTATCCCGATCGATAAAACTAGAACTGGATGCAGAGGCATGATTTGGATATGTTGCTTCGGGAGTCGAGAAAGGATCCCGGAGCCTAGATACAACAACATAAATATGACTTATGTTATACTACTCGACTCCCTCATGTTGCTGCAAAATGGTGGTTTCCAGAAGATGCTAGTCTTCGATAGGACTAGTTTCTCCCCCTCTTATTCTGGCATTCTGAAGTTTATTCCACATATACTACCCCTTTTCATTGATTCGGATGCATATGTACTGTAGATCCTTGCTTGTGAATACTTTGGATGAGTACTCACGGATGCTTTGCTACCCCTTTTCCCCCCTTCTTTCTTCTTTCTGGTTGTTGCAACCAGATGGTGGAGGCCAGGAGCCAGATGCCACCTTTGACGACTGCTACTACCCCGAGGGTGACTACTACTATGTGAGGACCGCCGACGACCATAAGTAGTTTGGAGGATCCCAGGTAGGAGGCCTTGCCTTTCCGATTGTGTTGCTTTTGTGCTATCCTTCTTAAGGCAAACTTGTTTAACTTATGTATGTACTCAGATATTGTTGCTTCCGCTGACTCTTGTGTATTCAAGCTTATGTATTCGATCCCTCGAGGCCCCTGGCTTGTAATATAAAGCTTGTATTATTTTATTTGTGTCTAGAGTTGTGTTGTGATTTCTTCTCGTGAGTCCCTGATCTTGGTCGTACACATTTGCGTGCATGATTAGTGTACGGTCAAATCAGGGGCGTCATAATGACCTAAGGTTTATCAATCCATGGGTATAGGATGAAGATGGTCTCTCTCGAACAACCCTGCAACCAAATAACAAGGAGTCTCTTGTGTCCCCAACACACCAAACACAATGGTAAATTGTATAGGTGCACTAGTTCGGCGAAGAGATGGTGATACTAGTGTAATATGGATAGTAGACATTGATTTTTGTAATAGTAACAATAAAAAACAGCAAGGTAGCAAGTAACGAACGTGAGCACAAACAGTATTGCAATGCTTGAAAATGAGGCCTAGGGTCCGTACTTTCGCTAGTGCAATCTCTTAGCAATACTAATATAATTGGATCATATAACCATCCCTCAACGTGCGATGCATAATCACTCCAAAGTTCCTACCTAGCGGAGGACATAAGAACAAATTGTTTATAGCTATTCTTTTCGATCGATCTATCCAATAGTTCGTACTAAAATAACACCAACTTATTATTTCCGATTGATCTATCAAGAGTTCGTACTAAAATAACACAAGTAATTCTTTCCGATCGATCTATCAAGATTTTGTACTAAAATGACACCAAAACAAATTCATATTCATAATACTCAATCCAACACAAAGAACTTCAAAGGGTGCCCCAAGATTTCTACCAGAGAAACAAAGACAAGAACGTGCATCAACCCCTATGCATAGATTACCCCAATGTCACCTCGGGAACCCGCAAGTTGAGTGCCAAAACATATATCAAGTGAATCAATTCGATACCCCCATTGTCACCACGAGTAATAAATTGCAAGACATATATAATGTGTTCTCAAATCCATAAAAGTATTCAATCCGATTACAATGAAATCTCAAAGGGAAAAACTCAATTCATCACAACAAGATAGAGAGGGGGAAACACCATATGATCCGACTATATTAACAAAGCCCACGATACATCAAGATTGTGCATCTCAAGAACACAAGAGAGAGAGAGAGAGATTAAACACATAGCTACTGGTACAAACCCTCAGCTCCGAGGGTGGACTACTCCCTCCTCACCATGGTGGCCACCAGGATGATGAAGATGGCCACCGGTGATGATTTACCCCTTCGGCGGAGTGCCAAAAAGGGCTCTAGATGGGATCTCGTGGACTACAGAGCCTTGCGGCGGCATAAATTCTATTCTAGGGTAACCCCGAAGGTTTTTGTAATATTTGGGAATTTATGGGGTAAAGAGGGGGTACGGGAGGCCACCAAGGTGGGCACTACCCACCTGGGCGCGCCTGGCCCCCCACGCATGCCCTGGTGGGTTGTGCCCCCCTCGGGGCACCCCCCAGGTGTTGCTCTGGCCCATCGGGAGTCTTCTAGTCCATAAAAAATCCACAAAAAGTTTCGCGGTGTTTGGACTCCGTTTGATATTGATTTTCTGCGATGTAAAAAACATGCAAAAAATAGCAACTGTCACTTGGCAGTATGTCAATAGGTTAGTCCCAAAAAATGATATAAGATGATTATAAAATGATTGTAAAACATCCAGGAATGATAATATAACAGCATGGAACAATAAAAAATTATAGATACATTGGAGACGCATCACCCAAAAAAATCAAAAAATTGTACGCGAATATGATGAACCTCTTTGGAGGAGTTCTTCGAGGAGGAGATCCTCGGCAGCATCCTCGAGTGACAGCTCCGTTCGTCGGTCTTATGTTGAACCAAGTGAAATTTCCATACGAGATGCCACCACCAAAAATGCTTATGGCATTGTGATGATTATATGGTGTGTGTATGCATTAAGGAGGAATTCGAGCAATTGGTTCACAATACTGGTCTCGGTCCCTACATTTCAGATAAGTGTGATCAACGCCACACTCTCACTGAATCATTTGTCAAAGGATTTAAATTTCATCCCTGTGAGCCTAGGGTGTCATTCAAACTATATGAAAATCCTTTTACCATATCACTAGAGAATTTTGCTCATCACTGCAAAATCCCATTCCGGGGTTCACTTGACGAACCACCAAGGGTTGAGTACCAATCATTCTTAACTAGTCTTTGCTATGGTGAAACGAGGGGAGTGACGCAAGGTAGAATAAATAGCATTCATTTTCCCGTAATTCAGTACTTCGCTTTATTTAATGGGAAATGTATTGTAGGCAAACAAGATTGTAGTACACTTTGTACTCCAGACTTGAGCCTCATATGCACCGCTCTCACGAGTGATAGAAGTTATAATCTTGGGGCGATTGTTGCACGCAGGTTACAACACAATGCTAATAGTGGCTGGTTCTATGGTGGAATCTATGCCACGCGTTTAGCAAGAGAGATGGGTGTTCCACCTTTGCCCTTTGACCCTATCCTACCCATGTAGTATTTAGACTTTGATGCTATGAAAAACCACAAGATCCTTAAAGGAGACATTCATAATTTCACTTACAAATTGTTATTTAACCAATCGTCTGTTGTGTGCACATATTTCCCTACGCCTGCTATTTTTTTATTATCACAACAAGGGAAGATATTTCGTTCTCAAGAGCGAGGCTGAGCCCACAATGCTACGGTTGAGGCAGCATGGCAGGCCGAGGCCTCTGCACCGAGAGCCTCCGTGAGCTACCATGCCGAGTACTATACAGGCTACTGACTGCTTACCAAATTAGGACAAAAGCCTAAGCTTGGGGGAGTACGTGTTTCTCAGCGACTTTACATTCATGTTCACACATTTCAGTTGTCGGTGTTCGCACTTTTTCATTGTATTATCCATGCTTAATTTATTTTCTTGCTTTCTTCTTGTGTGTTTGAAAAACCTTAGAAAAAACCAAAAGAAAATTAGCTAAAGTCAATTTACTTTCTATGCTTTCTTAGTTGTAATATTAAGAAGAAAACCTGAAAAGATTTCCTTGTTCTTCTTTTTCTTGTTGAGAACTTTCCCTTGTAAATAGTTTTTCTCATTTTTGCTTTCCCCTTTTATTTGCTTGTTCTACAAAACCAAAAACTCCAAAAATATTTCATTGTGTTTCTCTGAATTTATTTTCCTTTTATTCGAGTCGTACCAAGGAGAAGACCACGATGAAAATGTTGAGTGGATCTCATATACATAATTGTTGATTTAATAAAGAGCCTATTTTACCATGTCTTCTCCTGTTGAATAAAATGTTTGCAGACTCCAGCTTAGTCCATGGCACTCTTGCACTATTATTATTTTCACATCGTTCAGTCGTGCAAGTGAAAGGCAATAATGATGATATTTGATGAACTGGCTGTGGCAGAGAGAAACTGCTATGAACTCGACTTGTCCTGTTTTGTAAATATGTTTAACCTAGTATCCATGATTCATGCCATTATGATTAAACATGTTTGCAATGACAATTAGAGATTATAGTTTCACATGCCATGCATAAGTAGCTAGGAGTTGATAATGTTTTATCTTGGATATCAACATTGCATTAAAATCATTGTGATGTAGTATGATGATATGGTATCCTCCTCTGAATGTTCAAGTAGCTTGACTACGCACATGTTCGTACATGTAGTTGAATCAAAACCAACATAGCCTCTATGATATTCATGTTCATGGTGTCCATATCCTACTCATGCCGGCGTCTAATGTTTATTATGCATAATGTATGTTCATGACTATTGTTGCTCTCTAGCTGGCCACTTCCCAACCTATTTGCTAGCCTTCGCCTGTACTAAGTGGGAGTTCTGCTTGTACATCAAAAACCTTAAACCCAATTTATTCCAGATGAGTCCACCATACCTACCTATATGCGTTATTACCCTACCGTCCTAAGTAAATTTGCATGTGCCATCTCTAAAAAATTGAAATAAATATATATTTTGAGTGTTTGGATCATTCATGGAACGAGAGGAGGTAGTCGGTATCTTCCATGCTAAGCGGGTTATTCTCAGGTCGAGTGTTTAATCACACACCATCGCATAAGAAAAGGGTGGTAATAGGGTTCCCAGTCCCAAATTGCAAAAAGAAAAGGAGCTTATAAATAAACAAACAAAAACTCCCAA
Organism: Secale cereale; assembly: GCA_902687465.1. Taxonomy (NCBI): domain Eukaryota; kingdom Viridiplantae; phylum Streptophyta; class Magnoliopsida; order Poales; family Poaceae; genus Secale; species Secale cereale. The sequence goes on from LR738709.1 coordinate 351,696,205, forward strand.
TGGAGTCCAAACCTTTACTTTTCTGCTTGGGAACCACCACTAGCGTGCTTAGCATGGGAGATATTGATAACTGAGAGTAGTGAACTAAATGAGAAGGGTGCATGTCTCAAAATATCTTTTACCTTTGTCTTAAAAAATTGAGCTCTAGCACCTCTGCAAATCACTGCTTCCCTCAGCGAAGGGGCTATCTATTTACTTTTATGTTGTGTCATCACCTTCTAAAATAAGCGCCAGATCTGACAGCGTGTCATGCCTATGCATTGTGTGTAATGAATGTTGTCAGCATTCTGGGAACAGGGGTACCCAGACTTGTCTGCCTGTGGCCCAGGGCGTGGCTCATCCAGCGGCCTCGTACGGCCCAACCTCGTCTGCAACCACTCAAGACCCTCGCGAGGGGCCAAGCCTCGCGAGGCAGACGACACAAGACCTCCCGTGGGGTAGCCTCGCTAGGATAGCTCCCGAGGAGCGGAGATATCAAGGCAAGGGGCACCTCGCGATGTTCTCATGACGTAAGCCATGACGACCAAGGCCAGGCGGGTGCTAGCGGGCGTAGGGAGCTAGTTTCCTCTTTAGTGCTAAAGGGGCAGGCGCAGCCGAGGAGTCCCGAGGCATCAGGCAAAGGTTTCCATATCGGTGCAACAAGACCAAGACCAGCAGGACGGCAGAGCGGAGGTCACCGCGGAGCCCACAGCGGCGTCACCACCAGAGCATTTGGCAGGCGAAGATCACTTTTTGTCAGGATAGCTTGTACTAGCTGTCCCCCTATGATGGCACCCCGACCCTGTGGAGTTCCTGCCGCTCTACGAGCTAAGCATCGAAGCATCTGGCGGCAATAAGAAGATCATGGCGAACTGGTTCCCCATGGCCCTCAAAGATGGTGCCTGCTCATGGCTCCTAAACCTGCCCGCGAGATCGATCTCCACCTAGGGCGAGATGCGCGAGCGGTTTATCGCCAACTTTCAGGGCACCCACAACCGCCCTCGGCCGCGGGTGACCTGCAGTGTATCAAGAAACAGCCGGGAGAAACCCTGCAGAAGTTCATCCAGTGCTTCAACAGTGTCCGCATCAAGATCCCCAAGGTCACGGATGAGGCCATCATTTCAGCGTTCTCGGATGGCGTCTGTGACATCAAGCTGAAGGAGGAGCTCGCCATCCACGAGGATCTGTGCACGTCCCTTGAACTGTTCAACCTCGCGACCAAGGCACCAGAGCTGAGGAGGGGCACCTCTCCCTCGTCGAGCTCCCCGCTACTAACCTTGAAGACAAGAAGGCCAAGAGCAAGGATTTAAAGGGCAAGGGAGTTGCAGTGCCTGCAGCTGAGCTAGAGATGAAGCGCGGCCACGACTACCCAGAGTCATCCAAGAACAGTCGGCCCTTCTGCGCCTTCCACAACATGCACAGCCACAACACCCATGACTGTCAAGAGCTCAGGGCCCTCCACGAACAACGCGTCAGCCAACGCCCCGAGCGCAGGAACCGTGGCTACGGCCGTGGGGGAAGTCGGACCGGGCGACGCTGGGACGACCACGGCCCCCGCCAGAAGTGGCGCGACCAGCCTCGGGAGGACCGTTGGCGCGATCAGCCTCGTGAGGATGCATGGACGGACCAGCCTCGTGAGGGCGCATGGAGGGACCAAACTCGTGAGGACCGCCCCTAGGGCAAGGCTGGTCTCCCACCTCTGTCTCCACCAAGGAGGAACGATGACCAGGATGAGGGGGTTGGGGGCTTCCAGGAGCCTCGCGCCATCGCCTGCATCTTGGGCGGAGCGCAGGCCCCAGCCTCTCAACGCCTCTTCAAGTTGTTCGCCCGAGAAGTGAACGCGGCTCCCCCCAAGCTCGAAGCCACGCACCCACTAAGGTGGTCCAAGTGCCCCATCACCTTCAGTTCAGCAGACTAGCTCAAGTGCGCGGCTACGGCGGGCGCTCTCCTGATGATTTGTTCGCCCGTCATCAGCAACGTTCAAGTCACCAAGACCCTCATCGACGGCGGCGCAGGGCTTAATGTCCTGCCCGTCGAGACATTCGATAGCCTTCAAGTACCATACGATCAGCTGCTACCTACCAAGCCTTTCTTCGGAGTGACTGACGGCTCCACCACCCCCATAGGGCATGTCCGCTAACCTGTCACCTTTGGCAAGCGCGACAAGTACCACACTGAGCTCATCGACTTCAGCATCGCCTACATTCATCTCCCGTACAACGACATCCTCGGTTACCCAGCCCTGGCCAAGTTCATGGCAGTAACTCACCATGGCTCCAATGTCCTTAAGATGCCAGGAAGCGGCGGCGTCATCGTTGTCGCTTGTGAAGAGAAGGACGCGGTGTACTCACTCGAGCGCGCTTACCAGGCAGCGGTGGTCGAGGATCCAGACAACGATAGCACCATCTACCCTCCAAAGGCCGTCCCCAAGAATAAGAAGCAGATGCTCGCCCTAGAGCCTCACGAGGTTGCAGCACCTGGTGGCAGCACCTCAGGACCTGCACCTAGGGATGGGGCGCCTCCCTCCCTCGCATAGGAAGGTGCACCCGGCGCTCCCCTCAGGCTAGGCTCGGGGGCTCTACTCTGGAGGGCCTCTAACCTAGCCAATGTCTCGAGGGAGGCGCTCGGGCACCATGTGGATACATGCTTCAGCGCACGTTTCCCTCCGGAGGCATCAAGGCGTGAGGCACCAAGAGCTTAGGAATTCATCAGCCATACCATCAAAGACTTGTAGGTGCCATGGGCAATGCAGGGCGAGCGCCGCCCAGCACCTCGGAGTGCAGCTGTCGCCCCGGGCTCGGGCAACGGGCTGCGGGTCTACATCGACAACGTCCCCGCACTCAATAGGATCGCGTCTCAGGAGATCCACTGGCCCTCTCAGGTGGGCCGGTGCGAGGGCCCTCCTCACAGCTACGTTTGCATGCCCTTCGGCTTGCTGAACCAAGCAGCCCTGCACCAGTGCCACATGAAGGAGGTCATGGCGACTCGCGAGGCGAGGCATCAGGAGATCCTGGCGGAGGTGGCCTCGGTTCTCCGCGAGATCTGGGAACCCCCGGAACCATACGGCGCGTAAGGAACGGCATCTGCATCAAGCGTCTTCAGCTACACCAACACTACTTCAGCAATTGTGCCAGGTGACATTTTCCAGTTTGTTCAGCTGGGAGCACCCCTCGGGCTGCATCATTCCCAGGACGCACGGGCATGTCCTTGCAGCACATATCTTTTTGCATCTTTAGCTTACTCGTTGGGGGCACCCCCTCGGGCCGCATTATCCCAGGCCGCATGGATCCATCCATGCACCATGTACCGCATTTTATGTTGCTTGATCCAGCTCATTTCCTCTTAGAATTTGCCTCACGGGCATCACCTACAGACCTATTTTTGACCTCTCACACTGCTTAATGGACTTCTGCTCATCCCGCATTGGGGGCTGCATACGTTGGCACGGTGCTTGTGCTCGGGTCCGTCCCTGCAACGCTAAAAAATACGAGAGATCGAGCTCTGACTCGCGGCCTGACCCGCACACGTCACCTCACTAGGTCCTCGGTGCCTCTGTCTTCCTGCGAGGTAATCAGAGGCACAGTGGTAGGCGCGGTCTTAAGTTGTGCTGCTACAGGCTAAAATGCAGGAGTCTTAGGAGCACGACAGCAGGCGATCCTGCCGGTCTCCCCTCCACACGTAATTCACTTGCACGTTAAAGGGGGGGCCTCTGAGCATCGCGTCTCAGGGTATCCTACCAACTCTCTAGCCCTCACCCCCTGGCCTTGACCACGGCACCGCGACCTGGCATACCAGCGGCGGCTGAGCTTTGCTCGAGGGTCGGGACCCAGGGACGCAGAGCACCATGAAGGACGGGAGAAAGGGAGGCCGGCTCAAAGAGCTCAGGTCTATTCGTACATCAAGGAGGACCCTTGGGCATCACGACCCAAGGGCCTAACTAGTCTCGTAGCCCCTCACTCCCTGGTCTTGTCCTAGTGATCCGGCCAAGCCAGCGGCGGCTGAGTTACGCACGGGGCCGGGCCCTGCCGATGCAAAACACCAAGACCTAAGTCCAGCATTTCCTTCCCGAGGGCCGTTTGCACAAGGGGGACTCCTGAGCATCGCGACTCAGGAGCCTAACTGGTCGTGTAGCCCCTCACCCCTTGGTATCGTCCTGGTGATCTGGACGACCCAATAGAGGCTGAGGTACGCGTGAGGCTGGGCTCTGCCGACGTAGAACTCCAGGGCAAGCGAGAAGGAAATCACGAAACCTCGGTCGCACGACATCAGAAGCGTGCCAGGCGTGCCGCTTGAGGAATCACTTCGCACTCACCAAGATAAGTTGCACAGCCCATCAATACGCCGTCATCACTCGAGGAATTGGATTCACCGGTCACGTATCGGCAATGTAACCCCCCTCCCCTTTTTAGCCACTAGAAGCCGCTTGCTATCGTCAGTCTCAGGGGAGCTGGTGGACTCTCGGAGGCCATCACTGCTACTGGGAGAGCTAGCGGCGGGGTCGATGGCTGGCATAGCGCCAGCCGATGTGTCGTCCCAACGACCCCCTCCAGGGCAGCACTCCAGGCGGCATCCCTCCTCATCGAACAGCTTGAAGAGCAGCACGGAGGTGCCATCGTACTCGAAGTGGATGGTGAGGGCGCCTTCCACGCAGTAAACGCGGGCGACCTCACCCAATTCGCGGGTCATATAGACCTTACCTAGGGAGACGACCTCAACCTCAGCCCCCGTCGCTGGGGCCTGGCACTCGGCGTGCTGCAACCGCAGCTCGAGCGGCCCTCTTGGCGGCATCTCTGTGGAGAAGGATGGTGGAAAGCGGATCCAGGAGCTGGGGGCCATCACCGCCCACACCACAAACTCACGCACCGAGCCCCCAACATGCGTCCGCGGGGCGGCGGCTTACACCACGACGGCGCGATCAAGGCGCGGGCGACGTCGAGCGCTGCCCTCCCCTCAGGAGCCTGGAGTTCTGGCATACAAGGGCAATGGATAGCCGGGGAAGGCTGCTCGTGCCAAGGCCTCGTCACTTCCGGCCACAGAGCGGCGCCGTGAGGACGGAACGGTCTCTTCTTCAGTGGGAGCACTTCTGGCACCTCGCGAGGAGTCTTCCCCTTCTCAGCGGCAGAAAATCGCCGAATCGGCGCCATGGATGGCTCAGCCAAGCAAGGAGCAAGGAATAAGAAGAAGCAAGAGGAATGAAGGGAGAAGATGGGAAGCAAGGGCTCTGTGAGTCACCTTTTTTATAGCCAGGAGAAGGCCAACCGCCGGCCTCCATAATCGTAGGTAATGATGGTGTTTTGTGCATGCAAGGACTTGTTGAGTCGCGTAGTCGTCGAGGCTCCGTGGGGAAGTGGAGACGCCCACGTCCCATCAACCGCCATGGGTCAATCGAGGCCGCGGGCTTTTGGTGCCTGCGGCACTCCGCACTTAACCCTTGGCTTCACTGTGAAGCCAAGCCCAAGCATGCCTTGGGCCCAAGGGCTACTGTCGGCGTTCTGGGAGCGGGGGTACCCAGACTTGCCTGCCTGCGGCCCAGGGCGTGACTCATCCAGCAGCCTGGTACGGCCCAACCTCGTCAGCAACCACTCAAGACCCTCGCGAGGGGCCAAGCCTCGCGAGGCCGACGACACAATACCTCCCCTGCGGTGGCCTCGCTAGGCTGGCTCCCGAGTAGCGGAGATATCAAGGCAAGGGTCACCTCGTGAGGTTCTCGTGACGTAAGCCATGACGACCAAGGCCAGGCGGGTGCCAGCAGGCGCAGGGTGTCAGTTTCCTCTTTGGTGCTAAAGGGGCACGCGCAGGCAAGGAGTCCCGAGGCATCAGGCAAAGGTTTCCATATCGGTGCAACAAGACCAAAACCAGCAGGACGGCAGAGCGGAGGTCACCACAGAGGCCATAGCAGCGTCACCACCAGAGCCTTTGGCAGGTGAAGACCACCTTTTGTCAGGATAGCTTGTACTAGCTTCCCCCCTTCGAATTTGGCCGTTATGGCATCCCTTCCTGCTCAATATTTGGGAAGAGGACCCGGGCCTCTATAAATAGGGCTAGCCACCACCATACAGGGATCATCTGCTCTTGAGCTGACCCAACCTAGAGGGCATCTGATCGAGAGCCTACCACACACACAACAAGCTCACCCGAGCACAAGAACACCTCTCCTCAGGAGGCTGTTCTCCCCTTGTACTAGTTCTTCCCAAGGCTACAAGGCAATCCACCACACCACACTGGATTAGGGTATTACACCACAACGGCGGCTCGAACCAATATAAAACTTTGTGTCCCATGTTCTTCAGGTTTGACGAACTAGGCCTAGGAATCGGCGAGTAGACGAGCTAGGGCGGAAGGAGAGATCTTCGTGTGCACCCCGGTGTTCGAACCATAAGGGTTTTGCCGGAACCCAAGATCTGACAAATGTTGAGTGTTATGATGACTAGATCTTTTCTACCATGAATTACAATGTTTAGTCGCTGCTTGAACTTTGTAGGTGCTCTGCATTTATGTTTTGCGGTCTCAGAAAGGGCTAGCAAGATACCATTATTATCATATTATATCATGGTTATTTTGACAACATGTTGCTGTTTGAGATGTCTTATTATCGCTCACTAGCTGGTTATTTCATTGATATGAGTTAATATAATTTCTAAGAGTTATTGTTGACATGGTTAGTCATGATCTTTGGTGAAAACCTGGATGCTGTTTAAGCTTATTTATGAAAACAGGAGCAAAAGAGACGTAAAAGTTTTTTTTTCTCACTTTCAGTTTATCAAATGAATTGCTTGAGGACAAGCAAAGGTTTAAGCTTGGGGGAGTTGATACGTCTCCAACGTATCTACTTTTCCTAATGCTTTTCCTCTTGTTTTGGACTCTAATTTGCATGATTTGAATGAAACTAACCCTGGATTGACGCTATTTTTAGCAGAACTACCATGGTGTTGTTTTTGTGCAGAAATAAAAGTTCTCAGAATGGAATGAAACTTTGTGAGAAATTTTTGTACAATAAAAGAAAAATACTGGAGCAAAGAACCACCAGAGGGGGGCACCTGGGTGGGCACAACCTACCAGGGCGCCCCCCCCCCCCTCCACGCGCGCCCAGGTGGGTTGTCCCCACCTGGTGTCCCCGCTGACCCTGATACCGACGCTATAAAATCCTATATTACTAGAAAAAAAATCAAGGAGAAAGAATTATTGCGATCCATGAGACATAGCCACCGTCACCTCCTGTTCTTCATCGGGAGGCCATATCTGGAGTTCGTTTGGGGCTCTGGAGAGGGGGATCTTCCTTCTTCGTCATCACCAACCCTTCTCCATCGCCAATTCCATGATGCTCCCCACCGAGAGTGGGTAATTCCTTTGTAGGCTCGCTAATCGTTGAGGAGTTGGATGAGATTCATCATGTAATCTAGTTAGTTTTGTTAGGGCCGATCCCTAGTATGCACTATGTTCTGAGATTGATGTTGCTATGACTTTGCCATGCTTAATGCTTGTCACTTTTGGCCCAAGTGCCATGATTTCAGATCTGAATTGTTTATGTTATCACCATTATATTCATGTTTTAGATCCGATCTTGCAAGTTATAGTCACCTACTACGTGTTATGATCCGGCAACCTTGGAGTGACAATAGCTGGGACCACTCCCGGTGATGATCGTAGTTTGAGGAGTTCATGTATTCACCATGTGTTAATGCTTTGTTCCGATTCTCTATTAAAAGGAGGCCTTAATATCCCTTAGTTTCCAATATGGACCACGTTGCCATGGGAGGGTAGGACAAAATATGTCATGCAAGTTCTTTCCATAAGCACGTATGAGTATTTACGGAATACATGCCTACATTATATTTACGAAGTGGAGCTGGTGCCGTATCGCCCTAGGTTATGACTATCACATGATGAATATTATCCAACAAATTACCGATCCAATGTCGACGATTTCCTACATATTGTTCTTGCTAAGTTACTATTGCTATCGTTACTGCTGCACTTGCTACAAAATTACTGCTATCACTATTACCGTTACTATTGCTACTGCCACTACTATCAAACCTATCATATTACTGTGTTACTGATCACTTTGCTGCAGATAATTAATCTCCATGTGTGGTTGAATTGACAACTCAGCTGCTAATACTGACAAATATTCTTTGGCTCCCCTTGTGTCGAATCTATAAATCTGGGTTGAAAACTCTACCCTTGAAAACTGTTGCAATCCCCTATAATTGTGGGTTATCAAGCAGTTGCAGCACCTCCTTCAATTGTACCGACATCTCAACGAGTTACTTGTTCATTTGCTCCGCAAGTGGCATGTTCCCAAGCTACCTTCACACCTGACACTACTTCTGAAGCACTGCTGATAGTACAGGACTTGGCAAGATCATATGAACCTCATGAGCATCAACACCAAGATGGTACTAGGCCGAGTCAAGTTGCAGTTGCATGCTCATTTATATGTACTCTCACAGTTTGATGTGCACTAACACTTTCCATATTCGTTGTTGAACTAGGACCACGGCACAAGAGGAAGCAGACATCAGGGATAATGCTTGACAGATTAACAAAATCTAAAGGAGGAAGAATGGAGATCCATTTTGAGGAAGGTTCAAAAAGGCCCCATGATGCTATAGAGTCAACCAAGTCAGTATCAGAGGCAGTCGTTGCCGTTAGGTGTTATGCACGTATCCTCCCAACGTGGATCCAGTACAGGTATGCGAAAGACGATACCCAGTTTAACACCTTTCTTGACCATTTATCCGTACGTAATATTATTCATCACAATTTGTAATATTGTCTTGCTCTGTCCCATACTTTATAGCTTCCTCCTAATGAGACTACCATTCTTTTTTCAAAAGATGAGGTTCAAGTTGGATCCGAAAGATGATGCAACTAAACAAGCATGCACTCATGTTTATAAGTCTGCTCTGTGACAGTATCGGTATCACCTTAGAAAAACTCGCTTTGTAAGCAAGGCTAACAATGAAATTGCCCAAACATCTCCGATGGAATATATTACGGATGAAGACTGGACAGTGATACGTTTCCAATGTATCTATCGTTTTTTATTGTTCCATGTTATTATATTATCATTCTTGGATGTTTTACCATCATTTTATAGTCATTTTATATCATTTTTGTTACTAAGCTATTGACATAGTGCCAAATGCTAGTTGCCATTTTCTGCATGTTTTTTCCATAGCGGGAAATCAATATCAAACGGAGTCCAAACACCGCGAAACCTGTTGGAGATTCTTTATGGCCAGAAACACCCAATGGGCCAGAGCTGCACCTGCGGGGTGCCCCCAGGGGGGACAACCCACCAGGGCACGCAGCCCCCCCTAGCACGCCCAGGTGGGTTGTGCCCACCTCGGTGGCCTCCCACACCCCCTCTTTACAATATAAATTCCCTAATATTCCAAAACCCTCGGGGGTAGACCTAGATAAGAAGTTCCACCGCCGCAAGGTTTTGAAGTCCATGAGATCCAATCTAGAGACCTTGCCGGCACTTCGCCGGAGGGGGAAACCATCACCAATGGCCATCTTCATCATCCCGGCGGCTGCCATGGTGAAGAGGGAGTAGTCCACCCTCGGGGATGAGGGTTTGTACCAGTAGCTATGTGTTTAATCTCTCTCTCTCTCTCTCTCTCTCTCTCTCATGTTCTTGAGATGCACAATCTTGATGTATCGCGGGCTTTGTTAACATAGATGGATCATATGAAGTTTCTCCCCTCTCTACTCTTGTTGTGATGAATTGACTCTTTACCATTTGAAGTTTTTTCATGTCGGATTGAATGTTCAGATTTGAGAACACTTGATATATGTCTTGCAATTGAATACTCATGGTGACAATGGGGTATCATATTGATTCACTTGATGTATGTTATCGCACTCAACTTGCGAATTGCCGCGGTGACATTGGGGTAATCTATGCATAGGGGTTGATGCATGTTTTTATTATCTTTTCTCCGATAGAAACTTTGGGGTCTCCTTGTAGTTCTTTGTGTGGATTGAATATTATGATCATGAAGTTGTTTGATGAATATCTTAGAATCAACTCATGGATATTTGTGGTGACATTGGAATAACTAGGTGACAATAGAGTTGGTAGACTGTGTGTCATATGATGTTATTCTAATTAGTACGAACTCTTGGTTAGATTGATCGGAAAGAATAGCTTTGTGTTATTTTAGTACAAACTCTAGGATAGATTGATTGGAAAGAATAGCTTTGAGGTGGTTTCGTACCCTACAAACAATTTCTATCTTTTGTTCTCCGCTAATAGGAACTCGGGAGTGATTCTTTATTGCACTTTGAGGGATAATCATATGATCCAACTATATTAGCATTGTTGAGAGATTGCACTAGCGAAAGTACGGACCCTAGGCCTCATTTTCAAGCATTGAAATACCGTTTGTGCTCTGTTTTATCAATTGCTACCTTGCTGTTTTTATTGTTACTATTACAAAAATCAATATCTATTATCCATATTACACTTGTATCACCATCTCTTCGCCGAACTAGTGTACCTATACAATTTGCCATTGTATAGGTGTGTTGGGGACACAAGAGAATTTTTATTATTTGGTTGCATGGTTGTTTGAGAGAGACCATCTTCATCCTACACTTCCCATGGATTGATAAACCTTAGGTCATCCACTTGAGGGAAATTTGCTACTGTCGTACAAAACTCTGCGCTTGGAGGCCAACACTAGTCTAGAAGAACAAGTTGTGTAGTAGACGTCAAGCTCTTTTCTGGCGCCGTTGCCGTGGAGGTGAGTTCTTGAAGGTATATCTTTAGATCTTGCAATCGAATCTTTTAGTTTCTTGTTTTATCAGTAGTTTTGTTTTGTTAAAGAAAACTAAAAAAATGGAATTGAGGTTGCGTCATATTATTGATTATCTTTATAATATCTTTCTAGAAAATGATGGATCGGAAAATTTTGCTCAATTGTTAGAAGAAGAAGTCAATAAAATGTTTGGCACAAAATATTTGAATGATGAGCATGATTGCAATGTTTTTAGTATGAATTCTTTGAATATCCAAAATGCTGATGATTATTGCACAAGTGATTAGAAAAATGTTTCTTATAAGTATGTCAATTTTTGTGGTGTGGAAAGACTTTGTGAAGACATGCCTCATAGGGATGATAGATTTTGCAAGAAGCATAAACATGATGAAACCAATCGATGGCTCAAAGTGATAGATGAGTTTGCTACGAAATTATGTTCTCTTTATTCTATTACTTGTGAGCTTTGCAATAAAGTTGGTCACCTTAATTTCCAATGCATGCTTTTTCATGATCGAATCATGTCCAAATATTGCAATAACATGATTACCGTTGAACTTTACAATGAACTTCGTTTATATTTGGGGTGTGTAGAATTGACACATATGAATAGTTGGTTTGAAGCATTCATACTCACGGACCATGTTGAAACTTGCACGAAAGAAATATATACGTTTTGTGTGGTAAATTGCAATGAGAATGCTTATATTGCCAACTACCGAAAGATGGGAAAACCAATAGAATATAAAAAGGAATACTAATGAAAGGGTAAATATTTCCACTTTCCTTCCTATTTTCTCCCATAATGTGATAGGTGATGAGGAGGAGCTCTCTATTCAACCAATCTCATCAATAAGAAGCTCGATTTTTTTATTAAACCCACACATGATGTGGTGAAGAAGAAGAAAAGAAGAAATAATAGAGGTAAAAAGGTATCTGTACCAAATAATGTTTCTCCTATTATTGTTGTGCCTCATGAAAATTAATCAAAAATAATTGTCGAAGATGATGCACTTGATGATGATATTTCTTCTTTGTCTTATGGCATAATGTTCGAGAGCACTATGGATGATGATTTTGTTATGCCTATTTCTTGTTGTGATGATTATGATTGGGAAGATGATGATACTTCTTATAATCTTGGAAACCTTTTTGGCACCAACTTGGGAAATTATGATGATAGCAATTGTTATACTGTTGGTGCTATTCATGCTATTTATGATGAGAGTGATTATGCTTATGATATGCCAAGCTACAAGCTTGGGGATGCTATGTTTGATGAATATGACATATTTGATAATTTATTTGCTACAATTGATGTTTGTCCCTAGCTTGGGGATGCTACGCTTAATGAAGATGATCTTTTTAGTCCCCTTACTTTGAATTATCAAATTTGCTATGATGAGTGCATGCCTCCTACTTGTGATGATTATTGTGATGATACTTATGATATAAAAAGTACTGATAACTATTGTAATAATTTTGAATATCCTTTTACTGAACATTACTCTCTTAATGTGGAAACAATTTATAGTATTCAAGTTTCATATGACACTCCCACTATTATGAATCAGAATGAAATTGCTTATGTGGAGAGTAATCAAAATACTTTGCTGGTGGATCATGAAAAGAATGCTTTATGTGATGGTTATATTGATGAATCTATTGATGATGCTACTGAAAATTATTATGAGAGAGGAACTTATGATTCATGATGCTCTCTTTGTGTTTCAATCTTTATCTTTTATGTGAGCATCATTGAAATCATCATGCCTAGCTAAAAGGCATTAAAGAAAAGCGCTTGTTGGGAGACAACCCAACACTTATACCTACTGTTTTTGTGTGTTCACATAGTTAACCTACTATAGTAATAATATTTTACATGTTTTGTTTCAATAAAGTGCCAAGCAAAGCCTTAGGACCATGTTGGGTGATAGTAGATTTGATCTTGCTGAAGAACAGAAACTTTTGCGCTCACGAAAAAAATCTCATTTTTTACAAAAGAGTGTTTTTGAGTTGATTCTTCTTGCATAAGATTGGTATACCAATTGCCTATGTTGTCCTATTGTTTCAGAATTTTTAGAGTGGAATAAGTATGGTGGCTGTCCAGATCATTACAGACTATTCTGTTTTTGACAGATTCTGTTTTCAATGCATAGTTTGCTTGTCTTCCAATTTCTATGGCTTATATTGATCAATATAAATTGTAGAATGATATGATACAGTAGGCATTGTGTGAGAACAATTATTAATCTTGTCTTTGACAGTACCCAAAGTGAATGATTTGTTTTATCATACTAACCCATCTCACGAAGTTTTGTTAAGTTTTTGTGATTGTAGTTTTCAAGTTTTGGGTGTGATGTCGATATGAGGAGAATAAGGAGTGGCAAGACCCTAAGCTTGGTGATGCCCAAGGCACCCCAAGGTAATATTCAAATAATACCCAAGCCTCTAAGCTTGGGGATGCCCCGGAAGGAATCCCCTCTTTCGTCTCCAACATTATCGGTAACCTCACTTGAAGCTATATTTTTATTTGTCACATGATATGTGTTTTGCTTGGAGCATCAATTTATTTTGTTAGAATTTGCTTGTTGTTATTTAGAATAATGTTTTGTATCTTTTATTTCAATAAAAGTGTCAAGGATAGCCTTTACCATGCTTATTTTGTAAGTCTTCATGTTGCTGTTTGAAAACAGAAAGTTTGTCGCTGTTGTACAAATTCTCGAGAAAATTCAGAATGTGATAAAAGGTTGAAACGTTTTGGACATAAAGCTTTTATAAATTTCCTACAGCATTTTAAATTTTCAAAAAAATGAATTAGGGAAGTATGGATCCTCTTGCGTTCTTTACAGACTGTACTGGTTTGGCATATTGTTGTTATGTTTGCATTGTTTCCATATGTTTGCTTGTTTAATGATTCTATTTTAGGATAGGAGTATTTAATATGCAGAGGCATTTAGTATGAAATGTTGAATAATAATTTCAGTGATTTTCTATAGTAGAGAATGATAAGGTTTTTGCATTGGTTTATACTAACTTATCTCATGAGTTCTTGTTGAGTTTTGCGTGGATGAAGTTTTTGAGATTTAGGAAACTGTGATATGAGAGGAATTAAGGAGACACAAAAACTCAAGCTTGGGGATGCCCAAGGCGCCCTGAGATAATATTTCAAGAAGTCTCAATCATCTAAGCTTGGGGATGCCCCGATAGGCATCTCACCTTTCTTCATTAACAATTATCGGTTAGTATCGGTTGATCTTAAGTTTTTGCATCTTCACATGAGATGTGCTATTCTTGAAATGTCATTTTTTTTTTGCTTGCTGTTTTAATAAAATACTTAGATCTTAAAGTTTTTAAATAAAATAGAGCCCCCAAATAGTTGACAGGGAGGCTAAGTAAGCGGCTTTCACATCTCGTCAACAAAGCTCTTTTCTGGCGCCGTTGCTCTAGTGCTTCACTTATATCTTTTTGAGCACGGTGTGCTTCAGTATTTTTGAAGAAATTCTCTCTTTCTTCACTTAGATTTATTTGATAGAAAGAAATATGATGCTCATGTTCTTCACGTATATTTGTTTGAGCTTATCAAAAGCAACACATAAAATTAGTGCCAAAGTGGTAGATATCCATGAAGGATATAATAAAAACTTTCATGAAGATCATTGGACAAAATAAACTTGATTCCTTGTAATAGTTTTGAGACATGATGATATGATATGTGAGTCATGTTAATGAGTAATTATGCTTTAGTAAGAATATTAGTGTTAAGGTTTGTGATTCCCTATGCAAGCACGAAAGTCAATAATCATGCTATGAAATTACATCCTACTTGTGGTGCATTATTCAGTGTTATTTATGCTCAATGGTCGCTTATGAGATTATTCGTTTCATGGTTGGTCACTTCCCAGTCTTTTGCTAGCCTTCATTTTGCACTAAGTATGATCACTACTTGTGCATCCAAAATCCTTTATCCCAGTTTTGCCACATGAGTCCACCATACCTACCTATATGCGGTACTCCCTTGCCGCTCTAAGCAAATTTGTATGTGATATCTCTAATTTTAAAAATAAATTTCCCTTTTGTGTGCCCGTACCGCTCGTGAGGCGGTGAGGGGTGGACAATATTTTCCATGCTAGATGTGTTATTCTCACGATGAGTGTTTATTCACTTGTCATTGCATGAGATTAAGGCCAAGGTATTAGGGATTGCTAGTCCCGAAATGAAAAACAAATTTACTTTGTGTTGTCAAATAATAAATTCCTTGGAAAGTGTTGGTATGGAAGCCAACCGTGGATTCGGCTAGCCATGGCTTGTGAAAGATTGGTGGAAAAGGAATAAACTTTATTTTATGTTTGGGAACCGCCTATGATATATCTAGCATGGAAAGTGTTGGCAACCTTAAGTCGTTTTCGTTGGTGGGAATAGTATACCGACCAAAATAATTTTATCTCTCAATTTAAGCTTTGAGCTCTCGCACCTCTACAAATCCCTACTTCCCTCTGCGAAGGGCCTTTCTTTTACTTATGCAATTTTTATTTTTTAATTTGAGGCTCCATCTTCTCTTATAAAGCACCAACTAGGAAACACTATGATCGTACTTGAGTATTGGGTGTAACTAATATGCGAGTGTGTTTCATGAATGGATCAATGGTTGAGCATGATGGACTAGGGATAACTTATTTTAGCATTGATATTTTGAAAGACATGGTTTCTTGTTGATATGTTTGAGTATTTAAATCTCATGTCAAAACTAGACTATTGCTTTGAACCATACAAAAGTCAAAATGTCGATGCTATAAAGAAAACAATGTGATATGACATGATAGGCAGCATTCCACATCAAAAAATTTGTTTTTATCATTTACCTACTCGAGGACGAGCAGGAATTAACCTTGGGGATGCTGACACGTCTCCAACGTATCTATAATTTTTTATTGTTCCATGCTGTTATATTATCATTCTTGGATGTTTTACAATCATTTTATATCATTTTTTGGTACTAACCTATTGACATAGTGCCAAGTGCCAGTTGATGTTTTCTCAATGTATTTTACATCGTAGGAAATGAATATCAAATGGAGTCCAAACACCGCAAAAAAAATTGGAGATTTTTATGGGCCAAAAGATACCCAATGTGCCAGAGCTGCACCTAGGAGGTGCTCCGAGGGGGGCACAACCCACCAGGGCGCGCCAGGCCCCTTAGTGCTCCCAGGTGGGTTTTGCCCAACTCGGTGTCCGCCCGCACCCCCTATTTACCCTACAAATTCCCAAATATTCCGAAACCCTAGGGGGTTGACCTAGATCAGATGTTCCGCCACCGCAAGGTTCTGTTGTCCACGAGATCCAATCAAGATCCCTTTCGGTCACTCCGCCGAAGGGGGAAACCATCACCAGTGGCCATCTTCATCATCCCGGCGGCCACCATGGTGAGGAGGGTGTAGTACACCCTCGGGGCTGAGGGTTTGTACCAGTAGCTATGTTTAATTTCTATCTCTCTCGTGTTCTTGAGATGCACAATCTTGATGTATCGTGGGCTTTGTTAACATAGATGGATCATATGATGTTTCTCCCCTCTCTACTCTTGCTGCGATGAATTGAATCCTTACCCTTTGAAGTTTTGTCATGTCGGATTGAATGTTCAGATTTGAGAACACTTGATATATATCTTGCAGTTGAATACTCGTGGTGACAATGAGGTACCATATTGATTCACTTGATGTATGTTATGGCACTCAACTTGCGGATTCCCGCGGTGACATTTGGGTAATCTATGCATAGGGGTTGATGCATTATTATCTTTTCTCCGATAGAAACTTTGGGGTCTCCTTGTAGTTCCTTGTGTGGATTGAATATTATGATCATGAAGTTGTTTGATGAATATCTTAGAATCAACTCATGGATATTTGTGGTGACATCGGAATATCTAGGTGACAGTAGAGTTGGTTGATGTGTGTCATATGGTGTTATTTTAGTACGAACTCTTGGTTAGATTGCTCAAAAAGAATAGCTTTGTGTTATTTTAGTACGAACTCTAGGATAGATTGATCGGAAAGAATAGTTTTGAAGTGGTTTCGTACCCTACAAACAATTTCTATCTTCTGTTCTCCGCTAATAGGAACTCGGGAGTGATTCTTTATTGCACTTTGAGGGATAATCATATGATCCAACTATGTTAGCATCGTTGAGAGATTGCAATAGCGAAAGTACAGACCCTAGGCCTCATTTTCAAGCATTGCAATATCGTTTGTGCTCCATTTTATCAATTGCTACCTTGCTGTTTTTTATTGTTACTATTACAAAAATCAATATCTACTATCCATGTTAAACTTGTATCACCATCTCTTCGCCAAACTAGTGCACCTATACAATTTGCCATTGTATTGGGTGTGTTGGGGACACAAGAGACTTTTTATTATTTGGTTGCAGGGTGGTTTGAGAGAGACCATCTTCGTCCTACACCTCCCACAGATTGATAAACCTTAGGTCATCCACTTGAGGGAAATTTGCTACTGTCCCACAAAACTCTGCGCTTGGAGGCCCAACACGAGTCTACAAGAACAAGTTGTGTAGTAGACATCAAACAGCCCTTGTTAAACACTAGTCTTATCCCAAGTATCAGGTAGGGTATATGTATGTGAGGAGATCACATATTGAACTCATATTTACATATGTGCCTTACATGTCTATTTTCTTCTAGGCTAACTATTTGAAGAACAAGACCAATCGTTCTAAAGTGAAATTCCAACAGACAACAGGATCACGTAGCTATGTTGCACAATGTGAGGCTCTTGTAAATAGCTGTTTTTCCATAGTTTTGTTGTGTCATATTATCGCATCTATATTAACTTGTTCCAAATACAGAGGAAAGCCCATGCGGACCAAAAAGAACCTGAACCGAATGTAGTGCAAATATTCAAGGATTATCGCAGCAGTAAGACGAAGGGCATGAGCCCACCAGTTCAAGCCGCTGTTGTAAGTCCTTACTCCTCATGCCTTTGAACTGCTTGTTACTTTGACGTGTTCATATAACTGCTTGGATTGCAGCCAATGCCAGTTACTCTGTTCACTTTTATACACAGAAGTCTTAACGTATCATTTCACCTTACACAGCTTAAAAGGGAGGAAGGATATTCCTTTGGTCTTGATCAGTAATCTTGTTGCGATGTTCATTTGCCCACACAATGATACAATAGCATGTTTGATATCTGTTTGCCCGTGATATGAATGATGTCATACTATGTTCCTCCTACTTTAAACCATGTCTCCTTTATCCTTAGATGTCAATGAATGTGAGGAAATAGACAATACAGTAGGCATGCTACGTGGACATAGGTTCCGAAAGTGATTTTATCGCTACAATACATGCTAATGTATTACCACAGCTCACCTAAATAAGTTATGTATAAACGTGAAACCTAGTTTGTTTGTTTTGTCTCATTAGTAACTTATCTGGTACACTAATCTACAAATTCAAACTTTCAGCAAGCTATGGAACAAATGATTGAACAGCCACAACCACCTGAAGGTAACGACGCTACAATAGGCACAATGTCACCTCTTTCTGCAGTGCGCCAGTATCTCTCCACTAACAGTGCGAAAAGCACCTTCCTGTGTAATTCTGGGTTGGTTGTCAAGGTAAACTCGTCCAAATCGCCTAATGAACAAAATCTTCCGGCTAGACAAAGTGATATATCTGTGCTCAAGACACAAGTCCAATCCCTAATGGATGTCGTTTGTGAAACAAGACTATCATACATTTGCTTCGTTGTTCAAGAGCAATGGTGGAAAAAGGGGAAGGTCATGCTGCTCCATCTAATTCTACAGCCTGAAACATTAGCTCCCAGGTCAACTAATATGTGCTTCTAAACATCTGATGGTGCAAGGACTCTAAACTTTTATGCCAAGAGGCCTTTTGTTGTATGTATGTATTTTATATTGTTGGGATACAACATTTATCATGCTGCCGAAGACTATAGAAATTATGACATTATTTTTGTATAGTGTAAGTTTATCTTAGTAATGTATTCGGCATCATCGATAGCATTTCGGCCAAAATTCCAATTCCACAAAAATAATTATGGGCCATAATCAGCATGTAGCCAACTTAAAATATCTGGGCCTCAATCAGTATTGTGCCTGTAGTGGGCCGTTAAGAGGCCTAACATAATTTGGGCCCTTTAGTAACAACAGGCCCTTAACATGTGTAAATATCTCGCAGCCCAAATATGGCCCATAAAGAAGAAGGGTGTCGGGGGAAACTGTCCACCACGAGCACCTATGGGACCGGAGCCCCTTGCTTGTGCGGTAAGAGGGCGGAGGGAGCACAAAGAGCAGCGTGGAGATCACGCAGGCAGTTTACCCAGGTTCGGGCCGCGGCGGACGCGTAAAACCCTACTCCTGCTTAGTTTGTATTGAGTTGGAGGGCTCGGGAGCTTGAAGAACTAGCTACACCGAGCGTATGAGCGATCTAGGTTCCGAACCCTTTCTACGTTGTGCATGGGCCTCCTTTTATAGTGCAAGGGGTCACCGACAGGTGTCAACGTAGGAGAAAGGGTAAAAATGTAAAAGAGGTGGTAGTTGTAACAGTGCGGGAATAGTGGAGCTACAGTGCGTGAACAGTGGTCGCTACCTACTTTGACAGTGGGGGACAAAAGCATTTAATGCCCGTCGCCGTCGACCCCAAAAGCGCCCGCCCTTGCGTCTCCGTTTGCCACGGCGATGGCTTCACCACCGTGGAGTGCCACCGTGTCCCCCAGGCTGCACAGCCATCCGCCACGCGTCCCTGGAATGGCCCAGTGCGACGCGTGGTTCGATGGCTGGAGCGCGGGCACACAGCATAACTCTCCCCGGCAAGCACCTTGCCGGGGTCTTGACCTTGCCGGGCCCGGGATCTTGCCGGGGCGCATATAGCGCCGAGGCATGTCTTCTGTAATGGAATCTTCTAGTCTTCCTGGCAAGCTCCTTTTGCCAGGGCCTTGCGTGAGTGAGGTAACCTTGAGCCTGGAACGGCCTTCCCGGCAAGCTCCACTTGCCGGGGTCTCGATCTTCTGTCTTGTATACTTTGTTTTTGAGTGTTTTTATATGGAGCAGGAAGGTCTCCGGCGAGCACGTGGTCGACCCTGCCGCGGGAAGCTGCTACTGCCCGTGCACAAGTTGGGGTACTGAGGTACCCCTACCTTAGTACACCGACAAAGGGCCTTTAGTAGGCCAAATGTCAGATTGGGCAGTAATTGGGTCAGATTATGCCCATGACTTTAAGAGGCCAAAAGATGATTGGGCCAGATTAGGCCCATGTATCTCAGCTCCTGCTGGCCCATTTGCAATTTGTATCGTTAACGGTCCGAAAGTGAAACGGGTCGCAAATGCGCCGACCTACTAGACGGGCCTTTAACATGTCGAAAGAGTGGTCGGGCTTGATTTGTATGAGTGAGTATATGGGCCTTTAGTAGGACTGATGTGACACTAGGCCACATATGGCCCATGGGCTTCATCCGACATTAACAGGCCTAAAAGCACAACATGGTGGAAGTGGGAAAAATCTGCAATGGGCCACTAACAAGCCGAATATCAGACCTGACCGAATATGGCCGAATTTCATCCCAGTCTTTTATGGGCCAAAAGATTCATCGGGCAATAAATGGGCCCGAATGTAGCAGGACCTTTAACAGGCCGGAAACACACTAGGCCGTAATTTGGCCCAGGTACTTAGCGGATTGTTAACGGGCCAGAACACACCATGGGCCGCATTGATGCGAAATCTAAAACAGGCCATGGACTGGCCGATTTCACACTATTCCTACATGCCTTAAGTGTGAATGGGCCGTTTGCAAGCAGGCCATTAATGGGCCAGCCCGGTAATTTTGGCTGTGCCGGCCTTTTTAGAACTGGATGGGCCAATTTTGGGCCATTCCACGTGTCGACGTATCATAGGCGCCTTCTATCCATTGGTTGGTTGACATCTGACAACACGGGGAGGTGACAAGTGGTTCCTTCGGCCAATGAGAATTTTACACGTGGAAAATCCCCATTGGTCCTGGCTATTAGCAGGTCATCGTATCCAAAACTGGACCCGATAGCTTAACGGAGACCCGTTACGATGGATGCCACGTGTCAGTTGCCCTTGACGAAAGCACTTCCATGACGCACCATTTATCGTCATGGAAGTGGACACTTCCGTGATGATAATTTTGTTATTGTCTTGGAACACTTCTACGACAGCACAGGTATGACTATCTTGATTATGTCATAAAATCGTCATGGATGTACACGCATGACAAAAAACGTGACCTACTATGAGAAATACATATTATCACAGAAGTGTTTTTTTAGTGAGGAAAAAAACTATTAGTATTCTCAACTGTGGTCACCTTTCTTCAGGTGAAGACATTTGAGCGGATGAGCAACAAACCATTCGATGCGATGTTGGATGCTTTCCGCAAATCAAACCCAGATGCGTCTGAGCTGTCACACACCTACAGTAAAATGAAGAATTTCCTTCGTGAAGTTGGACATGGATATGATATGATCCATGTTTGTAAGAATAATTGTGTTCTGTTCTTGAATGATTATGCCACCTTAAGTGAATGTCCAAAATGCAAATCATCAAGATTGAAAGATGGCAATGTTGTGAAGAGGATTCCTCATAATGTTCTGAGACATTTTCCAATTATACGATGATTGCGGAGCTTTTTTCATGATGCTGAAACAAGAGAGGATCTATTGTGGCATTCTAGGAACCAGGAGTACAGATATCAGAATGTAATGAGCCATCCATCTCATGGTAGTGACTGGATAAGCATCAATAAGAAACACAAAAAGTTTGTTGTTGAGTCGAGAAACATTAGACTCGGCTTAGCTATAGATGGGTTCAACCCATTTGGCCACCAGAACACCACATATAGCATGTGGCCAGTGCTTGTTATCCCTTACAACATGCCACCAAATGTCTACACCAAATAATCAAACTACTTCCTTGCTCATCCCAGGTCCAAAAAGTCCTGGAAAGGATTTTGATTTATTCATGGAGCCTCTTGTGGAGCCACTCGAGACCTATATAGCAGCCCACCAACAGAGTTCTTGTTGCATGTTGCCATAATTTGGTGCATCCAAGATTATCCGGCTTTGGGCACTATGTCAGGGCGAACGACACATGGTTACAATGCATGTGTTCGCTGTGACAAGAATCTGCTATCATACGCAATACTTAGCAAGATCTATAACATTGTACATTGTCGTTTCCTTGCCAAGGACAAGCCGTGTCCTACAAAATACCGAAGACATGTGTTCAATGCAGAGCATGAAAAACGTGATGCGCCAGAGAGGCTCGCCGGCAATGAGTTGCAAGAGGAATTAGAGAAGGTCAGGCATATTACACCAGGGAACCATCTTGATAATGGTAGTGGGAAAAGGAAGTGTGGTAGGGCAGAAGAGAGATTATTGTTTACCCGGAGGTCCACTTTATGGGACTTGAAGTATTGGAAAGATTTGGATCTGCGACATAATCATGATGTGATGCACATTGAGAAAAATATATGTGACAATATTATCGGTGCACTTCTTAATATTGAAGGCAAGACGAAAGATACCTTAAATTCTATGATTGATTTGACACACCTGGGTATCAGATCTGATTTGCAGGTGAAAGATGATGGTGCATCATGGGAAATGGCACCAGCTGTGTACGTCTTGGACAAGATAAAAATAAAATAATTCTGCAAGTTCCTATCACGTGTGAGATTCCCACATGAATTTGCTTCCAACCCTGCAAGGAGAGTTAGTGTAGATGGAAACAAGGTGCAAGGGTTGAAAACTCATGACGGTCACGTCCTACTTCAAAGGGTTTTACCTGTTATCCTTAAAGGATTGGGCCGCCCTAACTTATACAGAGAAGTTGCATAGTTGGGACAATTCTTCAGGGAACTCTGCAGTAGAAATATCAGGATAGATGTTTTGGAGCATCTTAGATGCAAGATACCAACTATCCTATGCGACCTTGAGAAAATATATCCTCCAGCCTTCTTTGGTGTGATCGTGCATTTGGTTGTTCATCTACCTGATGAGACACTACTTAGAGGTCCAGTACAGTATGGCTGGATGTACCCTCTTGAAAGGCGGTGGGTCACCTTTCAAGGGCTATGTTAGGAACAGAGCTAGACCTGAGGGTTACATTGGAGAGGCCTGCATTGCTACAGAAGCGTTGACATTCTGCTCAAAATACATTGAAACAACTGATCAGCTTAGCAAAGAGGTGGGTGAAGACAATCCCCAGCTCAATGTTTTTGATTGTTCTGTTCGAGTTATAGGGAAGAGTCTACAAGATGACAAACCTAAAGATTTGGACAAAATGGTTTGGTATGTGTTGAATAACTGCCCTGAGATTCTACCTTATATCGAGTAAGTGCTAAGTAATGCAGCTTATACATCGTAATCTACTAAACTTGCAGCTCATTCTTATACATTTAGATGTTTGACGCGATCACTATGTTGTGCAGCATCGACAAAAAGGAGTTACTCGTGCAAAATCCAAGAAATATTGACAAACTGGTTATGGCAGGATGCAAAATGGTTCAAGAGCCGTGTAAGCTTTTTAATTTCACTGTAAGTTTTTTATTATTATATTGAGTACATAAGATGATCAGCTTGTCTATTTTCTATCCATGTGTTAAGAAAATGCGGGAGGACGGGCAGGAAGTTAGACATGCCCTGTATGCACTAGCAATGGGTCCTCATACTTGGATAAGACGTTATGAATCTTGCGTTGCTTGAGATGTGCACTACAACACCCTTGCACGCGACAAAGGCAGGAAGACACAAAATAGTGCCGTCATGAGCACGGATAGGTATGGCAAAGAGACAACTGAAATGTATGCTAACATAACAGACATTGTTCAATTGCAATATATCTCTAGTTTCGAGGTTCATCGGTGTGTGGTTCTGTTGTGTTGTCATTGGTATAACCTGTTTTCTTGGATTGCAAAACCCAACGCTGATGATTATTTCAAATCCATCAATGTCAACACGGCGTACCACACCGACGAGCCTTTTATTTTGGCAAATCAAGCAACACAATTTTTTTCCTGGAAGACACATATGCATCTAGCGATGACTGGAGAGTATTGCAAAGGTTTGAGCAGAGGAATTCATTTAATGAAGTTGCACAACATGATGATGCTTATACTGCTCCTGATGTAGAATATTCAACAGATGTTCATAGTATCTTTGAGAACCATCACGTCAATAACGCTGGCGAAACGATTCCCTTTTGGGATGTGGACGTACGAGAGTTGATCAAGAAGAAGCCAACGTTCGAGGACATTGAGGATGAAGAAGAAGATGACATTGGGGGAAATTATGATTCAGACTGATACACATGGCGAAGATTTTGACGTTGCTGCTGTGGATGATGATTAGATTGCTTTTGTCGTATTTGCCTGTGAGAAGATGACTTTTTATCTACTATGTGAAATTGTGTTTTCTATGAAAACTGGAACCTGATGAAGTTGTTGTTTAGTATTTTGCTGTGAGAATATCACGTATTTTGTATGTTGGTTTGTGTTTGGTGATTGTATGACCACTAAAACATGATGACATTGTCCTTAAGTTGTAGTCATATTTGGCTGTGAAACTTGTATTTGATGACACAGTTTGTTGTTGGACTCCAATTTGATCTACGTCTTCGAATGAAAACAAAGCTGACCCGACAGGGCCTCTACTAATTTATTTATATATTAGCAAAAGGGGCTCTGCTATTTATATATTTATGAGCAAAAGGGGATACCCCCCAAATTCCATTAATAGAAATCATCACATGTTCACAACACTACGCCTAGCCTGCTAAACATGTTTCATTCAATAATAGTTTCAGCAAAGTGCTCATGCCATTGCAACTGAATACATCACGAGTGCTACATACACTGCAAATAAAGAGACAATCATCCTACAGAGCACAACAGTCTTGCCCATTGTCGGTGTACTAAGATAGGGGTACCTTAGCACCCCAACTTGTGCACGGGCAGTAGCAGCTTCCCGCGGCGGGGTTTACCACGTGCTTGCCGGAAACCTTTCTGGTCCCTATAAAGCCATTCAAAAACAAAGTATACAAGTCAGAAGATCAAGGCCCCGGCAAGTGGAGCTTGCCGGGAAGGCCGCACCAGGCTCAAGATCACCACATTAACACAAGACCCTGGCAAGAGGAGCTTGCCAGGAAGACCAGAAGACTGCATCTCAGAAGACATGCCTCGGCGCACCCTGCGCCCCGGCAGGACCCGGGGAGCAACAAGCTTCCGGGCCCGGCAAGATCAAGACCCCGGCAAGGTGCTTGCCGGGGGAAGCCTGCGCTGTGTGCCCGCGCTCCAGCTCATCGGCCCACGCGTCGCCCTGGGGCCCTTCCAGGGACGCGTTGCGGATGGCTGTGCAGCCTGGGGGACACGGTGGCACTCCACGATGACAAGGCTACCGTCATGGCGAACGGAGACGCATGGGCGGGCGCTTTTGGGGTCGACGGCGACGGGCAGTTAATGCCCTTGTCCCCCACTGTCAAGGTTAGGGGAAGACCACTGTTCATCCACTGTTCATGAACTGTTCCCGCACTGTTACAACTACCACCAAAGTTACCTTTTTACCCTCCTCTACGTTGACACCTGTCGGTGACCCCTTGAGCTATAAAAGGAGGCCCATGCACAACGTAGAAAGGGTTCAAATACTAAGCAACTCTCACGCTCGGTGTAGCTAGCACTGTAGCTCTTCAAGCTCCCGAGCTCAATACAACCAAGGCAGGAGTAGGGTTTTACGCGTCCGCGCGGCCCGAACCTGGGTAAACTGTCCGCGTGTGTTCCTCGATCTGCTCTTCGTGCTCCCTCCGCTCCCTTACCGCAACGTAGAAGGGGCTCCGATCCCATAGGTGCTCGTGGGAGGACAGTTTCCCCCGACATCTTTGGCGCGCCAGGTAGGGGGCGTCGAGGTTGTGCGAACCTGATCCGGCGCTCACGCGGGCGCACTCTTCATCAACTTCTCTAGCTTCATCAACAACATCAGCAACACCAACATGGCCCCGAAGAAGAAGGCTTCGGAGGTCGCAGGCCCGTCTGCGTCGATTCCCCCGCCACCAGAACCAACGATGGGTGGAGGAGACGCCGGCAGAAGGGTGGTCGCCGGCGAGGAAACTCACGGCACCGCCAAGTCCAAGGACAAGACGGACGACCGGGCAAACTCCAAGGCCTCGGTCTCCGTAGATGCGCCACGTCCATCTCAGCAGACGACAGGCCAGCAGCGCCTTGGTACAGGAGCTACCATTCGCTTGCTGGACCAAGGACAAACCGGAGGATCGCGGGACGCTCAAGGCCACCGTCCTGGCACGAGCAAGGCGCGGTCGCCGGGGCGAGAGACTGCTCCTTCTAACCCTGTTAGAAGTCCGAGCATATCTCGCTCCTCGCACCGCTCGCCGCCGCTCCCCTCCTCTCCAGCAGAAGCTCTCGCAAGAGCGCAACTGCTCCTCGATTTCCCTCCAGCGGCAGACAAGGCCGAAGACTGGAGGGCGACGATCCAAAGCCTCATCGCCTTCGCCAACAACGACACGCCGCAGCAGCCGGCGACCTCGCGGCCACGGCAAGTCGAGCGGACGAAGGCCGATGGCGACAAGACCGCCGGGGGTGCAACCACCGTGCACTCCCCACCGCGGAAGCAGAAGACGCCACCCCGCCGGATTAACGTCGACGACGACTCCACGGCATCGTCGGATCCG
The DNA here is from genome assembly GCA_902687465.1 of Secale cereale. Lineage (NCBI taxonomy): Eukaryota > Viridiplantae > Streptophyta > Magnoliopsida > Poales > Poaceae > Secale > Secale cereale. The sequence continues at coordinate 351,722,692 of LR738709.1, forward strand.
CGGGCTCGTCGGGACCAGCGCCAAGTCCTTGACGATCGGCGGCAAGAAGATGCTCGGACGACAATCGAGCGCCGACGAGATGCCCGGCGACAATCGGATCAGCGCGCTGGGACCGCTGTCGACACGCGCGCGCCCGGTGAACCAGGCGACTTGCCGTACGCGGCAGGTTGCCCTGCGTTCACCCGTGAGCTGCGGCGCGTCCAGTGGCCCAGCATGAAAAACTTCAAGCCCGACGTACCCGAGAAGTACGACGGCAAGACGCACCCCTCGGAGTTCCTCAGCATCTACACCATCGTGGTGCAGGCTGCCGGGGGGCGCGACGAGAAGATACTGGCGAACTACTTACCGCTAGTGCTTAAGCCGAACGTTCGTTCTTGGCTTATGCACTTGCCGGAAGGCTCCATTTCTTCGTGGGCAGATCTGTGCCACCAATTTGTTGGCGCCTTCACAGGCGGCCACAAAACCCACGGCCAGGAGAGCGATCTCCACATCTTGGCCCAGAAGGAAGGAGAGTCTCTGCGCAAGTACATCCAGCGATTCAGCCGCGTCCAGCACAACATCCCCGACGTCCACCCTGCTGCGGTTATCAGCGCGTTCCACCAGAACGTGTGTAACCGCCGCATGCGAGAAGAGATGGCCATGACCAAGATACGGGATGTCAGTGAGCTCTACGCTCTGGCTGACAAGTGCGCGCGCGCCGAAGTGGGGAGGAGGCTCCCCGGAGAGGATGCTGGCGCAGGAGGAAGTGATAGCGAGGATGCCGCCCCGGCAAAGAAGAGCCGGCGGCGGAACAACAGGAGAAAGAAGAACAAGGAAGTGCTGGTCGTCGAGCAGTCCGGCAAGGAGGCTCCCGCCAAGAAAGCACAGGCTGGCGGCTCCGGCAAGGAGCCTGCCCCTGTGGCGGCAGCCGACAAGCAGGACGGCTCCGACAAGCAATATTGCAAGATCCACCGCACCAAGGGCCACGACCTTTCGAACTGCAAGCGAGTCGAGTACCTCGTAGAACAGCAAAAAGCTGAGTACGAGCGTCACGACAAGGAAAAGGCCCAAGGTGGCGGGGGAGAGCCAAGCAAGAAGCGGCCATTCAATGGCCGGGGAGGACGCCGCGGCAAGGCCAAGCAGCGGCAAGGTGATCGACCTCCTCGGGGCCGCGACAAGGATGAAGACGACGACGACATGGAGGAAGGTGATGACAGCGAGCAGGAGTTCCAGAAGGCCATAGAAGTCCTGTGTGTCGACGGTGGCGCCTCTCTGCATACTTCCCACCGCCAACTCAAGCAGTGGGTGCGGGAAGTAAACGCAGCTGAGCCGCCCGTTGAGTCACGCAGGCTGCTGAAGTGGTCCAACATGCCCATCATTTTTGATCTTGAGGATCACCCTGACCGCACCACTGCGGTCGGGTGCTTGCCGATGTTGGTCTCACCAACCATCCGCAACCTCAAGGTCACCAAAATGTTGGTTGACGGCGGGGCCGGCCTAAACTTGATCTCCTCAGCTGTGATCAAGAAACTCCAGATCCCAGACAGCGAGCTCGAAGAGACCGGTTCGTTCCAAGGAATAAACCCGGGAAGGAGCAAGCCCAAGGGGAAGATCACTCTGCCCGTGACCTTTGGCGGGGAGCTTAACTTCAGGACGGAGAGAATAACCTTCGATGTTGCCGATATCCCATTGCCATACAATGGGATACTTGGACGTCCTGCCCTCGCCAAGTTCATGGCAGCTTCCCACTTTGCCTACAATATACTCAAGATGCCGGGGCCGATAAGCGTCATATCTGTCCCTGGCGACAAGAAGGACGCGCTTATCTGCGCCGACAAGATATACCGGGATGCAGCAGCCGCAGCAGAGAACAGCACACTTGCCGCTGAAGCTCCCGGGGGGAAGAAGACCAAGACCAAGTCCGGCAAGTGCTCTGGGGCCCACTCCGGCAAACGCACCTCTTCGGAGTGCTGCGCTGCCGTCGAGGACGCACCATCGAGCTCCACCGGCAAGTGCCAGAAAGGGATGGCCGCTCCACCGGCAACCAAGAAGGTGTCCGCCAAGGAGGACGGCACTTGTGATACCTTCACCATCAGTGCTACGCTTGACAGCAAATAGGAAAGCGCGCTCGTTGCCTTCCTGCGGGCGAATGTCGATGTGTTTGCGTGGCAACCATCTGACATCCCCGGCGTTCCCAGGAAGGTAATTGAGCACAAACTTGCTGTTTGTCCTCATGCGCGGCCCGTCAAGCAGAAGGTCAGGAAGCAAGCCGTGGAGCGCCAAGAATTCATTGCCGAAGAAATTAAGAAGCTAGAAGCAGCAGGCCTGGTTAGAGGCGTGATCCATCCCACGTGGCTGGCAAATCCAGTTGTCGTACGTAAGGCCAATGGGAAATGGAGACTCTGTATAGACTTCACAGATGTGAATAAAGCATGTCCCAAGGATCCATTTCCCTTGCCGCGTATTGACCAGATTGTTGACTCCACTGCTGGATGTGAGCTGCTTTCCTTCCTTGATGCATATTCAGGCTACCATCAGATTTTTATGGCCAAGGAAGATGAAGAGAAGACTGCATTTATCACTCCATGTGGCACATATTGCTTCATACGCATGCCCTTTGGGTTGAAGAATGCAGGCTCAACATTTGCAAGGGTGGTGCACACTGCTTTTGAGCCACAAATACACAGAAATGTAGAAGCTTACATGGATGACATAGTGGTCAAGAGCAAGAGCAAAGATACCCTGATCCAAGATTTGGAAGAAACCTTTGCGAATCTGCGCAAGATCCAGCTCAAGTTGAACCCCGAGAAGTGCGTCTTCGGAGTCCCCTCCGGCAAGCTTCTCGGGTTCTTTGTGTCCCAGAGGGGGATTGAAGCCCACCCCGACAAGATAAAAGCCATCAAACAGATCGAGGCCCCGAAGCGCGTCAAGGACGTAAGGAGACTTGCAGGTTGTGTGGCCGCCCTCAGTAGGTTCATTTCAAAGTCTGCAGAACGCACCCTGCCTTTCTTCAAAATCTTGAAGAACGGAGGTCCTATGAAATGGACTCCGGAAGCGGAGGCAGCGCTGCAAGACTTGAAAGGATACCTATCCTCCACTCCAATACTTGTCGCACCTAGGCCACAAGAGAAGTTGCTGCTATACCTAGCAGCAACCAATCAAGTGGTTAGTGCTGCGTTAGTAGCGGAGAGGGAGGCCGACGAGGAGTCTACACCACCGGCAAGCGAATCCGGCGACAAGCAGGAGGCTCCTCCGACAAGCTCTGGCACCGACAAGGACAACTTTGCGCAGGAACAAGGAGAAGTGCGGAAGAAGATGGTGCAGCGCCCAGTGTATTTTGTGAGTTCCCTCTTGCAGGGGGCTAGATCAAGATACTCTGGGGTGCAGAAGTTGCTTTTCGGCCTCCTCATGGCCTCGAGAAAGCTGCGCCATTACTTCCAAGCACATGAGATAACAGTGGTCACTCGCTTTCCGTTGAAGTGGATACTGCAGAATCCAGAAGCAACAGGCAGGATCGTCGAGTGGGCACTGGAGCTGTCAAGCTTTCGTCTCAAGTTTGAGAGTACTTCAACCATACAGAGCAGAGCTTTGGTAGAATTTATAGCTGAATGGACCCCAACGCCCGATGAAGAAGCTCCAGAAACAAGTGTCCCCGCACAAGAAGCAAGCAGCGAATGGGTAATGTACTTTGATGGTGCCTTCTCGCTGCAAGGCGCCGGTGCCGGCATGGTACTCATAGCGCCCACCGGAGAACACCTCAAGTATGTTATCCAGATGCACTTTCCCAGGAAACAAGCGACAAACAATACTGCTGAATATGAAGGCTTGCTTGCCGGCCTCAGAATTGCAGCCGAGCTTGGGATCAAGAAGTTGATTGTGCGGGGAGATTCTCAGTTGGTGGTCCGCCAAGTGAACAAGAGTTATCAGAGCCCTTTGATGGAAGCTTATGTAGATGAAGTGAGGAAGCTTGAAGAACACTTTGAAGGTTTGCAAATGGAGCATGTCCCGAGAGCTCAGAATGAGATTGCCGACGGCCTTTCAAAGTGTGCTGCAATGAAGTTACCTGTGGAACCAGGGACCTTCCTGCTCAAGCTAACTCAGCCATCCATTACACCATCAATTGGGCAGGACAAGAAGATAAAGATGGTCTCCGGCGACTACTTGCCGGTGGATCTTCCCGAAGCCGCCGCCAAGGTCCCCAAGATCAACAACCAGAACGCTGAGGAACAGCTTGCTCCTGCGGATCCAAGGATCTGTACAGTTGAAGCAAGCATTCCCGACAAGTCTTGCCCCGGCGAGCTTGCCGGGGGACCATCAGCTCCGGCAAAACGGGAGGTTCTTGCCGTGGAAGCAGGGGTCCCCGCAGCAGCCCTCATGCCTTTAGTCCTTGCCGTTGAGCCTCGGGCTCCGGCATGGGCACAACAAATTGTCCGTTTTCTGCAAACTGGAGAACTTCCCGACGACCCAGAAGAGATAGAGAAGATAACCAGACAGTCAAGTATGTACCAGTTCGTTGACAATGAACTGTACAGAAGAAGACTCAATGGTGTCAGGTTGAAGTGCATTTCCAGAGAAGATGGACAGAAGCTGTTGGCAGAGATACACGGAGGCATATGTGGTCACCACATTGGCGCAAGGGCACTTGCCGGGAAGGCATTCCGGCAAGGGTTCTTCTGGCCAGAAGCCCTCCAAGATGCAACTGCACAAGTAACCAGGTGTGAAGCGTGCCAGTTTCATGCCAAGCAAATTCATCAGCCAGCTCAAGCTCTCCAGACGATCCCTTTGTCCTGGCCCTTCTCGGTCTGGGGGCTCGATATCCTCGGCCCCTTCCCCCGTGATGTCGGGGGCTTTGAGTACTTGTACGTTGCAATCGACAAGTTCACAAAGTGGCCAGAAGTGGAACCAGTGAGAAAGGTGACAGCACAGTCAGCGGTCAGGTTCTTCAGGTCAATTGTTTGCCGTTTCGGAATCCCTAACAGGATCATCACCGACAACGGCACACAGTTCACTAGTCGCACCTTCATGCAATACGTCCAAGACCTTGGCGCCAAGGTCTGCTTCGCTTCTGTTGCTCACCCGAGGAGCAATGGTCAAGCGGAGAGGGCCAATGCTGAAGTGCTGCGCGGGCTCAAGACAAGAACCTTCGACAGGCTGCGCAAGTGCGGAAGAAACTGGATAGAGGAGTTACCGGCGGCTCTTTGGTCAATCCAAACGACACCAAGTCGAGCCACCGGACAGACACCCTTTGCTCTTGTCTATGGAGCAGAGGCAGTTCTCCCCACGGAACTCATATACGGATCTCCTCGAGTGCTCGCTTATGATGAGCTCGAGCAAGAGCAACTGCGACAAGATGATGCATTGCTCCTCGAGGAGGAACGTCTCCAGGCTGCTGTACGAGCTGCTCGATACTTGCAAGCCTTGCGCCGCTACCATAGCCGCAAGGTTAAATCCAGGAGTCTCGAGGAAGGCGACCTTGTTCTTCGGCGTGTTCAGTCCACCAAGAATTCCAACAAGTTGACGCTGAAGTGGGAAGGCCCTTATCGGGTGAGACAAGTCACAAGGCCCGGCGCTGTCCGCCTTGAGACCGAAGAGGGCTTACCGGTGAGCAATTCTTGGAACATAGAGCATCTTCGCAAGTTTCACCCATAAGGCGCGGTTGCCGTGATCCGCTCCGGCAACAACCTTTTGTACAAGTCTTGCCGCTGTTGCATGTAAACCTTTGTACAAAGCCGGGCGCAGATCCCGTGCATCAGTAAAGCTTTTGTGTTTCGCACTATTTGCCTTTTCCATGCTTTTCTTCGTTATTTGCATGCATTGTTTGGCATCTTGTGCAACACACATCCCCGGTAAGCACTAGCAAACCATGAAGCTAGATACTTGTTTTTCCTCCTCTTTTTCTGTCCCTCTTAAGCAGAAGGAATATTCCTCGCGCACAAGTTTGCCGGGGGGGAAGGAGATGGAGGATAAACCAAGTACTGTTCAAGAAAGAGAAGTCTTGTCGGGGAACAAGCAACATATGAAAGCTAAGTTACCAGAATTTGAGCAGTTCAAATTTTTAAATTTTAGTTATCTTCCTTGAACAACCACACTTTGTATGGAAAACCTGTGCGCGGAGGAACCTACCCGTGGCTAGCCGCACCCTTACCTTGTTTTCGAGTACGCTCAACGACTTAAGTGAGCTGCGACAAGTGTCGCGCCCTTACTTCGTTTTCGAGTTCGCTCAGCAAGCTAAGTGCGCTGCGACTAGTTGCGGCAAGGTTACTTGCCGACAAGGTCCTTTGCCAGCAGGCTGCTAAGAGTCCAGCACTCAGCGCTCGCGGCAAGGGCCCCTTGCCGGCAAGTTTCCTAAAAGCGTAGGGCAAAAAGCATACAAAGTGGAGGACCAAAAGCAAGGGAGATAACAGCACATTCATTGCTCAGAAATAAGATAATATATTACAAAGGTAACTTGTCGCAATGACTAATAGATTCATGTTCATGGCACACTTTGCAGCAGCAAGGGAAATAGAAAGAAAGAGGCCTAATCTACGCAGTCGCCCTCACGCCTGGAGATCTTGTTCACCTTGGCGACGATGTGGGCAACCTGCGCCTTTAGCGCCTCCAGATCTACATCGTCCGGCAAGCTGCGGAGGACGTTGACAAGATTGATACCAGGGTTGCGGTAGACAATCTTCGTCAAGACGCGCTCCAAGGTACCCGCGCAGAGCTGGCGCGACTCCTCGGCCAGCTGCGCGGGGAGCTTCTCCTGCAGCCGTGCAAGCGCCGGCGCGATCCCCCTGAAGAAAAGACTTAGCTTGGCGCTGTGGGGGAGATTTGGATCCGGAGAGTACACGAGGTGCTCCACCCTCAGCGCCATCAGCTCCTTGTCGATGTTGGCAGCAGAGGCGACCAGGTCGTCGGTCCACTGCTCCACAGCCCGGCTGAAGTTGTTTGCTGAAGTGGCGGCGCTCTCCACTAGGCCTCGTTCCTTGCGGAGCTCGTCCTTCAGCTTTGTTTCGCGGTCCCGGGCGGCGTCCAGCGAATCGGTCAGAGTAGAAACCTTCAACTCCAAGTCAGCAATTGAATCCTTGGCGGCTTTGAGCTCGTCGCCCTTCTTGGAGAGGCGTACCTGAAGATCGGAGTTGGTGTGGGCGTCTTTCTCCCGCTCTACATTGAGTGCGGTGACCCTGTCCTCGCTCGCCTTCAGGTACTGCTCCAGCTGCTGCACCTTGAGCTCCAAGCTCCTCTTGGCGGTCTCCGCGGTGGCAGCGGCATCCTTTGCCTCCTTCAAGGCTCCGCCAAGGGCTTGCTCCCGGGCGGTGAGGTCGTCCTCGTGGGCGTCGAGGTCGACCTTCCGCTGGTTGAGCGCTCCTTCTCGCTGGGACAGCTCTTCACCAACCAGTCGCTGCTGCTCCTCGGCCTCAGCCTTCTCCAGGAGAAACTCTTGCTGCTCTCCGGCAAGCCTTTCTCGCTCCTCCGCCAAGTCGCGGAGGACCGCTTGGTTGGCGGCGCGGAGCTCCGCGGCGCGCTTCTCCAAGTCTGCTCCGGCCTTGGCAGTGAGGGCTTCCCGTGACTCCAGCTTCGCCTGCCTGGCCCGGTAAAGGGCCAGGAGCTGGCGAAGAAGCTTCTCCTCTTCGGGCTCATCGCTCCCGCCAGGCGCTTCAACAATCTTCAACCCCGCGGAGGCGAGGACCTCTCCATCAAAGGTCTCTCCCTCCACGGGGGCTCGCGACGAGGACCCCCAAGGGACTTGTATGAAGACGCCATTGGGGGCCTCAAGGTAGACACCTGGCTGCTCCTTGGCGGCGGAGGGGTCGACGGCCGGTGCAGTGCTTGACGCTCCTGCTGCCTCCGGGCCAGCAGTGTGGTCGCCGTCCCCGTCCCCGGCCGCGGCGTCTGCAGCCGGGGCGGTCTCCTCAGCAGCAGGCTCGTCGGCTTCCGCCATGCCCTCAGCGGTAGTGGCGTTGCCGCCGTCGCCTTGCGCGCCCTCCTCGCCGGTGGCCTCGGTCTCCATCCGCTCCGGCGCAGGAGGATCTAGCAGAAGAAAAAGAAAAGAAAAGATCAAGCAAATATCCAAAAAGACAAGTCCAAGAAGAAGAAGCTGCAAGACTCACCTTCGAGGACTTCTTCAACGACAGGCTCCCTCGCCGGGGAGTCCTCCCTTGGCGGTGGAGCGGTGGCCCCTGCTGGCGGAGGGCCGCTCGCGCCCTCCCTTGGCGGGGTAGCCACCCTTGTCGGTCTGCTCACCCTTGTCGGGCTACCCGCCCTTGGCGGGGAGCCCGTCCTTGGCGGAGCTTCCTCCCTCGCCGGGGAGTTCGCCCTTGGCGGGGAGGGTGGAACCTGCAGCTCCTCGGGGGTGACCTCCGGTTGCTCCTGCGGCTGTGGCTCCACTTCTGCACAAGACAAACAAGGCAACAAGATATTAGCACAAGCAAAAACCTCAAGCGCGCCCGACGAACGGAAAGCTCAAGACCAGACTTACGCTGGGGGCTGCTCCTCGGAGCAGCAGGTTGATCCGGCAAGTTTGTCGCCGGCGCGTCCCCTGTCGCCGCGACGGGCGAGTCGTCTTCGACCTCAACCACAGGGATCTTGGCCCTCTTCGCCATCCGCTGGGTCAGGGTCCTGAAAGCAAAGCAAAAACAAGATCAGTATCATCAACAAAAGACCAAGTCAAAATCGAAGAAATTACAAGTCACAAGTGCTTACTCCTCTTCCTCGTCGTCGTCGGAGCTGAGGGCGGAGAAGTTGAACTCCACCTGAGCTGCTCCCGCGCGAGGAGCAGGAGGAGAAGGCTCCCTCGGGCGCTTGGCGGTCTCCGGGGCTGGGGGCTGCGAAGACCCAGCCTCCGTTGGCGCCGAGGCCCGAGGAGCAGGCGGAGCGGCCGCTCCACTTCGGGAGGATCCCCCTCCGCTTGGCGCTGATGCGCGGGGCGCCTCCGTCGCGGCTGGTGCGTGGGGCGCCTCCGTCGCGGCTGGTGCGCGGGGCGCCTCCGTCGCGGCTTGGCTCGCCCTGGTGGCGCGCGTCGCCCGGCGAGCGGGCTGCTGTCGGGGCGCCTGCGTCCTCGTCGCCGTAGCCGCCTTGCGGAGGCGCTTCCTCGGCGTCTGCACAGGACTCGCTGGAGGCGGGGAGTTCTCCGAGGACGAGGAGGCGTCGTCATCGAGCCCCAGAGATCCGCCGGTGTCTTCATCGGCCTCGACGTCTTCCTCCTCCTCCCCCGCAGGCCCGCTGGGTCCAGCATCCTGCCCTGCGGCCTCGCTCCCTCCGGCGCCTCCGCTCCCTCCGGCACCTCTGCTCCCTCCCGCACCCTCGCCTCCTGCGGCGGCCTCGCTCACGTCCCCGAGAATCCCGGCATGCCTCAGGGAAGGAACCCCGGCAAGCTCGTCGGGCGGAAGCTTGAGCAGCCTGCGGATCTCTGCCTCCTCTACTTGGCACGCCTCGTCCGCGGCCTGCGCCTCGTCGACGGTGAACCCGAAGTCTCCCGCCGCTGCAGCTGCGGCGGCCTCTTCCATCCGGGAAGCGATATAGGCTATATCTCGCTCCGTGGTGGCCCGAGTGAGACCCTTGTTCTCCTCGGTGTTCTTGGGCACCTCGACCAGATTATCGAAGAAACTCAGAATTGCATCTGGCGGAGGCACTATCCAGGTGGGGTCGACGCTGTGAGAGTCACACGCGGGCATCATTGCGCGCAAGGAGTCCCGGGCAGTGCTGTTGCACAACGGCACCACTCCCCGGGGAGATCTAAACCACTCCGGATGGGCCGGGTCGTGCTTGAAAAGCTCCCGGACCATCCCCTTCAGCTCCAAAGCCGTGAAGTTGAAGTTCAATCCCGGGCGCAGCCTCATAATATCCCCCGCATTGCCAAATTCCCATGCTGGCCTTTTCCTCTCCTGTAAAGGGGCAATGCGGCGGCGGAGGAAATCTGCCCCTACTTCTCCAATGGTCAATTTGGCTACCCGGAGGCGAAGTATCCTGATGAGGGCGACGTTGAGCTTGCCGTCCTCCGGGGCCAACTCGCTCCAGTCTCTGCCGCGCACTATGGCTGTTGTGCGCGGCGCAGTAAAAGGCTCCGGCTGGTCCTCCACTACCCAACACCAATCTGCGCGCCATTCTTCCCACTTGCCGCGGAGTTCTCCTTTCAGATATGAGTCCTTCTTATTCAAACGGAAGATCCAGGAGATACCTCCGGAGAGGGGAGCGCCAGCCTCTACTCTAGGCATAAAGAAATGGCGAAAGAGCGCTACATTGGGATGGATCCCTACATAGTTTTCGCACAGATGTGCGAAAACCGCCATCGTAAGGATGGCGTTGGGGGTGAAGTCTAGGAGGTGGAGGCCGTATGTGTTCATGATATCACAGAAAAACTCCGAGAACGGAGGGCACAACCCACAATGGAAGAAGACAGCAAAGAAGAAATACCCGCCGGGATACAGATCTCTGGCGACGGCGGGGAAGACTCTGTTGCGGGGATGAGCTTTGGTCTCCTTGGCCCAGAAGAGGTAGTACTTGTTCGAGAGCTCCCTCGCGCTGAGCCTCGGCGCAAAGACCACGTTCCTCTTCCGCAGGGCGGCAAGCTTCGCCGCCTGCCCGAATTTCTCCCTCTTGGCCTTGTCCGCTTTCGCCTTCTCGATCTTCGGAGCCATGGCGGAGGCGGCGAGGGAAGGGGTGAGGAACTCGACGGCGCCGCGGATGCGGAAGACGGCGGAGGAGGGGTGGAAGCAAAGAGCAGCAGAGGATATCTGGAGGTTGAAGACGCAGTGAAGACGGAGGAGGGAAACTGCCCCTGCTCCCTCTGCTTTTAAGGGGGAAGTGGGGGACGCTCCGCATTTCCCATTAAAGAACGAGGCCACGATCTCTCCCACGATGCCGCGATCGACGTGTGCCGTTAGGGAGGGGCGCGGCGGATGCGGAAGGGGATTTACGGCTTGCCGTGGGCCGCGCGTGCCCGTGCACTGTTTTGGGCCTGGCCCAACAGCGCTCGGCACCGTGTGTGGCCCAGGCCCGGGGGCTCCTGTCGGTGTACTAAGATAGGGGTACCTTAGCACCCCAACTTGTGCACGGGCAGTAGCAGCTTCCCGCGGCGGGGTTTACCACGTGCTTGCCGGAAACCTTTTTGGTCCCTATAAAGCCATTCAAAAACAAAGTATACAAGTCAGAAGATCAAGGCCCCGGCAAGTGGAGCTTGCCAGGAAGGCCGCACCAGGCTCAAGATCACCACATTAACACAAGACCCTGGCAAGAGGAGCTTGCCAGGAAGACCAGAAGACTGCATCTCAGAAGACATGCCTCGGCGCACCCTGCGCCCCGGCAGGACCCGGGGAGCGACAAGCTTCCGGGCCCGGCAAGATCAAGACCCTGGCAAGGTGCTTGCCGGGGGAAGCCTGCGCTGTGTGCCCGCGCTCCAGCTCATCGGCCCACGCGTCGCCCTGGGGCCCTTCCAGGGACGCGTGGCGGATGGCTGTGCAGCCTGGGGGACACGGTGGCACTCCACGATGACAAGGCTACCGTCGTGGCGAACGGAGACGCATGGGCGGGCGCTTTTGGGGTCGACGGCGACGGGCAGTTAATGCCCTTGTCCCCCACTGTCAAGGTTAGGTGAAGACCACTGTTCATCCACTGTTCATGCACTGTTCCCGCACTGTTACAACTACCACCAAAGTTACCTTTTTACCCTCCTCTACGTTGACACCTGTCGGTGACCCCTTGAGCTATAAAAGGAGGCCCATGCACAACGTAGAAAGGGTTCGAATCCTAAGCAACTCTCACGCTCGGTGTAGCTAGCACTGTAGCTCTTCAAGCTCCCGAGCTCAATACAACCAAGGCAGGAGTAGGGTTTTACGCGTCCGCGCAGCCCGAACCTAGGTAAACTGTCCGCGTGTGTTCCTCGATCTGCTCTTCGTGCTCCCTCCGCTCCCTTACCGCAACGTAGAAGGGGCTCCGGTCCCATAGGTGCTCGTGGGAGGACAGTTTCCCCCGACACCCATTATCTTCACAAGCTCTTTCATCTCCTCATTGCTGTCAAGGTTGTTCAGCAGCTGTTGCTTGGCAATGATCAGATGAACTGCCTCTTCAACCTTCTACTCTGCATCTTCCTCTTCTATCGTTTCTACAGTTACTTGTCCAACACCCCAACCTGCTGGTATTGGGATTCCTCGGCTAACCAAATAATCAACGTAGTTCCATTTCCCCACATCACCAACTTCCAAGAAATACAAATCACACGAATCTTCCCTTTTCTGCACAAATCAAATTGGAAGATCATCAACCAAACTATTAAAAAAAATAGCAACTATAAGTAGGCGAACAACACTTAAACATGTTATTAGCCCATGATTCGGGCATTTGTAGAAGACTCGACCAGGGTTGAGGATTGTAGTTGAGACACATTGGATGACTCTACGTGATTTGCAGCAGTGGCACCACACCAACGACAACGGGTTGTGATGAGCAACCAGCTGTGGTGGGTGTGTCGGCAGGGGAGTGGCAACTTGGTGCATATTTGGTTGTTGCCTGCTGAAGAGAAGGTGGATGTAACATCCCAAATTTTCAATTTGGAATGTTATACATAGATCATACTGCATTGCATGTTTATTTGCATTTTTAGTTTGTGGCGATCCTCGAAATTCTAAGCAAATCAAGGACCTACGGAGAGAGTTGGGAATTCTACCGTTTTCGTCTTTGAGTTCACTCGAATACCGGTACGAGGACAGTGTTGGTTTTAATTATTTTTCTTTCCTAAAAATATTTCTAAATACAATATGTGAGCGAAGATAATATGACTTCTCCAAAATAACAGAAATATTGGAGGAAAAATGTTAAAATCACTTTTGGTATTTTTCTGGATTTATTTGCGATTTTATTTTCATAGGAAAAATGCGCGTTTTTCAAAATTGCATTTAGGTCCGCGAAAAATGTTCACTTTGTCCTAAATATTATTAGAGGACGGTGAAAATTTATTTCGGGATTTTTGGAGTCCGTTTAGTACTTCTTTCGTTAGTTTTGCTACGTCGGGACTCTTTTGAAAAAAAGGGGGACGAACCGACTCCGGGCCGTAAGTGGCCAGGACTCTGGCCTTTATAAGCCGCCGCCCCGGCCCGCTAGCGCCCCAGCCTGCCCTAGCCGCCGCACCTGCCGCCGCCGCCGCCCCGCGCCTCCGCACCGCTCGCCGCCCGCGCCGCCGCCCCGCGTCGCCGTCGCCCCGCTACCGCCGGAGCCGCCGCCGCCGACGAGGTAGTCATCCGCCGCCGTCGGTTTTTCTTTAGAAACCGATCGGTTTTTCTTAGGAAACCCTAGATCCATTTTTTTAGGTTAGATCGTTTTTTCGGTTTAGTTATTTAGCGGAAGTTTGTCCGTACATTCGTTTTAACGAACGTTGTTCTTCCGTTAGCCGCAGACAGCGAACGTTCGTTCGTTAGCCTGTTCGTTAGTTTTCTTTTTCGGGGTTTTTATCCGTGATTATTTTGATCGCGATTTCTGCCCTGATCATCTTTTTCGTTTTTCTTTTCGCTCGAGAGTCCGAATCAGGTGATTCAAAATCCCAGATCTTCGTCTCGATGCCCTCTTTCTGTTTAACCAACTTGAACAAAGTTTTGGCCACTTTAAAATTTGAATTTAGATCAATTAGTAACCGGATCTCCTTTCTTTCGCAGTTTGAGTTTCGTTGCTTCTTTCGATTTGATTCTTTTTGCAAACTGGAGTTCTTAAGTTGAGCTTTCTGGTTAGATCTTATCTTTTGGAGTTTTGTTGTGCATCATTGCTTGTTTGCTTATGTATGCTATTGTTTGCTTGCGATAGAATACCCGGACTGTGAAGCGTGCTACTACAAGTCTCTAGGTTTTGCGAATCGTCAGCAAGGCAAGTAACACTTTGATCATACCCTTTTATTACCCAGTTTTTATGCATTAGATCAAACCCACACACATTGCATGTGTAGGATCTCTTAACTTGTGGGACTGGGAAGTAGATTGAGGTAGAATCTATTAGCTGCATTATTTTCAAACCCTTGGGAGCTACTTCTATGTTTGCTTAGGTTGCTTTGCTATGCTCGTAGACGTGGGTTGGGTTTGAGTGAAATCCATGACAGCTGTGAGTTGTTAATTAAGGATTCAACTTAAGGTGGCTACTTAAATACACATCTGGGTGGATTGGTTGCAGGGCACCTGGAGAATCCAATGTTGTCCTAGGAAATCCCGGGGTTCTGTGTGATTTTTCCTGTGGCATGCTACCCAGGCTCAAAGAGATCATAAAACTATTCATGCTAGAAACTTCCGTGTGCAGCCACATGCCAATATGGGCTCTGGCATAGTTGACTAAGTTGTGGGAAACCTTTTCATGATGGGCTAGTAGATATAGAGGGATTGTAGGTGTACCGGCCTATCTATCTGGTTAAGGGGACCTCTTCGGAAAGACTGTGTCTCGATCATCCATTTCTCAAACACCATGCAGTGAGAGAAACCAAACGGAGGCGATCGAGTCTTGTGGGAAAAGTGCACAAACCTCTGCAGAGTGTACAAACTGATCATGATTAGCCGTGTCCTCGGTTATGGACATCTTGAGTATCTGGTACTTGAATTATTGGTTGATCTCATCACTCTAAAATTTAATTTTTTGGGTTAATGATAACTTTAATTTGGGATTGAGTTGGAGGTACCTTCTCAATGATTTTCAACCACCATGATAGTTAAAATAAATTTTATTCCTTTGGTGTACGGAAAAATTGGCTTTATGCAAAAACTTTAAACTTAGGGCCTCCACCAGCCAAATATGCATATAGTGTAGCCTTTATTCTGTTACTTGCATCCTCTGTGTTATCTTGCCAGCATATTCCATGTGCTGACCCGTTTTTGGGCTGCAACATATTACGTTGCAGACTTTTTAGACAAGGAATAAGACGTTCTAGGTCGTTTGTCATCCACTCAGCTATGCCGTTGGAGTTGATGGACTCACTTATCTTCCAAGCCTTCCGCTGTTATTTTGTTAGATGGCCTTAAGCCATAGATTTTTGTAATAAGTTCTCATTGGAGACAATCGATGTAATAAGTGTGTGATTGCCACTCTGTTATAAATCCTTCAAGTATTGTGTGTGTCAGCATTACCGATCCAGGGATGACACTGAAACACAGAGACTTCGGTCCATTCGGATCGTGGTCGCTACAAGATGGTATCAGAGCACGCGCTGACTGTAGGACACGACCACTAAGACAGACCCTAGATCACTCTTCTCTACTCATTTCTGACTTCTCTCCATTTTCTACTTCCTTAGGATGGTGGACCCAAGGAACAAGTTTACTCAACCGGATGAAGACACACCTTTTGGACGACACTTGAAGGAAGTCACTAGGTACCTGAACATAGGAATACCAAGCTTTACCGGAACCTA
The DNA here is from genome assembly GCA_902687465.1 of Secale cereale. NCBI lineage: Eukaryota > Viridiplantae > Streptophyta > Magnoliopsida > Poales > Poaceae > Secale > Secale cereale. The sequence goes on from LR738709.1 coordinate 351,738,026, forward strand.
CACCGCCACCTTACCGGAAGAGGAGCGATGGAGCATTCAAGTTCAAATTCTCGAAAGAACCTTCGCACCATCCACCGAGCCAATAGAGTTTTCTTTTGATGCGCCAACCTGGATCCTAGGCAAGAGCATGGCCGCCCACATCACGATGGGAAGGATCGGAGAAGTCTACAAGCAGGAGCTGAAGGACACCATCTACCAGATTTGTGGACGCCGAGATGAGAGTTGGGATATGATCAGCACCCGGAAGGATAGGTCCATTGCAGCGTTCATCCAGGAGTTGAACTAGCACATTCGACAACAGGAGCACCAGATGTGCGCTGGGATGATAGAATTGAAGAAGGCACTAAACAGGAATTTGGAGCTAGAAGAAGAACTTAAATCTACTCGTGACGGATACGAGGAGGAGATGTTGATACTAGTGGAGAAGAATGATGATTTGACAAGGAAGCTAGGAGTATTCATGGGAGATCCAGCACCAGGAGGTGAAGAAGAGGAAGAAGAACCCAAGGAGATTTGTCCTGAAGATAACATTATCATCGACGACACTGATTCAGAACCCGATGATAGTAAAGACGAAGACTATGAAGATGAAGCTGCAGCAGACATCATGGAATCTTCCGCCGATCAATATTTTTAGATGACCACCCTGTGACTAATAGTTTACCCCCCCCCACATAGTAGTATTTAGAGCACTTTCGTAGCGTTAGTTAGATTTGTAAGATCTTGCTTGAAATTGATTGGTGTGATATGATTGTGATTGTCTCATGTGCATATGGGTAGTGATTTTCCCCTAGACCTCAATTCTGTTCTAATCTCTTCCCTCTACACCCATCAGATGCCTCCAAGACATGAGCCCGGATTTGAGTTTCCCCCTGAGCTCACCTAGTTGATCCAGCAGCAGAACACCTTGATGCAACTACTTGTCCAGAACACTCAGAACAACCAGAACAACAACAACAACAACCCTCCACCACCACCACCCGTGGACAACCTGACACGTTTCTTAAGGTTGCAACCACTAGTGTTTGCTAGCAGCATCGAACCAATAGTGGCTGATGACTGGCTACGCAAGATCGGAAGGGATTTGACCACCGCCAATTGCTCTGACGCTGAGAAGGTGCGATTTGTCGCACACCAGTTGTCTGGACCAGCCGCAGCATGGTGGGAGAATTACACAGCCACTTTCCCCATAGCCAATGTCGCTTGGGAGCAGTTTCAGCAAGCTTTCCATACTGCCCATGTCTCAACCGGAGCTATGAGCATGAAGAAGCGGGAGTTTTGCAACTTGCGCCAAGGAAACCGTACTGTAGCTCAGTACATGGATGAGTTAAGTACCCTATCTCGTTATGCCCCAGATGATGTGCCCACATATGCCGCTAAGCAGGAGAGGTTTATGGAAGGGCTGAATGATGAGATGAGCGTACAGTTGATGGTGGCAACTTTCAACAACTACCAGGAGTTGGTAGATAAAGCTCTTATGATTGAAGGGAAGCAGCAGCAGATTGAAAGCCGCAAGAGGAAGTATGGACAAGGAAGGAATAATTCTGGAGCCCAGCAGAAGCCCCGATTCACTCCGAATTTGGGAGGGTATGCCCATAACCGTGGAATTCCCCACAACCACAATGGCCCTAAGAATGGAAATGGAAATGGGAACGGAGCAAGTAATAACCAAAGCCACTCTACCCCGTCCACACCCGCCAAGAAGGATTTCAGCCACGTCACTTGTTTCAAGTGCTGGAAGAATGGACACTATGCCACGGACTGCCCTGAAGCTAAGAACGGGAACGACAATGGAAGCGCCGGGAAGAAGCCCAACACGTTCAACAAAGGACAAGTGAACCAGGTGACTGTGGAGGAGGTTGAAGAGCAACCAGATGCTATTGTCGGTAAGTTTTTGGTTAAGACCTTTGCCGCAATAGTTTTTTTCGATATTGGTGCATCGCATTCATACATTTCTAGGGGATTTGTGAATAGACATAGGATGTCCAGCCGAGTTCTTAAGACCCCCATGTTAGTAAGTTCACCAGGAGCAGAGTATATGGCACACCAAGGATGTTTTCAGACGCCATTGATCATAGGACGCCATACTTTCCCCTCCGACCTAATCATTCTGGAGTCACACAGATTGGATGTGATATTAGGTATGGATTGGCTATCGAAGTATGGAGGTAATATCGATTGTGCCAGTAAGTCTATTTTTCTCACCACCCCGGAGGGAAAAAAGGAGTAAGTATGTATCTAGGCATTCGCCTATAAGGACCCAAGTACATTCTCTCACGGGAGTTGTTCAGGAGGAAGTGCCAGTAGTAAAGGATTATCCGGATGTGTTTCCAGAGGAGTTACCTGGTATGCCACCGGATAGAGATATTGAGTTCTTAATAGAGTTGTTGCCTGGCACCGGACCAATATCTAAGAGACCATATCGGATGCCAGCGAATGATCTAGAGGAGATCAAGAAGCAGATTAAGGAGTTATTGGAGAAAGGTTTTATTCGACGAAGTTCATCACCTTGGGGAGCCCCAGTGCTTTTGGTCGAGAAGAAGGATGGATCTTTAAGAATGGTCGTTGATTATCGGGCATTGAATGAAGTTACTATTAAGAATAAGTACCCGCTGCCGATGATCAATGATTTGTTCGACCAACTCTAGGGAGCGAAAGTATTCTCCAAGATAGATCTACGATCTGGATACCATCAATTGAAGATCCGAGAGAAGGATATACCTAAGACAGCTTTCACCACACGGTACGGGCTATATGAGTATACGGTTATGTCATTTGGATTGACTAACGCGCCTGCCTATTTCATGAGTATGATGAACAATGTATCCATGGAGTTCTTGGATAAGTTTGTCGTGGTATTCATTGACGATATTCTGGTATACTCGAAGGATGAAGAAGAACATGCAGAGCATTTGCGTTTGGTATTGGAGAAGCTCAGAGAACATCAGTTGTATGCCAAGTTTAGCAAATGCGAGTTTTTGTTGAAGGAAGTTGGATTCCTAGGGCATGTTATATCGGGAGAAGGTATAGCAGTAGACCCCGTCAAGGTGCAGGCACTCACGGAGTGGTTGGCACCCACTTCAGTTGGAGAGATCCGCAGTTTTCTTGGACTCGCGGGATACTACCGGAGATTCATAGAAAATTTCTCCAAGATTGCAAAGCCAATGACGACATTGTTGAAGAAAGAGACAAAGTTCGATTGGACTAAAGAGTGTGAAGAAAGTTTCCAGGAGTTGAAGAAACGGTTGACGACAGCCCCAGTGCTGATATTGCCAGATATACGCAAGGATTTCCAAGTGTACTGCGACGCTTCACGCTTAGGACTTGGAGGAGTACTTATGCAGGATGGAAGAGTTGTTTCCTATGTATCCCGTCAACTGCGACCGCACGAGTTTAATTACGCGACGCACGATCTGGAGTTAGCAGTTGTAGTGCACGCACTGAAAACCTGGAGACATTTCCTTATTGGAAATCGTTGTGATGTGTACACGGATCACAAGAGTTTGAAGTACATCTTCACATAGAAGGAGCTGAACCTCAGACAAAGGAGATGGTTGGAGCTTATAAAAGATTACGATATGAAGCTACACTATCACCCAGGGAAGGCCAACGTCGTGGCAGATGCTTTGAGCCGGAAGAGTTATGCAAATACCCTAGTAAAAGGGGGATTGCCACAGGAGCTAGCAGAACATCTTAGGAAGCTTCTTTTGGAGATTGTTCCTAGAGGTTTCGTTGCAATGTTGGAGGTTCAGTCGACATTACTGGGAAAGATACATGAAGCCCAGAAGGATGACAGGGAAATTGCCGAAATAAGAAAAAGGATGAATGAAGGAAAAGCCAAGGGATTTCGTGAGGACGAACACGACACCTTGTGGTTTGAGGATCGAATCTATATGCCCAACGACCCGGAGATCAGGAAGTTGATACTGCAGGAAGCACATGATTTGCCATACTCGATACACCCCGGAAACACCAAGATGTATTTGGATTTGAAAGAACGTTTCTGGTGGACGGGAATGAAGAAGGATATTGCCGAGTATGTAGCCGTATGTGATGTATGCTAGAGAGTAAAGGCAGAGCATCAGAAGCCGGCAGGATTGCTACAACCTATGTCGATACCCGAATGGAAGTGGGAGAAGCTTGGCATGGATTTTATCACCAGATTGCCCAGGACCAAAGCAGGATATGACTCAATCTGGGTAGTGGTGGATCGATTGACGAAGGTAGCCCATTTTATCCCCGTGAAAACCATGTATACCAGTGCGAAGTTGGCCAAGATATACATGACCAGGATAGTGTGTCTGCACAGAGTTCCGAGGACCATTGTATCAGATAGAGGAACACAGTTCACCTCAAAGTTTTGGCATCAGCTACACCAAACTTTGGGAACGAGGCTGGAATTCAGCACCGCTTTTCATCCGTAGACCGATGGACAGACCGAGAGAGTCAACCAGATCCTGGAGGACATGTTGAGAGCCTGTGCGTTACATTATGGATCTAGGTGGGATGATAATTTGCCCTACGCGGAGTTCTCATACAACAACAATTACCAGGCCAGTTTGAAGATGGCACAGTTCGAGGCACTATATGGAAGGAGATGCCGAACACCGTTAATGTGGGATGAAGTTGGAGACTGACAGTTGTTTGGACCAGACTTGATCAAAGAGTCTGAGGAGAAGGTGAAGTTGATTCGAGATAGATTGAGGGTAGCTTAGTCCAGGCAGAAGAGTTATGCAGACTCAAAACGCAAGGAGATAGCCTATGAGATCAGAGACAGAGCGTACCTGAGAGTATCGCCTCTGCGAGGAGTTAAACGTTTCGGAGTTAAGAGAAAACTAGCCCCGAGATTTGTGGGACCTTACCGTGTTTTGGAACGCATGGGAAAGGTTGCCTATAAGTTGGAATTGCCCGAAGGACTGTCTGGAGTGCACGACGTGTTTCACGTTTCGCAGCTTAAGAAGTGCCATGCGGAGATGCCCGACATACCGCTTAGAGACACAGTACCCCCGGAAGCAATTCAGTTGGACAGTGATCTGACCTACGAAGAGAAGCCTGTTAAGATCCTCGAATTTTCGAGCAGAGTCACCCGCAGTAAGGTTATCAAGTTTTGCACAGTTCAGTGGAGTCACCACACCGAGGAAGAAGCCACCTGGGAATGAGAAGATGATCTACACAAGGACCACCCACACCTGTTCTCTAGCCAAGTCGAATCTCGAGGGCGAGAATCATTCTAAGGGGGTAGGTTTGTAACATCCCAAATTTTCAATTTGGAATGTTATACATAGATCATACTGCATTGCATGTTTATTTGCATTTTAGTTTATGGCGATCCTTGAAATTCTAAGCAACTCAAGGACCTACGGAGAGAGTTGGGAATTCGACCATTTTCGTATTTGAGTTCACTCGAATACCGGTACGAGGACAGTGTTGGTTTTAATTATTTTTCTCTCCAAAAAATATTTCTAAATACAATATGTGAGCGGAGATAATATGACTTCTCCAAAATAACAAAAATATTGGAGGAAAAATGTTAAAATCACTTTTGACATTTTTCTGGATTTATTTGCGATTTTATTTGCATAGGAAAAATGCGCGTTTTTCAAAATTGCATATAGGTCCAGGAAAAATCTTCACTTTGTCCTAAATATTATTAGAGGACGGTGAAAATTTATTTCGGGATTTTTGGAGTCCGTTTAGTATTTCTTTCGTTAGTTTTGCTACGTCAGGACTCTTTTGAAAAAAAAGGGGGGACGAACTGACTCCGGGCCGTAAGTGGCGAGGACTCTGGCCTTTATAAGCCACCGCCCTGGCCCGCTAGCGCCCCAGCCTGCCCTAGCTGCCGCACCTGCCGCCGCCCCGCGCCGCCGCACCACTCGCCCCCCGCGCCGCCGCCCCGCGCCGCCATCGCCCGGCCGCCGTCTGCCGCCCCGCGCCGCCGGAGCCGCCGCCGTCGTCAAGGTTGTCATCCGCCGCCGTTGGTTTTTCTTTAAAAACCGATCAGTTTTTCTTAGGAAACCCTAGATCCGTTTTTTTAGGTTAGATCGGGTTTTTTCGGTTTAGTTATTTAGCGGACGTTCGTCCGTACGTTCGTTTTAACGAACGTTGTTGGTCCGTTAGCCGCAGACAGAGAACGTTCGTTCGTTAGCATGTTTGTCAGTTTTCTTTTTCGGGGTTTTTATCCGCGATTATTTTGATCGCGATTTCTGCCCTGATCTTGTTTTTCGTTTTTCGTTTCGCTCGAGAGTCGGAATCAGGTGATTCAAAATCCTAGATCTTCATCTCGACGCCCTCTTTCCGTTTAACCAACTTGAAAAAAGTTTTGGCCACTGTAAAATTTTACTTTAGATCAATTAGTAACCGAAGCTCGTTTCTTTCGCAGTTTGAGTTTCGTTGCTTCTTTCGATTTGATTCTTTCTGCAAACCGGAGTTCTTAAGTTGAACTTTCTAGTTAGATCTTATCTTTTGGAGTTTTGTTGTGCATCATTGCTTGTTTGCGTATGTATGCTATTGTTTGCTTGCGATAGAATACCCGGACTGTGAAGGGTGCTACTACGAGTCTCTAGGTTTTGCGAATCGTCAGCAAGGCAAGTAACACTTTGATCATACCCTTTTATTACCCAGTTTTTATGCATTAGATCAAACCCGCACACATTGCATGAGTAGGATCTCTTAACTTGTGGGACTGGGAAGTAGATTGAGGTAGAATCTATTACCTGCATTATTTTCAAACCCTTGGGAGCTACTTCTACGTTTGCTTAGGTTGCTTTGCTATGCTCGTAGACGTGGGTTGGGTTTGAGTGAAATCCATGACAGATGTGAGTTGTTAATTAAGAATTCAACTTAAGGTGGCTACTTAAATACACATCTGGGTGGATTGGTTGCAGGGCACCTGGAGAATCCAGTGTTGTCCTAGGAAATCCCGGGGTTCCGTGTGATTTTTCCTATGGAATGCCACCCAAGCTCAAAGGGATCATAAAACTATTCATGCTAGAAACTTCCGTGTGCAGCCACATGCCAATATGGGCTCTGGCATAGTTGACTAAGTTGTGGGAAACCTTTCCATGATGGGCTAGCAGATGTAGAGGGATTGTAGGTGTACCGACCTATCTATCTGGTTAAGGGTACCTCTTCGAAAAGACTGTGTCTCGGTCATCCATTTCTCAAACACCATGCTGTGCGAGAAACCAAACGGAGGCGATTGAGTCTTGTGGGAAAAGTGCACAAACCTCTGCAGAGTGTACAAACTGATCATGATTAGCCCTGTCCCCTGTTATTGACATCTTGAGTATCTGGTACTTGAATTATTGGTTGATCTCATCACTCTAAAATTTAATTTTTTGGGTTAATGATAACTTTAATTAGGGATTGAGTTGGAGGTACCTTCTCAATGATTTTCAACCACCATGATAGTTAAAAGAAATTTTATTCCTTTGTTGTAGGGAAAAATTGGCTTTACGCAAAAACTTTAAACATAGAGCCTCCACCAGCCAAATATGCATATAGTGTAGCCTTTATTCTGTTACTTGCATCCTGTGTGTTATCTTGCCAGCATATTCCATGTGCTGAACCATTTTCGGGCTGCAACATATTACGTTGCAGACTTTTCAGACGAGGAATAAGACGTTCTAGGTCGTTTGTCATGCACTCAGCTATGCCGTTGGAGTTGATGGACTCACTTATCTTCCAAGCCTTCCGCTGTTATTTTGTTAGATGGCCTTAAGCCATAGATTTTTGTAATAAGTTCTCATTGGAGACATTCGATGTAATAAGTGTGTGATTGCCACTCTGTTATAAATCCTTCAATTATTGTGTGTGTCAGCATTACAGATCCAGGGATGACACTGAAACACAAAGACATCGGTCCATTCGGATCGTGGTCGCTACAGTGGACGAGCCGCGAGTGGACATGGTTGCTGCGGCCGGAGCTTCTGATGCTAGGCAGAGTAACTAGAGAAGAGGAGAAGTGAATGTTGGATATGTGAGTTTCATTACTTGCAGAGTAGCATAGCACTATATATAGTTGTAGTCTAGGTTTTGATTCGAACCAGCTACAAGAAAGTCTCTCTTTTTTCTCAAACTCGGCAACATCTCTTTACTGGTACACAACTTGTTGTGTACGCCTTCTCAAGTCTCTGATTTTCCAGAATGTTATGTGGCGAACGTTCCCTGGGAGGAGGAAGGCAAATGAACACATTTTCGTGGCAGTTTTAGTTGCACGCAAGATCAAACTATAGCAGTTTCAGAAATGTTATCTAGCGAACGAGCCCAATTTTTCTTTTCTTCCTATCTATACCTACTAATAAAGCAAGGTGCATTTCGCATATTTTTCATTCGTTCACCATCAAAAATATTTTTTCCTATCACAGGTGATACTAAATTCTTATGCGTTCGTCTCCTAGAAAACAAAGTCTTTTCCAGAACTACCTACATGGGCCACACGCTGGGGCACAGCGAGCCGAGCCCACTTATTTTTCTTTCCACACAGTAGGAAAAAATAAAACTTTCTGGACAGGGCGACAAATAGTTGGAACTTCGCACAGGACAACTAGTAATGTGCTGGCCCAGTTTTCTTTGTTTCTGTGTTTCAATTCTATTTTGCATTCTGCGTCCCCTATCTCTTTTTTCCCTTCCAAATTTATTTTTCTTATAGAACTTTTTTTATAAATCAAAATTATCAAAAAACGTTCAGAATTAAAAAATTGAAATTTAGAAAATGTTTAAAATTCCGAAATTATGTTGCTATTTTGAAAAATAACATTAAAAAGTTTCCATTTTTCTATTTTTTACTGTTTCGCAGAATTGTTTGAGATTTCTAAAAAGAAAATTGCATTTTAAAAAAGATCTAAATTTGAATATATTCTTGGTTTAGTGAAAATTTCGCAATTCAAAATAATGTTCACGTATAAAAGATACACATTTTCAAAAAATGTTATGAATTTTCAACACATGTTCCTACTTTACAAAAATGTTCACAAATTCAAACAATGTCCATGTTAAAAGTTGGTGTTTAAAAAATGTTTGTCTGTTTTAAAAAATGTTCCTTTTTCAAATTTTGTTCCCATTTTTCTAAAAGTGGACATAAATTTCAAAAACATGTTCAAGATTTAATAAAATGGTTCATGTTTCCTACAATATTCAGAAACTTCATACCTTAAAATCTCCTCGATTGAAAGGAAAGTAGATTGAATAATTCATGGGCCTTCTCTAGCGTATGGTGATGTAACAAACTCTTAAATGCCCTCGATCAATGAATGGAAAAATATTGTATTGATCACTTCACACACGGCGAAATCGAGATGCTAAATGTTCCTTTTTCACGTGCATTCGGGGTTTTGCTTGCACATATAATTCTCACTAACTTTAAATGTATATTATTTTTTCTCCCGCTACAACACACGGGAAGATGTGCTAGTAAAATAGTAACGTGGTGTCGGCTTAGTCAACAAACGATTGTGCCAACCTTGACCGTTGGATTGACATTCAATGTTTGTCATGTTTCTTTAGTCTCTTTATTATTATTTTTGTTTTCGGGACGGAGCAGGGTATCAACTTGATTGAGCGGGAGTTGTGGCCCGTCTAGCCTAGGCTTTTATTTCATATATGTTTTACCACATGACCAGCCCAATTTTTTCTTTCTGAAAATGGCTAGCCCAGCTATTTTCTTTTTTGCAGAATAACCAACGGAGGCCTCCTTACTTTTCTACGCCCTGCTAGGCCAGAAATCTTGCAAGGCGGGGAGGGATGCATTCGGCTTGCCTAGGAAATGGGCTATAAGTAATAAGAAATGGGTTGTAAAATGAAAAAAATACAGCAAACAGGCAATTAGTTCCAAATTACTTTTTTCTTTTGGATTTTGATATTATAAAATTTCATTGTTTTTGTGCGGGTAAAACTTCATTGGATTTTAAATTAGGTATGTTTAATTTCTAAATTAATTTGAATCTAGCTAGACATTTCAGGTTGTATGCTGTTTTGGACAGATTTGGAGGCTGACTTGTGGGTCTACTAGGTTGACGTGTATGAAAGGCTTTGTCAACTTAGTCCACAAACGATTCTAGCAGTCGTGACCGTTGGATGTTAATCCAACGACCGCGCTGCATATTCAATATCTGATCTTCTAGCTTCAGCTGCCCAAACCAGTGCCGGTGGGACCGCCTGCTCCCGCCTCCCGTGGCCGGCTATGCTGCAGCGCAGAACGCATCGCCCCACCCTACTCCATCGCTGGCTAGGACATTCCTCTACTCACCCACACCTCATGTTATTTTCCGTCGACGGCAGCTGAACTAGTAAGCCCTCATACTCCCCACCGCGTGGGCAACCATTGTCGAGACTTCCCTAGCTCCAGGCTATTACCTTACTAATCCTGGCCGTCATCCACCGCCCTGGTGCTATCTGCGCGGCATGGAGAACATGGTCAACGAATGACATCCATCAAAAGTGGACTGTACGTGGAGAGACAGACAGCTGGGTCCACGACCGCACGCTAGGAAGTTCCTCCTTATTACCAAAAAACAATGATTCCTCCACCTGACAGCAAGGACCCACCGGAAGGGCCTCTGTATTTTGCGAAAAAATGTTCCTCCCACTGACAGCACGGACCCACCCGCTATATCTTCGCACACAGGCAATTGCCTCCTTATTATGCACAAAAAGAAGAATATGCCCCCTCCTAGCTGGGACCCACCATAATTTGTAGGCTGACTTGTGGGCCTACTAAGTTGACGGGGACGCGGGATTTGTCAACTTAGTCAATATAAACGATTCTAGCTGCACTGACCGTATGATGTCCATCCAACGGCCATCGTGCTCTTCAACCTCTGGTCTTCTTGGTCGAGCCGCCCAAACCATTGCCAGTCGTGCTGCCTGCTCCTGCGTCCTGTGGCCGGCCATGCTGCCGTGCATGCCTCACCACACCATCCTACTCCCATCACTGGCCTGGCCATCCCTATACACACCCAGACCTTCTATTATTATCTGGCGACGGCAGCCTCACACTGCAGCGGAACTAGTAAACCCTCGTACTCCCCTCCATGTGGGAAACAACTACTGAGTCTTCCCCGACTCTGGGTCTTTCCCTTCCTAGGCCTCACGTCGTCCACCGCATTGGTGCTCTCGATGTGGCGTGGTCAACATGGTCTTGTCAAGGAACGACTTCCATCGGAAGAGGACTGTACGTGGAGAGGGTGACAGCTCGGTCCAGGGCCGCAGCAAATAAGTGCCTCCTTATTATGCACAAAATAATGATTCCTCCACCTGACAGACAAGAGCCACCGGAAGAGCTACCGTATTTTGCGGAAAAAAATGTTCCACCCTGACAGCTGGGAACCACCAGCTACATCTTCGCATGGAAGGAAGTGCGTCCATATTATGGGCAAAAAAATGATTCTTCCCCCTGACAGCAGGGACCCACCAGCTATATCTTCGCACACAAGGAAGTACCTCCTTATCCTCCCCGACAACTAGGACCCACCCGGCCGAAGCGTACGTAGCGTTGTCTGTCTGGTCGGGAACATGTATGTACATAATGGTCGATCGGTCTCTCTGCAACGATGAATCGTGGCCGGGCAAGCAGCGGCGCATGTAGTAGTAGAACCCCCGACGTAGTAGTTCAGATAGTCTAGTCTAAACCGTGTACATGTACTTACGGCAAGATGCCAAGAAATACGGCCACGTACATATATACGGGAGGGGTCTCGCGCATACGTACAGATAGTGCTAGTGTACATGGAGATGGTAGCAACAACGTCGTGTTCGTCGACAGCCAACCAGCGGGGTCGGAACAGAGAAACAGTGTCGTGTTCATCGGGAGGCAACAGAACGTGTCGTGTTCATCGGGAGCCAACCGTCTTGGACAGAACAGCCGAAACGGGGTGTGGCGTACCGCAAAACGGAGGGAAATGGCCTTCTGCTCAAGCGCGTAGATTTGAAACAAGGTCCTGTTCATCGGGAAGGGTCTGGTGTACCGCAAAATGGAGGAAACAACCTTCTGCTTGACTGGCTACGGTCGAACGGGATCCTATTCATCGGGAGGGGTCTAGCATACCGCAAAACGGAGCAAATGGACTTGTGTTGGAGCACTATGGTCGAAAAGGGGTCCTATTCATCAAGAGGGGTGTGACGTACCGCAAAACGGGACTCCACGAGCTACTGTTCACCCGCCATCGACTTCCTCCAGCCTCCACCTGCACTGTTCATCCACCGCGTCTTCCTCCTGCCTCCACCAGCTACTCTTCATCCATGGGCTACTTACCATCCTGCCCTCCACCGACTATTGTTCAACCAACCCTCCACGGGGTCATGTTTATCCACCCCAACCAGCTCGGCTCTAGTAGCCTCCTCTCGGGGTCCTGTTCATCCAGCGGTAACCGCCTATATATACTACCACGGGATCCTATTCATCCAACCCCCACTGAGAACTGTTCATCCAACCCCAACAACGTATCGACTCGTTCAACCAACCACCATGTTCATTGTTCATCAAGAGGCGGGAGGCTCGATCGGCTTCAATAAGTAGCAACAGCGATCGATCGATCGCTGTTCAGTTAGCAGCAGTAGCGAAGGAATCGATCGGTTTAGTTAACAACCAAGGGATCGATTGCTCGGGTTTAGTAATGTAGCTAGTGCAATCGCTCGGGTTCCAATGTCTCGCACAAATGTGCGTACGTATACGAGAGAAACACGCAAACCTCCGTGCATTGCTCCGCCCCAGCCTCCCATCATAACCGAGAACTCCCCGAAATTTTCCTCGCACTCGCTTTTTCCACGATTTTTTCCGTCATGGACGGCCCAAAGAATGTCATGCAGGTGCGTCTCCGACCCGCCCAGGAAAAAAAGCCCATTTTCTGTCATGATTTTTTTTGTCATAGAAGTAGGAGCCCACCACATCTATGATGATACGTGTTTTCGTCACAATTATCGTCATAGAAGTGTCATAAGCATGACAGGAAAAAAAATGTTTGCGCCAAAATTTCACGGATGTGTCTTTTTTTTATAGTGCTGGTCGAGCTGCTGCCGCGCCACGAACAGGACCTCCTCGGCCTGGGCACTGAGCACGGCGGCATCGTATGCAGGAGCTGGTACATCTTCTTCCTCGGCAGCATCTTTGATGCCATACACATCAAAGTGCTCCTCCATTGCCTCGAAGGCCACCTCCTGCTCGCCGCCTTCCTCCTCGAGCTCCCTACAGTTACGAGACAGATCAAACGACATGGGATCGAGCTTGGAGTAGTTGGAGTCGGAGCCTGAGCCCACCGATGGGGCACCATAGTAGAAGCTAGCGCTAGGATTAGCCCCGCGCTAGAGTTGGAGCCCACCGCCGCCCCTGTGTTGGAGCCGCCGCCGGTGCGGGGCACCGGCGCCTGGGGCAGAAACCTCCCTTGGAGATCCTTGCGGTCTTTAGCTTTCTCACCATGGCGACTGAACTAGATTTGGATTGCACGACGAGTGGAAGCAATGGACTAAGGCATCAATGGAACGATGCTGGACACCAGTATTAGATAAGGGGAGTGCGGGGAGTGGAGCGTCAGTGGCAGGAGACCATTTTCAAGGCATCTAGAACCTGCAGGACTGCCTGGTGGCAGAAAGGCCGGTGGTGGTGACAATGGGGCACCACCGCGTGGATCTGTCCTCTTGATGGCCGGAGGCAGGCGTACGAGTGGTGCTGGAGAAGAGAGAGCTACATTTTTTGAAAAAAGAAATCCTTGTTGACCGAACAATATATAACCAGAGCCCGGGTAAACCGGTTACTTTTCAATAGCCTGGCTTTTTGTGAATTAAGTGCTATAAAAAACTAATAAAATTGGGTGTTTCCATTTTTCATCCAAAGTAGACCACATTGGATGCACACTGCCCAACTTTCATGAATATCAAGCTTTATTTCTATATTTCATCCGTTTACTGAATTTCTATATATTTATCCAAACTAGCTCAAATTTGAACTACAAGTGTCATGTATGTATGTCTTGAGAATTGGAAAAATAATTTATTTTTATTTTTGAATTGGTGGTATAGGCACTCGGCTCAACAAAATTTGAAATTCCCAGCTGTTTGGTAGGTCTGGCCAACCTTGCAAGTTTGACCTCATTTTCAAAAAAATACAAAGAAAATGAAAAAGTCTCCAAAAATGGCATCCTTGTGCATGGAGCTGTTTTGTGTGAACTAGTTACTGGGAAAATCATGGACTTGCAATACCACACTTTTGAAAAGAAAACGACACAAAATGGCCTATCTACTATGAACTTGTATGGATTTCAATGCATATGCCCATGGTCATGGCCACATCCATGGCATAGTTCATAATAGCATGTCTAAATTTGGCACACCCATGGGTGTTGCCATTGTGGACAATGCTAGCATAGCAATTATAATTTTTTTGGAATAAAAACTTATTTTTCCATTTTTCAAGTGTCAAAACGACATTTTTTTGGGAAGTAAGTGCTATAAAAAAGTAATAAAATTGGTTGTGTCCAATTTTCATCCAAAGTAGACCACATTGGATGCACACTGCCCAAGTTTCATGAGTTTTCAAGCTTTATTCCTATATTTCATCCATTTAATGAATTTCTAGATATTTATCCAAACTAGCTCAAATTTGAACTGCAAGTTCATGTATGTATGTCTTGAAAATTGCAAAAATCAATTTTACCTTCTGAATTGGTGGTGTAGGCACACACAAAAATTGAAATCCCCGACAATTTGGTAGGTCTGGTCAACCTTGCAAGTTTGACCTCATTTTGAAAAAAAATCAAAGAAAATGAAAAAAGCCTCAAAATGAAATCCTTGTGCATGGAGCTCTTTTGTGTGAACTAGTTACTCGAAAAAATAATTGATTTGCAATACCACAATTTAAAAATAAACTTTTTAAGTAAGTTTTTTATGTTCATGTTTTTGGTAAGTTTTGCATGTTGCTATTTTAGGTAAGTTTTGCATGTTGTTGCTACTTTAGTTAAGTTTTGCATGATGCACATATGCGAAAATCCTCTATACAAACAAAATCAAAAATGTAGCATACACCAATTCATTAAGCACATTCAAATAACATAAATATTTTCATTTGATGAGGGGCATCCACATGTCGAATCCTCATCACTGGCTAGAAGGGGGTTGGACATGCTTAAGATGGCGAGCCACGCACTGGTGGGACCGTTCAACATTTGGCTCAAATTGGGGGCTGAGCTCATACTCCTCCACCACAATTAGGGCAGTCTTGCAGTCCGGTTTGGCCTCGAATCTGATCAGTGGTACATCCTCCTTGGCAACAGCATTGAGAAGCTCATGGTCATCAATCTGATCATCCTCATTTTCCATTGCAATTTTCAGATCCATGTTTGCTTGCGAAGGATGAGAGATGATATCCACACCCCCTGATAGACGACGTCTTCATCTTCCTCCTCCTCCTCCTCCTACTCCTCATGAGAAACATCTTCTTCGTCCCCCCCTCGTCAGAAACCTCTTCCTCATTCTCCTCCCTAGAATCTTTTTCCTGCCCTCCTTGTCACCATCGTCTTCCTCTTCCTCATCATCGTCCAAATCCTCCTCCTCTGATTCCTCCGCCGACAACATCAATAGTACGCAAGTTCACATACCCTTTTGGTGCTAGATTTGGAGATGAGAGGTGGGAGCAGTACTTGTACCAATGAGCTCGAGGATTCGGTGACTACATCGCCTCTGCCATTACCCAGAGCAGGATCTCCATTGTGAATGCCCCCTTGCCTTAAGGAACCATCCGATACGTTTCATCTATTGTTACTTCCAAGGTCAGGCCCAACAAGTGCAACTTGAAAGATTTCACGCTCGAAAACCAGGATCATATTTCCTTTCACTTGGCCAGCAACAGCTCATCTCCAGCGCAAACCTCTTTCATCGCCCTCTTCCATCTAGGTAGAGCTAGTAATCGATCGAAGAAGGAATTCACAAATCAAAATTTAAGAAATGAAAGTGATTGCAAGTATCAAGATTACCACAGAATCAAAATGGGATCCTATGAACGAATCCTAATTTCTAGGGTTTTTCTTTTTTCACACTAGCTACCACTATCACGAATCCAATCCTAAATAAATGTCAATAGTATTTGAAATAATGGAGTAGCTCAACGAACAATAATTAAATCGCCCATTCAATCGCCTAATCTGAATTGCTAGGATTTCGATAAGAAATGTACCTGTCACCCAACTTTATCAGATGGTTGATGCGGGTTGCGATGTATCACCATGTCGCTTCGCCATGGAGCTTAGGCGAACATTCAGAGTGGGCAGCAGGGCTTCTAGGGCAGGGTGGTGGGGGACTGCAACGGGGATGGCAGCGACGGAGGTGCTACTTGTGAACTGCGTTGGGATTTCGTCGAAGAAGAGAGGATGATGCAGTACAATAGAGATAAGTATTTCCCTCAGTTAAGAACCAAGGTTATCAACCCAGTAGCAGAACCAAGCAACACCTTGTTAGCTGCAAGTGCACACAAACAACAAATCATCGCAACCCAACGTGAACAACGAGTTGTAAATCCCTCGACGGTTACATGCAAGATTTAATTGTATGGTGTTTGATAAATAGATGAACAAAAATACAAAATAAAATAAATAAAGGAAAATTTTAAAAAGTACCTTTAAGATTTTATATATGATAAAAGTAGACCCGGGGCAATAGTTTTCACTATAGGCTTCTCTCTTGAAAATAGCATATAGTGAGTTAAAAAATATTGTTGGGCAATTGATAAAAAAGCGAATAATCATGACGATATCCAAGGCAGTGATCATTTATATAGGCATCATGTCCAAGACAAGCATACCAAAATGATTTTTCATCTACTACTATCACTCCACACATTGACCACTATCCAGCATGCATCTAGAGTATTAAGTTCATAAAGAATGGAGTAACGCCTTAAGAAAGATGACATGATGTAGACAAAGTAAACTCATGCTTGAATAAATCCCATCCTTTTATCATTAATGGAAATGATACAATATGTGTCATGCCCCTTTCTGTCACTGGGATTGAGCACCACAAGATTGAACCCAACACAAAGCGTCTCACCCATTGCAAGAAAAATCAATCTAGTTGGCCAAACCAAATCAATAAATCGGAATGAAATATGAAGCTATCACAATCATGCATAAAATATTTCAGGGAAAACTCAAATAATATTCATGGATAAATCTGATCATAAACTCACAATTCTTCGAATCCCAACAAACACACAACAAAAAGTCATTACATCGAATAGATCTCCAAGAACATCAAGGAGAACTTTGTATTAAAGATCAAAAAGAGGGAGAGAGAGCCATCTATATACTAACTATGGACCCATAAGTCTATCGTAAACTACTCACGCATCCAAGCAAGGGTAGCAAGGTTGATGTAGAACCCCTTCGTGATCGAATTCCCATCCAGCAGAGTGCCGGAAAAGGCCTCCAGATGGGATCTCGTGGTTCTGGAACATGCATCGACGGAAAAAGTATTCTAGCTTCCTCTCTGTTGGTTTCACAATTTTAGAGAATTTATAGAGGCGGAGTTAGGTCAAACGGAGCCATGTGGGCCCCATAAGTCACCAGGGCGTGCTTGCCACCCTGGGCACGCCGTGGTGCCTTGTGGACCCACAGTTTATCATCTGGTCTTCTCTTGAAGCTTCTTGTGTCTCTTTTATCCAGAAAAAAACTCCAAAAAGTTTCGTGGCATTCAGACTTCGTTTGGTACTAATATTCTTTTACATCAAAAACAGGTAAAAAAGCAACAACTGACACTAGGCACTAAGTTAATAGGTTAGACCCAAAATATGATATATATATATATATATATATATATATATATATATATATATATATATATATATATATATATATATATATATATACAGCCGGTCTATTCTCATAACATTATGAGAATAATATTCTCATCACATTTCCGCACTGCACGCACAATGCGAGGGCACTACACTGATACTGTAACACAGAGACCACTGAACTTCATGTTTGAAAAAACTGTAAGTGTTGTTTTATCGGTACCTTTTTTGCTCTAGTTTTCTAACCGTTTATCGGAATTATGCGTGTAATATACCGTTGAAAAGCTATGGAGTAGACACAACTTCGCCATGTTGAACACTTTTCGAGATTCTGCACGGTTTGAGAGCAGTTTTTAAAATGGTGCGACCGACGAATAATGGCAGCGAGCATTTTTTTCTAAACCACTCGTCGGAGTGAAGCAAGTGATACACCGTTGGAAAGGTATCGTCAATGCGCTTCTTTTACATATCTATTATTTTCTCTAATTCATTGCGGTTTAAGAGCAGTTTTAAATTTACTAAATCGCGGAATTCTGTTTTTTCGTTTTTTTACAATTTTCATACTGTTTTGGCTCCAGTTTTTGAACCGCTTGTCGAAACAAGGCGTGTGATACGCCGTTCGAAAGCTATGGACGAGGCGCATCTTTCATATGTTGAAATGTTTTCGAGATTCCTTACGGTTTTTAGTTAATTTTGAAAATCGTGCGGCAGACTATGATATGCAGCGGACGTTTTTCGCGAAATTTTTACAAACCGCTCGTCCGATTGATTCAAATGGTACACCGTTGGAAAGATATCGTCAAGACGCTACTTTTTAATGTAGAACACTCCCTCTAATTCATTACGGTTTAAGAGCAGGTTTGAAATTACAAAAACGCACACACTCTGTTTTCCGCGACACAAATATCAACGCGTGTACTGCATCAGACAAAAGAACGCACTTCTTGAGACTGAAAACCGCACTGC
Organism: Secale cereale; assembly: GCA_902687465.1. Taxonomy (NCBI): domain Eukaryota; kingdom Viridiplantae; phylum Streptophyta; class Magnoliopsida; order Poales; family Poaceae; genus Secale; species Secale cereale. Next base: position 351,756,768 of record LR738709.1, read on the forward strand.
ATCAAACGGTCAATCGAACTGCATGATTTCTTTTATTTATATGTAACTTTTTGTCGGACGAGTAAGTGGACCGGACTTCACGTCGAGTGTAAGTGAAAAGCAAAAGTATGGAGAAGTGAACCGCATTACTTTTTTGTGTCGTTTTGGTAACAATTTTTCTTTCGCACTTACAAGATGAACAACATCAAACGTCTGACTGCACCGCTTTAAATGGTCAAGTGAACAACATTGTTTTTTTGTTGTTGTTTCTCTATCATTTTTCATTTAACACGTCTTTGCACTGCATTTCTTTCTTTCTTTTTTCTGTTTGGAGTTTTGGGTTTCCACACTGGCGAGCTCTATACGTGTGAAGAAGCGAACCACATGGTCAAGGCAAATGAGCCGCAACACAATTCGAAATGAACGTCCTTTGTTATATTATAGATGTGGTTCGCTTCTTCACATAATGAACTTCAAATGAACATGGATATTCTCTTCTCTTTCTTAATGAGCGCACTGCAAATGATACATACATACATCCTTCTGTTGTTTTACACATCCACAGATACATACATACATACACACACAAATCAGAACTAGCACCTAGCAGAGCTGCAATTGAGGATCAACAGAACTTCATTTTGGGGACTACCTGAGCTACACTAGATCAGAAACCTAGCACCGAAACTGCACCTGCAAAAGTAGCCAAACTTGAAATTGGGGCACCAGCACGGAACTGCACCAGCACCTGCAAAATACATCGTCACCAGAGCACGTCGGAGGAGCTCAGGATCCGTCACCCGCCGTGCACTGCATTCCCACACACGAGCGAAACACACGCGCATGCTGCCCGAGCTGCATGGTGGTACCCCACTGAAGTGAATGCCCGCACTGCCATTGATGGGCCTCGAACCCCTCGTTGGTTACCCCAAGTGGAAGGTGTAAGATGCAGTAAGTAGAAGTGTTTTCCCCTAGCAAAGATGCCAAGGATCGAATCCCCAGAGACTCCTAGGTTCAACAAGTAGGTGTCAATTGCTAACGGCGCAATTAACAATCAACGTGGACCTGCACACAGATACAATTAACTTTGCTCCCAACGAGTACATAGAGGTTGTCAATCTCTCCGGCCTTGTAGTTCACAAAGGGTTAAAAGCAATATGATAGTAGTGATAGATAGTGTTTTTGCAATAGTAAGTAAAATAGCAAAAAGTAAATAGTGAATGTGATCAATGATGGTAATATGGACCGGAGTCTCATGATGTTCACTAGTGATGTCTCTCTCCCAAAAGACGATAAAACGGCTATGTGAGGTAAACAAATTACAGCTGGGCAATTGACAGGACCACGAACGCAAACCAATGTTGATTACATTGCAAGAAAGGTTGAGGTTCAAAGCATGGGCGGTACGCCAAAGTAAGTAGACCGAAATCCATCAATATCTACTACTAATCATCCACCTTGAGATATATATCCAGAACATCTCGCTGGTATTAAGTTGCGAGTCCCACCCATAGTGTAAACTCAATGCAACAGACAACTGCATTAAAAGAACTTTGCGTAAAGTAAACAATCCTTGCACCCGCAGGCACAAGCACCGTTGTTTTCCCCCTTGTGGCAACAGCACATCCCCTAGACTCATGTTTCTGTCACTCAAGCTAGTCATCGAGGGGCATGAACCCACAATCAAGCATAACATTCCCTCTTGGAGTCACTACCTATTACTCGGCCAAAGCAATAAATAACAACGGAGAACATGCAAGAATTACTTATGAACTAAAATATAAAAGAGGTGAATCAAATATATTACTCAAGATCAATCTGAACATAATCTCATAATCCATCGGATCCCAGCAAACTCAACATAGCAACAGCATAAGGATTACATAGGTGCCTCGATCATGTAGGGCAGCTCACGAGGACTAATTAGTGAAGCACAAGAACGGGAGGAGAACATCACATAGCTACTGGTCATGGACTCATGGTCCAAGGGAGACTACTCACGAGTCATCCGGGAGGCGTCCATGGTGGTGGAGAAGCTCCCGGTGGTGATCCTCCCCTCCGGCAGGGTGCCGGGAAGAGTTCTCCTGGTGCTCCCGATCTTGGAAGCGGCGGCGGCGGCGGAACAGAGATGGGATCGCGAAAAGAAGTCCTGTTCTGAGGGTTACGGAGGAACCTTTAAATATATGCCAAAGTAGGGCACCGGGGGAGCCTCGGGGGGCCCAGGCGCCCCCCGGCGCGGCCCAGGGGGGGGCGCGCCCACAGGGCGCCTGGAGCCCCTGTGCCCCCCCCCAAGGCTGCCCTTCGGACGCAGTGTTGTTTCCGGTTCGCTGATTTTTTATATATTTTTTCTGGATTTTTCTGGGCAGTTCTCGAAACGTGAAAACCTGAAATACAAAAACAGCCGAAAACAGAAACTGGCACTGGGGTGCACTGGATTAGTAAGTTAGTCCAAATATGATCAAAAGTGTATGGAAGTGTATGAATATCATAGCAATATCACCCAAAAGTGGCATGGAGCAAGCAGAAATTATAGATACGTTTTGGACGTATCAACATCCCCAAGCTTAATTCCTGCTCGTCCTCGAGTAGGTAAATGATAACAAGAATAATTTCTGTGGTGACATGCTATTAACCATATAGGACTTTCTCATAGCCATATGACAAAAGCTTACTGAGACAATGATTCTAAAGTAATTAAGTTGTCTCAAGAGAAAATCACAAATGACTGAAAGTTCTACAACATGAAACTGAAACATCAAAAAGATTTGTAATGAACATGATGTGCAAATATGATAAAGTAATATCTAGCTTGCCCCCTTTAGTGATGCAAAACATAAATGCAAGGGCACCTTCAAGGTTTAAGTGATGACTAGATACAATCATTTCAGAATAAACGATATCACAATCATGCAAAAGACAATGCTACTTTGGGACAATGCACATTACACTCAGAATGACAATCATGCTCTCAATAGTTGGTGCTTCAATATAAAGGTAAAAGAAAGGTTAAGTGCTAAAGCTTTTTATTTTGAAAACATGGAAGCAATTGTGTCAACGGTAGTAGTACTTCATATGTGTCATGTATAAAACATCTTATAAGTTGCAAGCCTCATGCATCGAATACCAATAGTGCTCGCTCCTTGTCCTAATTAGCTCGGATCCCCATGGGTTATCATTGCATTGCATATGTTTTAACCAAGTGTCACAAAGGGGTACCTCTATGCCACCTGTACAAAGGTCCAAGGAGATAGATCGCATTTGATTTATCGTTTTTGATATATCTCAACTTGAGGACATCCATACCGGGACAACATAGAAAATAGATGATGGACTCCTCTTTAATGCATAAGCATATTCTCATGAGAGATTGAGGATTAAGGTCCAAGCTAAAACTTCCACCATGATGCATGGCTTTGGTTGGCGGCCCAATGTTCTTCTCTAACAATATGCATATTAATTCAACCCACGGTGAATCACCCTTACTTCAGACAAGACGAACATGCATAGCAACTCACATGATATTCAACAAAAATGTGACAGTTGATGGCGTCCCCAGAAACATGGTTACCGCTCAGCAAGCAACTTATAAGAAATAAGATACATAAGCAACATATTCTTTACCACAATAGTTTTTAGGCTACTTTCCCATGAGCTATGTATTGCATGGTTAGTTTGCTTAGTGCAGGTGGAGGTTAGCAAAAGACTGGGAGCGACCAACTAAGAGAGAATGACGGTCATAATCATGCAGAGTGACAAAGCAATATTGAATCAGGCATGGTAGTTATATCGCTACTTAGAAACAAAAGATCATCAAGGCTTGACAGACTTTCTTTACAGTCTTGAATATGCGTGAGCATACGCCAAGTCAATCAAAATAAATTCTCGAAGGAAGATATTACTAAACCATACCACATCATAGGCAAACAAACCAAGTTGGTATTCCAATAACACATTGGGAACCCCCCAGCTATTTGAGATTAACCAAAAGAAAACCTGAACTACTAAGCACCATCATGAAAGTAGCATCTTTATCATAGACACATTAACCCATGCAACGGAAGCAAACTCTCTTAATAAGGTGAGCATGGTAATTAAAGAGAGTTCAAGCAACCAACTAAATAAAAGCTCTTGAAACGATAAGCATGAATACTAAGAGCAGAGCACGATAGTAGCTATTAAAAGACAAAGAACACACACAGCATAGATAGACATGAAAATTCTATGTAATGTTCTAGGTAGAAGTGCAGCGTGTTTCTCTCCCACATAAAGGAATGCTGAGTTCCGACTCGTTATGAAAAACTAAAAAGAAAACTAAAAGCAAGGCGCTCCAAGCATAGCACATAACATATGAAGTGATAAAAATATAGCGAAACGAAAGACGAACTGATAATGTTGATGGAGAAGGGGATGCACGGGGGGCATCCCCAAGCTTAGACGCTTGAGTCTCCTTGAATATTTCTTGGGGGTGCACGGGGGCATCCCCAAGCTTGAGCGCTTGACACTCCTGAATCTTTTTATCATCTTCCCTCGCACACTTGAAAACTCCCTTCATACACAACTCATCATAATCTGATTAGCGAGGTTAGTACCCTTAATAAAATAATTATACCTTGCTGGAAATAAGGATATTCTTGAAGTTCTACTGTTTCTCAAGATTGCCAAAAGGTTTTTGCAAAGAAAACGCAAGTTCTTAATTTGCAAAGTGAAGGTAAGGCAAAACAGGACAGAATCTGTGAAAAACAGAACAGCAGGCAGTAATTGACCTGTTCGGGATACTTCTGCAACTCAAATCAAAAAACTCAGAACTGACGCACGAAATAAAATTATATAGAGAACACTGTCAAAAAAATTCAGACCAAAAAGATGATATGGTGATTTTATACGAATTTTTCTATCCAAGGACAGAATTTGTTTCCTGGACAGCACCTCACAACTTTTGAACTTTCTAGCAATCGGAGGCTATACTTGGCACAAATATGAAAAGCAAAGATACAATGATGATGCTACAGCAGTAAACAACATCAAGACACAACAAAAACAAAAAATTTATTCATGTGGGCTGCCTCCCAAAAGCGCTTTCTTTTATGCCTTTAAGCTAGGCATAATGCATAGATCAAGTTGTATCAAGAGTAAAAGAATAACTAGCCCGTACAACGGACTCAAAAGGTAACTTGACCTTCTTACGAGGGAAGTGTTCCATCCCTTTCTTGAGAGGAAACTGAAAATTTATATTACCCTCTTTCATGTCAATGACAGCACCAACGGTGCGCAAAAAGGGACGTCCCAAAATAATTGGACATGAAGGATCACATTCAATATCCATAATAGTGAAATCAACGGGCACATAATTATCATTGACAACAATAAGAACATCATCGATCCTCCCCAAAGGTTTCTTTATGGAAGAATCAACGAGAGCATCACCAAAAGAACAAGAATCAAAAGATTTTAATTTAAGCATATCATATAGTCTTTTGGGCATAATGGAAGTACTAGCTACAATATCACATAAAGCAAAGCATTAGAAGTTGTTTATCTTAATTTTAATCATGGAATCCCAACCATCTCCTAGCTTTCTAGGTATGGAGGCTTCTACTCTAAGTTTCTCCTCCCTAGCTTTGATAAGAGCATTAGTGATATGCTCTGTGAAGGCAAGATTAAGCGTGCTAGTGTTGGGATCCTTAGCCATTCCTTGCAGAAAGGCGACAACTTCTGAAATACTACAATTATCAAAATCAATTTTATCATTAGTGGGCAGAATTGTAGTGTCATCCTCTTTGTTTAATTCGCTCTCTATGATAAGAGTTTGAACATCTTCCCAAGTTTCGGGAAGCTTAGGAGCAATTTTAAACTGAGGCTCATACTTTTTTCCTGGAAGACCATGCCATGGGCATAATTCTCCGTCATAGCTAGTGTAATCACAAGGTTTATTTTTTTTTGTAAATCCCGTCAGAGATAAGTGGGGCAATGGAAGTAGGGGTGTACTCCTCCCATTTAGTGTTTTTGGCAGAACCCATAGTAGCAAGCAAGCAAGATAACTATTTTTGTGATTTTCGATAAAAGGAACTAAAGCAAAAATAAAAGGTAAACGAACAAGACTAAAAAGCAAAGGTAAAAGATAGCATGCAACTCCCCTATCCTGAAGAGTGGAGTCCCCGGCAATGGCGCCAGAAAATACTCCTTGATGGGCCTCGAACCCCTCGTTGGTTACCCCAAGTGGAAGGTGTAAGATGCAGTAAGTAGAAGTGTTTTCCCCTAGCAAAGATGCCAAGGATCGAATCCCAGAGACTCCTAGGTTCAACAAGTAGGTGTCAATTGCTAACGGCGCAATTAACAATCAACGTGGACCTGCACACAGATACAAATAACTTTGCTCCCAACGAGTACAGAAAGGTTGTCAATCTCTCCGGCCTTGTAGTTCACAAAGGGTTAAAAGCAATATGATAGTAGTGATAGATAGTGTTTTTGCAATAGTAAGTAAAATAGCGAAAAGTAAATAGTGAATGTGATCAATGATGGTAATATGGACCGGAGTCTCATGATGTTCACTAGTGATGTCTCTCTCCCAAAAGACGATAAAACAGCTATGTGAGGTAAACAAATTACAGCTGGGCAATTGACAGGACCACGAACGCAAACCAATGCTGATTACATTGCAAGAAAGGTTGAGGTTCAAAGCATGGGCGGTTCGCCAAAGTAAGTAGACCGAAATCCATCAATATCTACTACTAATCATCCACCTTGAGATATCTATCCAGAACATCTCGCTGGTATTAAGTTGCGAGTCCCACCCATAGTGTAAACTCAATGCAACAGACAACTGCATTAAAAGAACTTTGCGTAAAGTAAACAATCCTTGCACCTGCGGGCACAAGCACCATTGTTTTCCCCCTTGTGGCAACAGCACATCCCCTAGACTCATGTTTCTGTCACTCAAGCTAGTCATCGAGGGGCATGAACCCACAATCGAGCATAACGTTCCCTCTTGGAGTCACTACCTATTACTCGGCCAAAGCAATAAATAACAACGGAGAACATGCAAAAATTACTTATGAACTAAAATATAAAAGAGGTGAATCAAATATATTACTCAAGATCAATCTGAACATAATCTCATAACCCATCGGATCCCAGCAAACTCAACATAGCAACAGCATAAGGATTACATAGGTGCCTCGATCATGTAGGGCAGCTCACGAGGACTAATTAGTGAAGCACAAGAACGGGAGGAGAACATCACATAGCTACTGGTCATGGACTCATGGTCCAAGGGAGACTACTCACGAGTCATCCGGGAGGCGTCCATGGTGGTGGAGAAGCTCCCGGTGGTGATCCTCCCCTCCGGCAGGGTGCCGAGAAGAGTTCTCCTGGTGCTCCCGATCTTGGAAGCGGCGGCGGCGGCGGAATAGAGATGAGATCGCGAAAAGAAGTCCTGTTCTGAGGGTTACGGAGGACCCTTTAAATATATGCCAAAGTAGGGCACCGGGGGAGCCTCGGGGGGCCCAGGCGCCCCCCGGGCACGGCCCAGGGGGGGCGCGCCCACAGGGCGCCTGGAGCCCATGTGGCCCCCCCAGGCTGCCCTTCGGACGCAGTGTTGTTTCTGGTTCGCTGGTTTTTTATATATTTTTTCTGGATTTTTCTGGGCAGTTCTCGAAACGTGAAAACCTGAAATACAAAAACAGCCGAAAACAGAAACTGGCACTGGGGTGCACTGGATTAGTAAGTTAGTCCAAATATGATCAAAAGTGTATGGAAGTGTATGAATATCATAGCAATATCACCCAAAAGTGGCATGGAGCAAGCAGAAATTATAGATACGTTTTGGACGTATCAGCCATCCACCCCCTGCTCCTCCTTCCGCTGTTCTGCTTTCCCCTCCTATGCTCCCCGATCCGGCGACGATTGAGGCTGGGGACGGCCCGATCCAGCGGTGATTGAGGCTGGGGACGGCCCGATCCGGCGGCGAGGGATGCCGGGGCGGGGCGATTTGAGGCCGTGCCGGTGGCTGGTGGCAGCCGGATCCGACAGTTGAGGCAGCGCCGGGGATGGTGGCAGCCGGATCCGGTGGTGGTCAGGGCGGGCGGCGGGGGTGAAGGCCGGGCGGGGCGATGCATGGGAGGGAGGTGGTGGTGCGGTGCGGTGGAGGCGGGTGGGTGGAGGTGCTGGGGAGGGAGGTGGGGTGGCGGCGCGGTGGAGGGAGGTGGGGCGGCGGCGCAGTGGAGGGAGGTGGTTTGGCGGCGCAGTGGAGGGAGGTGAGAGGGGCAGGTGCGTTGACCCTTTTTGTTTTTGGGTCGGGGTGGGATCGGTGGTGGGAGGTGTTAGCAGAATAAGCACGGGTGTTATGAGAATAAGGTCTTAAGGGGTATTATTGAAGGAAATATGCCCTAGAGGCAATAATAAAGATGTTATTTGTATTTCCTTATATCATGATAAATGTCTTTTATTCATGCTAGAATTGTATTAACCGGAAACTTAGTACATGTGTGGATACATAGACAAAACCGTATGTCCCTAGTATGCCTCTACTAGACTAGCTCATTGATCAAAGATGGTTATGTTTCCTAGCCATAGACATGAGTTGTCATTTGATCAACGGGATCACATCATTAGGAGAATGATGTGATGGACAAGACCCATCCGTTAGCATAGCACTATGATCGTTTAGTTTAACTGCTATTGCTTTCTTCATGACTTATACATGTTCCTATGACTATGAGATTATGCAACTCCCGAATACCGTAGGAACACCTTGTGTGCTATCAAACGTCACAACGTAACTGGGTGATCATAAAGATGCTCTACAGGTGTCTCCGAAAGTATTCGTGGTGTTGGCATAGATCAAGATTAGGATTTGTCACTCCGAGTGTCGGAGAGGTATCTCTGGGCCCTCTCGGTAACACACATCATAATAAGCCTTGCAAGCAAAAGACTAATGAGTTAGTCACGAGATGATGTGTTACGGAACGAGTAAATAGACTTGCCGGCAACGAGATTGAACTAGGTATAAAGATACCGACGATCGAATCTCGGGCAAGTAACATACCGTTTGACAAAAGGAACAACGTATGTTGTTATGCGGTTCTGACCGATAAAAGATCTTCGTAGAATATGTAGGAGCCAATATGAACATCCAGGTTCCGCTATTGGTTATTGACCAGAGATGAGTCTCGGTCATGTCTACATAGTTCTCGAACCCGTAGGGTCCGCACGCTTAACGTTTGATGACGATCGGTATTATGAGTTTTTGAGTATTGATGTAGCGAAGGTAGTTCGGAGTCCCGGATGAGATCACGGACATGACGAGGAGTCTCGGAATGTCCGAGACATAAAGATTGATATATTGGACGGCTATATTCGGACACCGGAAGTATACCGGAAAAGTTTCGGATTTATCGGGAATGCCGGAGGGGGTTACCGGAACCCCCTACGAGAGGGGATGGTCCATAGTGGGCCTAAAGGGTGAGAGAGAGGCAGCCCATAGGGCTGGCCGGCGCCCCCACCTAGCAATCCTAGTTGGACTAGGATTGGGGGGCGCCACCTCTCCTAATCCTTTCCCCCTTCTTCCTTCCGGTGAATCCTACTAGGAATAGGATTGCAATCCTATTCCTAGTAGGAGTCCCCTCCCTAGCCGCACCATAGGAGGTGGCCGGCCCCTCCTCCCTTGCTCCTTTATATACGGGGGCAGGGGGGCACCCAAAGACACACAAGTTGAATTGTTTTAGCCGTGTGCGGTGCCCCCCTCCACAGAATCACACCTCGGTCGTACCGTCGCGGAGCTTAGGCGAAGCCCTGCGCCGGTGAACACATCATATCCGTCACCACGCCGTCGTGCTGACGAAACTCTCCCGTGAAGCTCTACTGGATCAAGAGCTCGTGGGACGTCATCAAGCTGAACGTGTGCTGAACGCGGAGGTGTCGTACGTTCGGTGCTTGATCGGTTGGATCACGAAGAAGTTCGACAACATCAACCGCGTCACTTGACGCTTCCGCTCCCGGTCTACGAGGGTACGTAGACACACTCTCCCCTCTCGTTGCTATGCATCTGGTAGATAGATCTTGTGTGATCGTAGGAAAATTTTAAAATACTACGTTCCCCATCAGTGGCATCATGAGCCAGGTCTATGCGTAGATGATATGCACGAGTAGAACACAATGAGATTGTGGACGATACTAGTCATACTGCTTACCAGCATGTCATACTTTGCTTCGGCGGTATTGTGAGATGAAGCGGCCCGGACCGACATTACGCGTACGCTTACGCGAGACTGGTTTCACCGTTACGAGCACTCGTTGCTTAAAGGTGACTGGCGGGTGTCTGTCTCTCTCACTTTAGCTGAATCAAGTGTGGCTACGCCCGGTCCTTGTGAAGGTTAAAACAGCACATACTTGATGAAACATCGTTGTGGTTTTGTATGCGTAGGTAAGAACGGTTCTTGCTAAGCCCGTAGCAGCCACGTAAAACTTGCAACAAACAAAGTAGAGGACGTCTAACTTGTTTTTGCAGGGCATGTTGTGATGTGATATGGTCAAGACATGAGTTATACGATTTTGTATGAGATGATCATGTTTTGTAAAGTTAACGGCAACTGGCAGGAGCCATATGGTTGTCGCTTTAATGTATGAAATGCAATCGCCATGTAATTGCTTTAGTTTATCACTAAGCGGTAGCGATAGTCGTAGAAGCAATAGTTGGCGAGACGATAACGATGCTACAATGGAGATCAAGGTGTCAAGCCGGTGACGAAGGTGATCATGACGGTGATTTGGAGATGGAGATCAAAAGCACAAGATGATGATGGCCATATCATGTCACATATTTTGATTGCATGTGATGTTTATCTTATTATGCTTCTTATTTTGCTTAGAACGACGGTAGCATTATAAGATGATCCCTTACTAAATTTCAAGGTATAAGTGTTCTCCCTGAGTATGCACCGTTGCGAAAGTTCGTCGTGCCGAGACACCACGTGATGATCGGGTGTGATAAGCTCTACGTTCAAATACAACGGGTGTAAGCCAGTTTTGCACATGCAGAATACTCGGGTTAAACTTGACGAGCCTAGCATATACAGATATGGCCTCGGAACACTGGAGACCGAAAGGTCGAGCGTGAATCATATAGTAGATATGATCAACATAAGATGTTCGCCATTGAAAACTACTCCATCTCACGTGATGATCGGACATGGTTTAGTTGATTTGGATCACGTGATCATTTAGATGACCAGAGGGATGTCTATCTAAGTGGGAGTTCTTTAAATTAATATGATTAAATTGAACTTTAATTTATCATGAACTTAGTCCTGATAGTTTTGCATATCTATGTCGTTGTAGATCAATGGCCCGTGCTACCGTTCCTTTGAATTTTAATGCATTCCTAGAGAAAGCTAAGTTGAAAGATGATGGTAGCAATTACACGGACTGGGTCCGTAACCTGAGGATTATCCTCATTGCTGCACAGAAGAATTATGTCCTTGAAGCACCGCTAGGTGACAAGCCCCCTTCCGCTAATGCAGACGCTTTGAACGTCTGGCAGTCGCGGTCTGATGACTACACGATAGTTCAGTGTGCCATGCTTTACGGCTTAGAACCGGGACTTCAACAACGTTTTGAACGTCATGGAGCATATGAGATGTTCCAGGAGTTGAAGTTAATATTTCAAGCAAATGCCCGGATTGAGAAATATAAGATTTCCAATAAGTTCTACAGCTGCAAGATGGAGGAGAATAGTTCTATCAGTGAACACTTGCTCACAATGTATGGGCACTACAATCATATGACTCAACTTGGTTGCCAAGTTGATGAGAATAGTGTTATTGATAGAATTCTTCAATCGCTACCACCAAGCTATAATGGCTTCGTGATGAACTATAATATGCAAGGGATACAAAAGACAATTCCCGAGCTCTTCGCTATGCTCACAGCTGCAGAGGTAGAAATCAAAAAGGAGCATCAAAAGTTGATGGTTAACAATACCACTAGTTTCAAGAAAAAGGGCAAGGAAGGGATTTTCAAGGAGAATAGCAAGATTGTTGCTGTTCTCGCAGAAAGCCTCAATTATGGAACCAAGCCTAAAACTAAGTGCTTCTACTGCGAGGGGACTGGACACTGGAAGCGGAACTGCCCCAAGTATTTGGCGGATAAGAAGGATGGCAAGATGAACAAAGGTATATGTGATATACATGTTATTGATGTGTACCTTACTAATGCTCGTAGTAGTACCTGGGTATTTGATACCGGTTCGGTTGCTAATATTTGTAACTCGAAACAGGGACTACGGATTAAACGAAGATTAGCTAAGGACGAGGTGACGATGCGCGTGGGAAACGGTTCCAAAGTCGATGTGATCGCCGTCGGCACGCTACCTCTACATCTACCTTCGGGATTAGTTTTAGACCTAAATAATTGTTATTTGGTGCCAGCGTTGAGCATGAACATTATATCTGGATCTTGTTTATTGCGAGACGGTTATTCATTTAGATCAGAGAATAATGGTTGTTCCATTTTTATGAATAATATCTTTTATGGTCATGCACCCTTAAAGAGTGGTCTATTCTTACTGGATCTTGATTGTAGTGATACACATATTCATAATATTGAAACCAAAAGATGCAAGGTTAATAATGATAGTGCAACTTATTTGTGGCACTGCCGTTTGGGTCATATTGGTGTAAAACGCATGAAGAAACTCCATAAAGATGGACTTTTGGAATCACTTGATTATGAATCACTTGGTGCTTGCGAACCATGCCTCATGGGCAAGATGACTAAAACTCTGTTCTCCGGAACAACTATGGAGCGAGCAACAGATTTGTTGGAAATCATACATACTGATGTATGTGGACCAGTGAGCGTTGATGCTCGCGGCGGGTATCGTTATTTTCTGACCTTCACTGATGATTTGAGCAGATATGGGTATATCTACTTAATGAAACACAAGTCTGAAACATTTGAAAAGTTCAAAGAATTTCAGAGTGAAGTAGAGAATCATCGTAACAAGAAAATAAAGTTCCTACGATCTGATCGTGGAGGAGAATATTTGAGTTACGAGTTTGGTCTTCATTTGAAACAATGTGGAATAGTTTCACAACTCACGCCACCTGGAACACCACAACGTAATGGTGTGTCCGAACGTCGTAACCGTACTTTATTAGATATGGTGCGATCTATGATGTCTCTTACCAATTTACCACTATCGTTTTGGGGTTATGCTTTAGAGACAGCTGCATTCACGTTAAATAGGGCACCATCTAAATCCGTTGATACGACGCCTTATGAACTATGGTTTGGCAAGAAACCAAAGTTGTCGTTTCTTAAAATTTGGGGCTGCGATGCTTATGTGAAAACACTTCAACCTGATAAGCTCGATCCCAAGTCGGAAAAATGTGTCTTCATAGGATACCCAAAAGAGACTGTTGGGTACACCTTCTATCACAGATCCGAAGGCAAAATATTCGTTGCTAAGGACGGATCATTTCTAGAAAAAGAGTTTCTCTCGAAAGAAGTGAGTGGGAGGAAAGTAGAACTTGATGAGGTAATTGTACCTTCTCCCATATTGGAAAGTAGTACATCACAGGAAATTGTTCCAGTGATTCCTACACCAATTAGTGAGGAAGTTGATGATAATGATCATGAAACTTCGGATCAAGTTTCTACTGAACGTCGTAGATCAACCAGAGTACGTTCCGCACCAGAGTGGTACGGCAACCCAGTTCTGGAAATCATGTTACTAGACCATGATGAACCTACGAACTATGAGGAAGCGATGATGAGCCCAGATTCCGCAAAATGGCTTGAAGCCATGAAATCTGAGATGGGATCCATGTATGAGAACAAAGTATGGACTTTGGTTGACTTGCCCGATGATCGGCAGGCCATCGAAAATAAATGGATCTTCAAGAGGAAGACCGACGCAGACGGTAATATTACTGTTTACAAAGCTCGACTTGTTGCGAAAGGTTTTCGACAAGTTCAAGGAGTTGACTACGATGAGACTTTCTCACCTGTAGCGATGCTTAAGTCTGTCCGAATCATGTTAGCAATTACCGCATTTTATGATTATGAAATCTGGCAAATGGATGTCAAAACTGCATTCCTAAATGGATATCTCAAAGAAGAGTTGTATATGATGCAACCAGAAGGTTTTGTCGATCCAAAAGGTGCTAACAAAGTATGCAAACTCCAGCGATCCATCTATGGACTGGTGCAAGCATCTCGGAGTTGGAATATACGCTTTGATGAGGTGATCAAAGCATATGGTTTTATACAGACTTTTGGAGAAGCCTGTATTTACAAGAAAGTGAGTGGGAGCTCTGTAGCATTTCTAATATTATATGTAGATGACATATTGTTAATTGGAAATGATATAGAATTTCTGAATAGCATAAAAGGATACTTGAATAAAAGTTTTTCAATGAAAGACCTCGGTGAAGCTGCTTACATATTAGGCATCAAGATCTATAGAGATAGATCAAGACGCTTAATTGGACTTTCACAAAGCACATACCTTGATAAGATTTTGAAAAGGTTCAAAATGGATCAGTCAAAGAAAAGGTTCTTGCCTGTTTTACAAGGTATGAAGTTGAGTAAGACTCAATGCCCGACCACTGCAGAAGATAGAGAGAAAATGAAAGTCATTCCCTATGCCTCAGCCATAGGGTCTATCATGTATGCAATGCTGTGTACCAGACCTGATGTGTGCCTTGCTATAAGTCTAGCAGGGAGGTACCATAGTAATCCAGGAGTGGATCACTGGGCAGCGGTCAAAAACATCCTAAAGTATCTGAAAAGAACAAAGGATATGTTTCTCGTATATGGAGGTGACAAAGAGCTCGTCGTAAACGGTTACGTCGATTCTAGCTTTGACACTGATCCGGATGACTCAAAGTCACAAACCGGATATGTATTTTTTGAACGGTGGAGCTGTCAGCTGGTGCAGTTCCAAGCAGAGCGTCGTGGCGGGATCTACGTGTGAAGCGGAATACATAGCTGCTTCAGAAGCAGCAAATGAAGGAGTCTGGATGAAGGAGTTCATATCCGATCTAGGTGTAGTACCTAGTGCATCGGGTCCAATGAAAATCTTTTGTGACAACACTGGAGCCATAGCCTTGGCGAAGGAATCCAGGTTTCACAAGAGAACAAAGCACATCAAAAGACGCTTCAATTCCATCCGCGATCTAGTCAAGGAGGGAGACATGGAGATTTGCAAAATACATACGGATCTGAATGTTGCAGACCCGTTGACTAAGCCTCTTCCACGGGCAAAACATGATCAGCACCAAGACTCCATGGGTGTGAGGATCATCACTTTGTAATCTAGATTATTGACTCTAGTTCAAGTGGGAGACTGAAGGAAATATGCCCTAGAGGCAATAATAAAGATGTTATTTGTATCATGATAAATGTCTTTTATTCATGCTAGAATTGTATTAACCGGAAACTTAGTACATGTGTGGATACATAGACAAAACAGTATGTCCCTAGTATGCCTCTACTAGACTAGCTCATTGATCAAAGATGGTTATGTTTCCTAGCCATAGACATGAGTTGTCATTTGATCAACGGGATCACATCATTAGGAGAATGATGTGATGGACAAGACCCATCCGTTAGCATAGCACTATGATCGTTTAGTTTAACTGCTATTGCTTTATTCATGACTTATACATGTTCCTATGACTATGAGATTATGCAACTCCCGAATACCGTAGGAACACCTTGTGTGCTATCAAACGTCACAACGTAACTGGGTGATCATAAAGATGCTCTACAGGTGTCTCCGAAAGTATTCGTGGTGTTGGCATAGATCAAGATTAGGATTTGTCACTCCGAGTGTCGGAGAGGTATCTCTGGGCCCTCTCGGTAACACACATCACAATAAGCCTTGCAAGCAAAAGACTAATGAGTTAGTCACGAGATGATGTGTTACGGAACGAGTAAAGAGACTTGCCGGTAAACGAGATTGAACTAGGTATAAAGATACCGACGATCGAATCTCGGGCAAGTAACATACCGTTTGACAAAAGGAACAACGTATGTTGTTATGCGGTTCTGACCGATAAAAGATCTTCATAGAATATGTAGGAGCCAATATGAACATCCAGGTTCCGCTATTTGTTATTGACCGGAGATGAGTCTCGGTCATGTCTACATAGTTCTCGAACCCGTAGGGTCCGCACGCTTAACGTTTGATGACGATCGGTATTATGAGTTTTTGAGTATTGATGTACCGAAGGTAGTTCGGAGTCCCGGATGAGATCACGGACATGACGAGGAGTCTCGGAATGTCCGAGACATAAAGATTGATATATTGGACGGCTATATTCGGACACCGGAAGTATACCGGAAAAGTTTCGGATTTATCGGGAATGCCGGAGGGGGTTACCGGAACCCCCTACGAGAGGGGATGGTCCATAGTGGGCCTAAAGGGTGAGAGAGAGGCAGCCCATAGGGCTGGCCGGCGCCCCCACCTAGGAATCCTAGTTGGACTAGGATTGGGGGGGCGCCACCTCTCCTAATCCTTTCCCCCTTCTTCCTTCCGGTGAATCCTACTAGGAATAGGATTGCAATCCTATTCCTAGTAGGAGTCCCCTCCCTAGCCGCACCATAGGAGGTGGCCGGCCCCTCCTCCCTTGCTCCTTTATATACGGGGGCAGGGGGGCACCCAAAGACACACAAGTTGAATTGTTTTAGCCGTGTGCGGTGCCCCCCTCCACAGAATCACACCTCGGTCGTACCGTCGCGGAGCTTAGGCGAAGCCCTGCGCCGGTGAACACATCATATCCGTCACCATGCCGTCGTGCTAACGAAACTCTCCCGTGAAGCTCTACTGGATCAAGAGCTCGTGGGACGTCATCAAGCTGAACGTGTGCTGAACGCGGAGGTGCCGTACGTTCGGTGCTTGATCGGTTGGATCGCGAAGAAGTTCGACAACATCAACCGCGTCACTTGACGCTTCCGCTCCCGGTCTACGAGGGTACGTAGACACACTCTCCCCTCTCGTTGCTATGCATCTGGTAGATAGATCTTGCGTGATCGTAGGAAAATTTTAAAATACTATGTTCCCCAACAATTATGAGAATATACCCACCCTATATATATATAATTGCTTGTAATGGCATATAAATCATCCAAGAATGATACTGTAATAGCATGGAACAATAAAAATTATAGACATGTTGGAGACGTATCAGGAGGCTAGGGATGTGGTTGCTCAGTCGGTGTCGGTCTATTTTAGGCAAAAGAAAGCGATAAATCGCCGAGCCCAGGTCCCACTTGTCATAAGAAGCCACAGCCCACCTACCATTCGTGGGCCACATGTCCAAAGAAGTGAGGACCCACGCGTTAGTAACTGAGCAGGTAACAGTCAACTGCATTGACCCAACAACAATCTTCGTTTGGGCTTTTGTGAGAATGGGCAGACTGGTGGAGGGAAAACGTGAGCAAAATTGGATGCTATGGGAAAAACTAAGCACAACTAGGGAGGAGGGGCATAGAAATAGAAATACATTTCTAAATTGTATTCATAGATAAAGGTGGAATAAATCTTTGTTCTGGTTTTGAAGATATATATATATAAGAAAACATAGAATGATGTATGAATATTCATAATCGAATACAAAATGGATTTGAATTTAGTTGCCAGGGTAAACGTGAATGCTTATTCTCCCAAAATTTGAACGAAGCCATAAAACACCCACTCCCTCGTCGGCTGCCTGAAACAAATGTTTGAGAGATGGAAATTACTGTCTATCCTTGACAGTTTACATCCTATCATCCAGATTTCCAGTGCTCTCAATAGGAGTAGGTTAGTTACTTCAATCAAACATGAGACAACCGCCCCTCACAGCATTTAGACATGGTGGGCACGAAACGTGGGAGGAAACACATTTGATTCAAGGTCATCTGAAACATCTCTCTCTCTCTCTCTCTTCCTCCAACAAACTCTCCTTGACTGAAATCAATCTAGGCAAATATTTTAAATCAGGGCATGTTTGTAAATTCACTCATATGTGACAGGACGGGCATACCTGTCGCTCCCGTTCATACAACATGGGCACCAAAACAACCTCTCCTCGTCTGAAATCTCTCTTGACAAATATTGGGAGATGCGAGATTACTGTACTACCCCAAACCGATGAGATATCTAAAGTTTTAAACATGGTCTAAGTTTGTAACTTTCCCACATTTCAGACAAGCATGTCCCAAAGTGGTCACCCTCCCCCTCCATTTCCCCATTCATACACCGTCGGAGACAAAACTACCTCCCCACCCCATCCAGCCTCCTCCGCTTGCCACCGCATCTTCCACCTTGTCAGAGCCGCTACCCCTACCCCATCGTCCACTACAAGAGATGGATGTCTCTCATCCATGGCGCCAGAACAGGATCCTTTTATCGTGTCCTCTCGCTTCATCTACGCTGTCGTTCACCTTGCCGTGGCCACTCCTACAACCGCCTCATCCACGACAACATGACTTATCCCCTGATACCACCGTCTGTCGTCTCAAATCTGCTTCCACGCTGCTGATAGCCATCGCTCCCGCAACACCCTCAACATATCAACAGAGGCCTACAAGGCATCGCAAGAGAGGTGGTACTCTTTCATTTTTGCTCAAGTTATTGATCTCATTCGGAAAATAGATCGTCTCTTGTTTATTGTACTTTTCTTGACCATAACAAATCTTAGTTATTAGTTGAAAGCAAACATTTGTTGCAAAGTAGCCTTTGTCCGGTTTGCACCTTCGGATCCTCCATGGCACGGATAACACTATACTATGGTTTCCCCTTTTATGTTCACTACCATCATCCTAAGTGCTTCATGTCGTGCTAGCACTGCTCCTCAACACATCAAGAAAAACAACATGCCCCTCAGAATTCCAAAGCTTAGTTGTTCAAATATGAATCTGATATGATGTTGGTATTACTAAAACTGAGAATGTTTAATTGGTCAGCTAATGTTCCTACATTAGATTCGAAAAGAATGTGCGCTACATATAAAGAGACAACCGGAATTTGCATTTCTTTGTGCGCTCTGATTCATCATGGGTGGGCAACACACATTATATTATCTAAAATCTGCTTGCTCTTCTTTATCATGTTCCTCTTATGTTCTTATTAATAAGTATAGTACTTCCTCCATTCCTAAATATAAGTATTTTTAGATGTTCCAATAAGGACTACATATATATGTATATGGACGTATTTTAGAGTGTACATTCACTCATTTTGCTCCGTATGTAGACCACATTAGAATCTCTAAAAGTCTTACATTTAGGAAAAAGGGAGTAGTACAGTATGTTCCTTGTCCAGAAGTGGAGCAGGGAGCAGTCGACAGGTCTATTGGGTCTCTTCTCATGGATGCTTTCAACTATTCTAGATGGTCTGCCATAATATCCAGGAAATGCTTGGAGTTGTGTCGCCTTTGAGAGTGTAGATTGATAGTAACAGTATTGTGCCTTCTGTTGAATAGAGTTGCCTCTTTAGGGGCCAAAGCCTTTCTAATCGTACCGGCAATGCAGCCTGTATGTTCCAGCTAGTTCCGCTTTCCGGCTGTTACTCATAATGTTTACAGTTTTCCCCTTTTATCTACACTACTTTGATCTGCGTAGGTTCTTTCTATCTTACAAGCAACACTCCACCCTTCAAGCTAAACAACACACCACTCATTATTCCAAATCTTAGTTGTTCAAATATGAATGTGATATGATACTGATATTAGTTAACAGACACACATTTAATTGGTCAGCTAATGCTCCCACTTGAGTTTCCAAATGCATGGGGGGACATATAGAGAGACAACAGGAATTGCATTTCTTTGTCACTTGTTTACTGTACTTTCTTGTCCATACCAAATCTTAGTTGTTATTTGAAACCAAACATTGGTTGCCAAATACCATTTATGTGGTTTGCAGCTTCAGATCTGCATGCCACATAGCAACGGAGCTACAACAAAAAGTCAGGGTGGGCCAGTCTATGCTTTAACTTGTACATAGGCATTGTTTTCTCTCACTAAGTGGTCTATTACTCATGCAATTGCTTTGGATTGGGCAGGCCATGGCATAATTTTGCCCCAACATAGCTCCGCTGGTGATGCCACGTCAGCACTATATCATCTGCTTATGGTTTCGCCCCATCTATGATTACCACAACCAGCCCCCATCAAGCTAAACAAGCAGAGTTGTACAAATTCCAAACTGATATGATGTTCATATTAGTAAAACAAAGACAAGTTTAATTGGACAACTAAATGTTCCTACTTTAGTTTTGAAATGCATGTGAGACACATATAGAGAGACATGAAGGAATATTATTTCTCTGTATGCTATGGTTCATCATGGGTGGGCAATAGACATTGTATAGAAAGACTTGTAATATCTACAAACATCTTGCTCTTCTACTCTTCTTTAACATGATCCTCTTATCTTCTTCTTTAATAGGTACAGTATGTTCCTTGTTGGGATGAGGAGCAGAGACATTTGCGCTGATAGGTTAGGTCGAGGTGTTCTTCCTTCGTATATTTTGAAGCTATCATCAACGAGGTAACATTACTTCTAAAGCTCTCAACAGGGATCCTATATTTTGAGTAGTAAGCCACATTATACTAATGCACACACCAAATTACAGCACACATGGCATCTCTCAAAAGAATTGCACAACAATATCACATAGGGGTTACAGTGAGGCACTATTGGATTATGAGAATGGGCACGCGAGAGGAATATTGCGGAACAATCCAATGTCTAACAAACCTGGCATGGTGGAGGATGGCCTATCTTATTCACCCATCAAGGTGCTTGCTCTAAATTGGACAAGTTGTATTGGTCGCACGTATCTTGCATATGATGTCTTGCATTACTTCTACTTTGTTACACCACCATCTTCTTAATTAGTTGACACATTATATGAGCGCATGCCCATTTTCTGTACCTATTCCATGTGTCATCATACCATGTGTTTCTAGTCAAATGTTGTTCTTTCATAATAGATGTCCAAAAGGAACAGGGTGAGTGCAGATCCTGAAGGAGTACAAACAAAGTATTTGGAAAAGATAGTGATACCTCATAAATGAAATAGACCAACACTCGTTTTCTCTAGAATCTCTAGAAAAAAAAAGCTCTATCCTTTATTTAATATTTAATAATAAAATAATAAGAGACTATCAACATCACCAACTATGGCACACTTTACCCTAATCCACTGGCCAAAGCCCTATTAGAACTCCAGAGAGATCAGCGCAGGTATTCTCTATGATATCAAATCAAAATTTGAACTCCTATATTTTTGCTTGTGCCTTACACTACTACAAGATGGTCCAAATGCGACAGTCCAATCAGAAACCCTTCGACGGAACTTTGTGCGATGCATTAATCGCTTACGGTGATGTAATAAAACATCACAAAATATAGAAAATGTTTGTGATGGCATAGACATCAAACATGATTTAGATTGTAATTGCGTGTGCGATGAGTAGCATACGATTGATCCATGCAAACTATTTGCGGTGAGACAGAATAACAGAAATGGGTAGCCAAATCAAGGTATGTGTGATATACAACATACAGTTTAGTCGGATGAACTGTTTGCAATGATCGAGATGAACACAAGCGACTCACCGTCACAAGATCTGTGTGATACCTGGCAAACAGGTCGGAAATCAGAATTGTGTGCAATCATTATACATAGCGCATACGATTTTTTTCATGAATTGCGTGCTCGACAGGGCACACAATTCAAGAAACCAACCAGTGGGTGATAATGTAAAAGAACTCTATCGAATATATATTACTAACCGTCTCTGAAGAGATTGACAGGGGAAACAGAGATAACGTAATAATATGAGTTAACGGAAACAGATATATATATAACGTAATAATATGAGTGAACGGAAACAGATATATATATATATATATATATATATATATATATATATATATATATATATATATATATATATATATATATATATATATATATATATATATATATATATATATATACGGTCCTCTTAATTTAGTCATGCTTCTTCTTGTTGGTGTTGGATGGCTCCGCGACATCATCTTGGCGAGGATGCTTCTTGCTACTAATGGTTGACTTGTCATCGCCACCGCCGTCATCATCATTGTTGTTGTCGTCGCCATTGTTGCTGTCGTCGTCATCCTCCTTCTCGTTTGACCATTTCTCATCATGATCATCATCATCCTCTTTTTCGTTCTACGATGGTTCCTCGTCCGTCTGGTTGCCATCTGACAACTCGAGAGGTGGCGTTCCTTCCATGATTCAGATAAAACCGAGGTCTAGGCTCAACGCCGGACTCATGGAAGACGAGCGGATGATTCTGATGTTGACAAATCATTGGGCGCCACACTGCTGGCGAAACTGTCATCCTCACTGTCGCTCGACATGGCTGCGGTATGTATACAAATCATGAGAAAGCGAGATTGATGTGTGCATGTGCGTGTGCGTGTGCGTGTGGTGTGCGTGTGCGTGTGCGTGTGCGTGTGGAGCATGACCACCGGGATGATGAAGATGGTGGAAACTCAAGCGGGGTATGTAGAGAAGATGAATAGTCAATTGAAGCGGGGGATTGAGGTATTATCTAACTGCCTAGGAAGACAGTTATGATACTGATATAATCAGCCGCAAATATTTGTACCCAGTCGCTACAAATTCCTGGGGTTGTGTAGTTCTCAATGTGATAATTACGCACACGCGTTGGAGCGTCCAAATATGAAACAAGCATTTTTCATACTCCCTCCCTACCGGCGACCTAGCTGGGGCAAAATGAGAGAACTTGATGTCTATTTGCTAATCAATGCCATTACATGCAGAGAATTGACCATTGCATGTTAAGTAGTCTGAAGTCATTGAATGCATACAAGCCCCATGACTCCTATTAACTAATTTATTTTTTCAGGGCAAAAAATAGGGAACGGGATTTGGGATTATTTGGTTTTCATAATGTGACTTATGCATCGGTACGAATGGAGTAGGACAGTTGGCAAGTAATACATTCAGCTCTTCCTATTTATGAAACCAATAATAATCCAACAAAACCCCTAATCATCATTGCAAATAGCGCATAGAAGATGGCTAATGCGACAACCACAACTACACATGCCAGTTCCTTCTTATCTCTTGCTTTCATCTGTTGCGTGTGATTGATTCTTTCTTGCTTCATCGTACTGATTGTACACTCTAGATCAGTCAGTTTCTTCTTCAACTTTACGTTATCTTCTACGAGCTTGGTGATAACACTCCGAGCCCTGTCATGCCATTCTTCATCCAGCCAGTTAACAAAGGCACAAGCCTCATATCCTTGCCAATGTTAAATAGTACTCCCTCCGTCCCAAAATAAGTGACGCAAAAGTGACTCAACTTTATACTAAAGTTAGTACAAAGTTGAGTCATTTTTGAGTCACTTATTTTGGGACAAGGGGAATATTCAAGATGAGCGGTAGCATTAACTCAACTAAAATGGTGAACTTAGCACTAACCTCTAAGGCGCAATTGAGAAACCGTATGCCAATGTCGAATTGAAGGAAATATGCCCTAGCGGCAATAATAAAGTTGTTATTTATATTTCCTTATATATCATGATAAATGTATTTTATTCATGCATAGAATTGTATTAACCGGAAACTTAATACATGTGTGAATACATAGACAAAACAGAGTGTCCCTAGTATGCCTCTACTATACTAGCTCGTTAATCAAAGATGGTTGTGTTTCCTAAACCATAGACATGTGTTGTCATTTGATCAACGGGATCACATCATTAGGAGAATGATGTGATGGACAAGACCCATCCATTAGCCTAGCACTATGATCATTTAGTTTTATTGCTATTGCTTTCCTCATGACTTCTGCATGTTCCTCTGACTATGAGATTATGCAACTCCCGAATACAGGAGGAACACCTTGTGTGCTATCAAACATCACAATGTAACTGGGTGATTATAAAGATGCTCTACAAGTGTTTCCAAAGGTGTTTGTGGTGTTGGCATAGATCGAGAATAGGATTTGTCACTCCGAGTGTCGGAGAGGTATCTCTGGGCCCTCTCGGTAATACACATCATAATAAGCCTTGGAAGCAAAGGACTAATAAGTTAGTCACGAGATGATGTATTACGAAACGAGTAAAGAGACTTGCCGTTAACGAGATTGAACAAGGTATGATGATACCGATGATCGAATCTCGGGCAAGTAACATACCAATGACAAAGGGAGCAACATATGTTGTTATGTGGTTTGGCCGATAAAGATCTTCGTAGAATATGTATGAACCAATATGAGCATCCAGGTTCCGCTATTCTTTATTGACCGTAGATGTGTCTCGGTCATGTCTACATACTTCTCGAACCCGTAGGGTCCGCACGCTTAACGTTCGATGACGATTAGTATTATGAGTTATGTGATTTTGATGACCGAAGATGGTTCGGAGTCCCGGATGAGATCACGGACAGGAAGAGGATTCTCGAAATGGTCAAGACATAAAGATTGATATATTGGAAGGTTGTGTTTGGACATTAGAAGGGTTTTGGGATGTTCGGGCATTTTTCCGGAGTACCGGGAGGTTACCAGAACCCCCCGGGGAGTCATTGGGCCTTAATGGGCCCTAGTGGAGAGAGAAGCCAGCAACCAGGTGGTGGCGCGCGCGCCCTAGGCCCAAACCGAATTGGTTTAGGGTTGGCGGGGCTGGCCCCCCTTTCCTTCTCTTCTCCTCCTCCTTTCCTCCTTCTCGTATTGGGAATAGGGAAGGGGGCGAATCCTACTTGGACCATGAGTCCAAGTAGGACTCCCCCTTGGCGCGCCCCCTCTTGGCCGGCCTTCTCCTCCCTCCCTCCTTTATATACGTGGGGGGGGCACCCCAAAGATACACAAGCCAATCTTTTAGCCATGTGCGGTGCCCCCCTCCACTGTTACACACCTCGGTCATATCGTTGCAGTGCTTAGGTGAAGCCCTAAGCCAGTAACTTCATCATCACTGTCACCACGCCGTCGTGCTGACGAAACTCTCCCTCGTTCTCAACTGGATCAAGAGCTCGAGGGACATCATCGTGGTGAACGTGTGATGAACATGGAGGTGCCGTACGTTCGTTACATGGATCGGTTGGATCGTGAAGATGTTCAACTACATCAACTGCGCTACTAAACGCTTCCGCTTTCGGTCTACGTGGGTACGTGGACACACTCTCCCCGCTCGTTGCTATGCTTCTCCTAGATAGATCTTGCGTGATCGCAGGATTTTTTTTTGGAAATACTGCGTTCCCCAACATGAATACATGTGTGCATACATGTCGAACGGGAGTGTGTCCATGCACGCAACTCAGCTTTTGGTACTTCTCGGTGGCACAAACTCAGAGCCAAACTCATGTTGCAGGAGTCTGGAGTCATACTCTGGATCAGGCGGCTGGTCGGGATAGATTGAAACCTAGTAGGACGATTCGGATCCGTAGTACACTTGCCTTCTGATGGCCTTAGTCAAGTTTTCCGTGGTGACCGCCATCATGGCGGCGCTGCCGAGAGCGGCGATACGAGCATGAGTAGCCGCACCGAAACCATCAGCACCACTCATCCGCGTTCCCCTAATGTTAGCGCCATGCGATGGAATTTGGGGGCTAGGGATTTGGAGGGTATCTTGGGATTTGGGGAATGGGGAAACTGTGTGGATATGCTAATGGCCTGGGATTACTTATCGTAGTATGTTGTATAGGGCACACGGTTTATACATGTCATTCGTGTTAGGTATTACAACTTCACACACGATTTTCGCACCAAACAATATGAGAAGACAACATAGGTGAGACATCGTTGCTGTGACATAACTATATGTGATGTACTACCCTGTACATATGGGGATATAATAATTGAGTTACAATAATACTGGGTAAACAACCGCTCTACGGATACCCATCAAAAAATAAAAAAAGCCGCTCTGCAAATAGAGATGGCGGTGGTGGTTGAGGCAGCGGCTACTGGATAAAAGGTCAATCATTGGTTGGTAGGTGGTGGCGGTGTCATAGGAGGTCAATCCTCGGTCTACTGCGGGAGATAGGAGGGGCTCAACCATCGATGTTGGTGGTGGCGTGATTGGAGCACATCCATCGTGGTCGATGGTGGGATAGTAGAGCTCGAACTTCAGGCAGTTGCCCCACTAAGCTTTGCTCCTCGACATTACAATGTCGGTGTGCCACCGCATTGCTCTTCTCTGTCTGCTGGCTGGAGGTCGCCGCGCACCTAATTAATCAAGTTATTCTTTTCGTTGAGTGACTTAATTCAGGTATTCAATTCATAAGGGTAGTAATGTAGTACTCTGCATGTAAACTGACTGGCCATTAATTTTTGTCATCGCACGGCTGGATAACAATATGGAGCACCCTTAGTAATTATGAAAGTAAAATCTTGTGATTAAGGCACGCATCGGTATCAGTTAACCTTTGTATTAATGTTGTTATTTTGTTTTTAATTACCCCTCGTGTGGTGCAAATGGAATGATATAAATGGATGAAGGCTCGGAGAAGCTCTGATTTTATCAGTGGCATTGTGGAGTTCATCAAGTTGGCTGAAAGTACAAAGAAGAGAATTGGTACTAAGTATTACATCATGTGTCCATGCAGTCATTGTGCCAATACGGAGTCACATTTCGTTACAGTTGTCGAGTTCCACTTCACTTGGGGATTCATGGATGGATATACACGTTGGACAAGACACGATGAAGAGTCGGTCATGGATGAATATACATAGGGCTGCAAGATACCAAACCCTGATCAGAGTCACATGGATGTTGAATCTAACATCGGGGCTGGGGCGTCAAGCTATCAATGGAACACCAGAAAGCCAAAAAAACATCGGAAAACCAAGATGGTGATGCAGACGACCTTGATATGCCAGATTATGTTGCTATGATTGCAGATTTCCAGGGCCCAAATAAAGATATGGTTGGGTACAAGGATCTGCCATCCATTGACGTGGACTCCAAGAAAGATTTGTATCCAGGTTGCAAAAATAAATATTCCAAGTTAAGTGCCACACTGGCGCTTCTCAGATTTAAAGCAACAAATGGTCTATCATACAAGGGCTTCACATAGTTGTTAGGTCTTTCCAAAGAAATTCTTCCAGAAGATAAACTGCTCCCCAAAAGCACAAATGAAGCAAAGAAAATTGTTCTCCCATTGGAACTTGTAGTACATAAGATTCATGCTTGTGTGAATGATTGTATATTGTAGCGTGGTGAGTACAAAGATTTGCATGCATGCATGTACCACATGTAAGCATGCACAGTACAAGCACAGGAGAACAAAGGACAAGTACAAATTGGACGACGAGATCAAGACATGAATCTAGTTCAAGGTTGGTTAGTATTTGCCTTTAATTCCAAGGTTGAGGCATTTGTTTGCAAACCCTAGAGAGGCAAAGAGGTGGAGGTGGCATCATGATGAGCAAACTGCGGATAAATATATGAGGCACCCGAAAGATGGGGCTCATCGGGAATTAATCAACAACAAGTTTGAAGACTTTGCCAAGGATTCTGCAAGTATAAGGCTCGGGGAGTGTACTGACGGGATAAATCCTTTTGGCTACATGAGCACTAAACACAGCACATGGCAGGTGATTCTGTCCATATATAACCTTGCTCCTTGGTTGTGTATGAAGAAAAAATACACCATGAGGTCAATGATTATTCAAGGACCAAAGGAACCTAGAAATGACATTGACATTTACTTTCAGCTACTAGTAGAAGAACCGTTGATATTGTGTGTAAAGAAGCCTCCTATAAAGTGTTATGATACTTACAAAAAGGAGTTTTTCGATCGACATGCGATGCTGCTGCACACTATTCAAGATATGCTAGCATCGGGCAACACATCGGGGCAAAAAACAAAGGGAGATGTATGGTGTATCATATGCATGGATAGGACAGTGAGCATAGTTCTTCCCAACTCTCACAAAACCATGTAATTACATCATCGTAGGTTCTTACGAAAAGATCACCCATACCAAAAGATGAAATTTGAATGTGATGGTACGACAGAGGTAGGTTTCGGCCCAGGACCTTATGCTGGGGAGTTGATCCACAACATGGCTAAAAAAATTAATGTTACGCTTGGCAAGAACCACACTTTGACTATGAAACGAACACCCTGGGATCAAGTGTTTAGGAATAAATCATTGTTCTGGGAATTACCTTACTAGGAGATTCTACGTGTAATGCCCCGACTGATGCGCCAGGTGTCAGCCAGTTATTCATCGTCATTGCCATGTCATATGCTTGCGTGTTGCACTTTGCCATGTCATCGTGTGCATTGCATCAGCATGTTTTCAAAACTTGCATCTGTTCGAGTCCGCTCGTCCTTTCTGTTGTCCGTTCTGAGCCCAGACACACTTACACGCGCCCGCGGCACCTCCGATTATTTATTTTATAAGTGGCCAGAAAATGTTCTCGGAATGAGTTGAAACTTGGCGTGTGGTCTTATTATAGTGTAGACAGACCGCCTACCAAAATTCGTCGCATTTCGACCTCGTTTGATGCCCCAGCGGTTAACCGTGTTAACCGCCGGAAGCCCCTTCTCTTTTGGCCCAGCACCCCTGCACAACAGCCCACTAGCCCATCCTAACCCCCTCCATGCTCTCGGTCATCGGATCACGATCGTGTGGCCCAAAACCGCACCCCATTTGGACTCTCCTAGCTCCCTCTACCTATATATTAGCCTCCCTCTCCCCAAATCACGGGTAAAAACCCTACAAAACTCCCCTCCGCCCCGCCGGACACGTCCATACACCGCCGGACGCGTCCAGCCGACGACCGCGCCAACCAGACGTCGACACGTGTGCCCGTGCCCACTTCACCGCCGCGGCCCGCCAGACCCAACGCACGGCCCGCCCGGGCCCGAAGGGATCCGCCGCCGCCAGCCTCCTGAACGTGCGCCGCCGCTGGCAGCACTCCGCCCCACTCGAGCTCACCCGAGTGGGGGAGCCCCTCCGGCAAGCCCATCATCCGGGCCTCCTGCGTCCTTCGTCGCCCGACAGATCCGCTGCGCCGCCGTCGCCCTTGAGCTCCACCACCCAGCTACCTCGTCGCCAATTTCCTCCGGCCCGGATCCGGTGGGATCCGGCCGGGCCCCTGCCGCAGTCCCAACAAGCCGCCGCCGCCGCTACATCGCCCGATCCGATCGGGATCGAGGACTATGCCTCCTCACTCACTAGGGTGGGCCGCAGCCCTCGCCCCCCTTGGTGGGCCTCGACGCCCCTCTCGGTCCACCGCACCGCGGGCCCAGCCGTCGGCCTACTGCCTGCCCCGCCACCGACCTGGGCCAAGCCCGCTAAGGTGAGCCTCGGCCAGCCCACTAACTCGCGCCCGAGCGTCGTTTAGTTGAACGGCGCTCGCTCGTTGTTTTTTCCTGAGTAAAAACTGCTAAGTCCCAGTTTTCAAACATCGTGAGGCATTCTTGTGGCATGGTAACTTTGTGCATGTTTACCCGAATTGGGCATATGATATGTCAAAATGTTCGTCTCGAAGTGCTCTACATGTTAGTTGCATTTGCGTGCATGTTACTATTCATATTGATGCCTTAAACTTTGTTGCAAAACTGCTATGTGATGATATTGTCTAGTCCTTGTTTTCTGTCAACAATATGTATGCATGTTTAACATGGTGTAACTTTGTGCATGTTGGTCCAAATGGAGTGTATGATATGTCAAAATGTTCATTGTGAAGTGCTCCACATGATGGTGGTTGTTGCATTCATGTTAGGTTGCATTATGCCATGTTTATCTCTGTTGCAAAAGTGCATGTGGCTGTTAAGTGCTGAAAACTGTTATGAGATACTGATTTGCCTTTTTCATATCTTTATGTGTGATTTTTGTTTGAGCATCATGTCAACATGTTTTAGAAGCATAATCATGCCATCTTTGATGTGGTGCAATCCACTTTTCATGATATGCCTTGTGGTGAGTGCAACAAGCTTGCAAAGTGACCTAATCGTTGTTGCTGATTTCTATGACTTGTTGAAAACTACTAAGTCTGAAGCTGTTATATCCTGTTGCCATGTTTGGTTGATTCCACGCTCAAATCCATGAATTTTTTTGGATGTCCAATGACCATGCCTTGAAGTCCATGTTATGCTCTATCCATCCATGTCCTTGTTTGCATTTATAGGTTGTTGTATCTTGTTTAATTCTTGCTCTCAAGTTGCTATAAAATGTTTCTGTCAGCCTATTAACAGTAAGTTTAGTTTTGCCATGTGAATAGCTAGTGTTCTATGCATCCTATGACCATGTTCTTGCCATGAGTAGATGCACAAACATTTCCTCTTGTTGTTGGTTATATTCACATGCCATGATATGCTTTGAGATGAGTTCCACAAGCTTGCAAACATGCCTACTTGTCGTTGTTGCTGCCATGTTTAGTTTATTTCACTAAGTCTGTAAATCTGTTATCTTTTGCAATCTTGCCATGATGTTTTGAGCATGTTCTAGTGGTGTTTGGTAGTAGCTCAGTGATCATGCTTGTAGTGCTTGACATGTACATGCTTGCCATGCCCTTTGTTGCCATGAAGTGTTATTGTATCATGTTGTTTTGATGTCAACTATATACATACTTGCTGTTTTGAGCATATTGTGTTTCAAACTTGCTTCATGTGTATGTGATGAACCGTTGCTCCGTTTTGAGCGTGTCCTATATGAAACTTGTGTGTTTTTTCATATAGATGCATAATAACATGTTGTATACCTGTTTGGAGTGTGTTTGCTTGATGTTTGGATGTGTTTTGCATCAATGGCATGCTTGACTTGTTTTGCTCATATCTTCTAGGCTGTAGCTCCTAATTAAATGAACTTTGTATGAAACTTGACTACACTTCGAGTAGTTCATCATGGTGCATGTTAACTTGCTGTTTAAAAACTTGAACTTAAGGATTTTCAGATCTGGACCAATTTCAATATTTGCATATGAGGACTTACCAGAATTGCTATATGTTGTTTTCGGCCTCATTTAAACTTGTTTGGTTGTGTTGTTCTTGTATGCTTCATCCCTTGCCATGTAAAGCACCATGTAGCCTTGTCATGCATCATACTTGGTTGAGCATCTTGTCTTGTTTATGTGTTGTGTTTTTACCATGTTGTTTGCTTCTTCTCGTTAGTTCCTGTTTCGTTGCTCTCGTGAGGATTCGTTCGACTACACTTGTTTCTTCTTCGTGGCTTCTTCTTCTTCATGGACTCGTTCTTCTTCCTACTGGGATCTCAGGCAAGATGACTATCGCCTTGGATCTCATTACTATCACTGCCATGCTAGTTGTCTCGATGCTATCGCTATATGTCGCGCTACCTATCTATTTGTTGTCATCCTCTCCTTGTTGCCACGAAACCTCTAACCTTTGACACCATACCAGCAAACCGTTGTTTGGCTATGTTACCGCTTGTTCAGCCCCTCTTATAGCGTTGTTAGTTGTAGGTGAAGATGAAGATTGCTCCATGTCGGATCTTGGTTGTTGGAATATCACGATATCTCTTAATTAAATTAATGCACCTATATACTGGCAATGGGTGGAAGGCTTGGCCTTTTGCTCGGTGTTTTGTTCCACTCATGCCGCCTTAAGAAGCGATAAACCGGCGTTATGTTTCTTGATTTTGTGTTCCTAACGCGGTTGGGTATATGGGGACCCCTTGACAGTTCGCTTTGAATAAAACTCCTCCAGCAAGGCCCAACTTTGGTTTTAATTTGCAACATAATAAAAACTTAATTAATTAATTAAATTCAATAGGGATTTAGCGCTACCCGAGGATTCTTCTACATACAGGGAGGGGCCAGTGCCGATGGTGTTGGTCCCAAATAGAGCATTGTGCGGGGCTGCCCCTTGGCAACTTGGGGTATCTCGCTCATGTACGCGTCACTTATCCGGTCGTTGCTTGAGATGAGATACGCGCGGCTACTATCAGGGTGTCGACACGCCGCGGGGTCTTGCTGGACTTGTTTTACCATTGTCGAAATGTCTTGTGCACTGGGATTCCGAGTCTGATATGGTTGTCCCTAAGATATGGGGTTTTTACCTCTGCTGATCGTGAGAGCTTGTTATGGGCTAAGTTGGGACACCCCTGCAGGGTTATAATCTTTTGAAAGTCATGCCCGCGATTATGTGGCAGATTGGAATTTGTTAATGTCCGGTTGTAGAAAACTTGACATGGGATCTGAAATAAAATACACGAACCGCGTGAGTAACCGTGACAGTCTCTTTTCACTTTGAGAAGAGAACACGGTGGGGTCATGTTGACTCGTAAGTAGTTCAGGATTTTTAGCGATCATTACTAGTTTCCAACCATTTGCGTAGATGCTCATCTTATTCTTGTACTCGTAAGTTAGCCACCATATAATGCTTAGCCGTTGCTGCTGTAATGCCCCAGATGTAACACTTTCCCTATAGGGCAATATATGAAACTTTGGCTTCATCAATTCCTTTCCGAGCTCTTCTTCATTTTGGGTTTCTTCGTTTTGTCGTATGCGTGTGTGCATTTCATCCATGTCATGTTGTCTTGTGCATTGCATTGCTTTTGTGTTGTCACTTGCACCCGGTCCCACTCGTCTCTCCCCGTTGTCCGTTTCGAGTTCCGACGCTCACACACGTGCTCGTGGCATCCCCGAGTCCTTCTTTCGTGTGTGGCCGTGTAACGTTTCCGGAATTACGTGAGACTTGTTGTGCGATGTTGTTTTGGTACGTGTAGACTGCCTGTCAAGTTTCATCGCGTTTGGAGTTTGTTTGGTACTCCAACGGTTAACCTAGTGGGCTAAAAGTACCTCTTCTTTAAGGCCCAAGACCCCCTCCACAACAGCCCACCAACC
The DNA here is from genome assembly GCA_902687465.1 of Secale cereale. Lineage (NCBI taxonomy): Eukaryota > Viridiplantae > Streptophyta > Magnoliopsida > Poales > Poaceae > Secale > Secale cereale. The sequence continues at coordinate 351,789,578 of LR738709.1, forward strand.
CAGCACAACCCTTCCCATCATCTCGGTCGTCGAATTGTGATCGTGTGGCCGAAAACCGCTCCCCATTTTGAGTCTCCTAGCTCCCTATGCCTATAAATTAGCCCCCCACGTCCATTTTTGCGTCCAAACCCTAGTCCTCTTTTTTTTCCTTTTTTTCCGTGCCCGCAGCTCCTCCGCGCGCTGGACGTGTCCGCCGGCACCGGACACGTCTGCCGCCGCCCCCGCGTCCAATCCGCGGGCGCCACGTCACCCGGCTCCCCGCCGGATCCACCGCGCCGACCGGGCCCGCCGCGTCCCGGATCGGGCCCCCCGGCCTGCGCGCCTCCGCGCCCCGCGCGTCGGCCCTGTCAAGCCCCGCCGCTCCGCCGCCCGATGCCGGCCGCGTCCCCGCCGCCTATCTCCGCCGGCCGCCGCGGCCGAAGGTCGCCGCCGCCGGCCCTTCCCCGCCGGCCGGGCCGCCGCCCCCTGCCTGCTCCGCCTCCGGCCGCCCTCCCCGTCACTGGCGCATGAGCCGCCGTGCCTCCGGTCGGCCGGAGCCATCAACTCCGGCGAGCTCGTCCTCCTCCGTCCCGATCTGGAAGAAGGGACGAGATCCACCAAGCCGCGGATCCAAACGCCCGTCCCCGATCTGCACCCCTCCGTCCGTTATCCCGCCGTCCACGTTTGACTTTTGGAGGTATAAAAAATCCACTAAGTTCCTGAAACTTGTTGTCTGATGGCATCTTTGCATGGCTGTATCTTTTAGTGTGCTTGTCCAAATTGTGCATATGATATATCAAAATGATCGTGGTGATGTGCTCTACGTTTTGTTCCATCTTGTCATGCTTGTTTGAGTTCATCTAGAGGTCTTAATATTCGTGACAAGAGTGCTACTTGTTATAAAGTATTGCTACTTGTTATTTTCATGCCATGTTTGAGATGTGATAACTTGGTGTATGTTTATCCAAATGAAGCAAATGATATGTCAAAATGTTCATAGTGAGATGCTCTACATGATGGTTGCTGTAGCATGCATGTTAGGGTTCATATTGCCATGTTAATCTCTGTTGCAAAAGTGCATGTGGCTGTTAAGTGTTGTAACATGTTATGAGATGCTGATTTGAAGTGCTCGTTGCTATTGATGTGTTTGTCCCCATGTCACATGTTAATATGTTTTAGAATCTCCATCATGTGGTATTTGCTGTGGTGCAAACCATTTTCCATGATTTGCCTTGAGGTGACTTAAACATGCTTGCAAACATGCCATGCCAACATAATTGTTTTATACTTAGTGAAATTTCTACTAAGTCTGGAATCTGTCATATCTGGATGCTATGTTTGCTTGATGCCCTAGGCAAATCCATGCTTGATTTGGAGTGGCCAATGATCATTCCTTGTTTTACATGTTGTTGTCTATCCATCCATGCCCTCACTTGCTCATATGGGTTGTTGTAGCTTATTTATTTCTTGCTCCCAAGTTGCTATAAAATATAACTATCAGGTTTTTAACATCATGATCAAAATGTTGTAGCTTGTTGCTATTGATCCATGCCTCCTATGGAGTTGCTCCAATGGAGTTGTTTGCTGTAGGATATGTCTACTTAATGTCCATGCTTCTTGTCACTATGTTTGAGTGTCGTGGAGTATATATTTCTTGCTCCAAAGTTGATATGTGGCTGTTAATTCAGCTTTGCATTGTATATTGTTTCATGTGTATGTGTTGAACCGTTGCTCCGTTTTGAGCGTGCCCTGTATGAAACTTGTGTGATTTTGCATGTAGAACCATAATATCATGTTGTTAACATGTTTGGAGTGTGTTTGCTTGATGTTTGGGTGCATCTTGCACCGTTGCCATGCTTGTCTTGTTTTGCTCATATCTTCTAGACCGTAGCTCCGAATTAAACAAACTTTATATGAAACTTGACTAGAATTTCGTGTAGATCATCATGGTGCATGTTAACTTGATTTTTAAAAACTTTTACTTAAGGTTTGTTCAGATCTGAACCAATGTCAACATATGCATATGAGGACTTACCGGATTTGCTTTATGTGGATTCCGGCCTCATTTAAACTTGTTGTCTTGTGTTGTTATTGCGTGCTTCATCCCTTGACATGTATTGCATCATATATGCATCATACATGCATCATGTTGATTGTGCATTGCACCTTGTTTGATTTTGTGCCTCGTTGTGTTCTTGTGTTGAGTAGAGCCGGAAGCCGAGACCGAGAACGAGAACGAGGTTACTACCGAGGTTGAGTACGAGGAGCCGTCTTACGATCCCATCGACGACTCAACAGGCAAGATGACCTGACCCAGATATCATTACTATCTTTGCCTATTGCTAGAAGTCTCGCTCTTTAGCTCATTGCCTCGATGCCCATGTTTGTTCGTCAGCCTCCTATTGTAACCATGAAACTGTCTAACCACCCAACCTAGCAAACCTTTGTTTGGCTACGTAATCTTCGCTCAGCCCCTCTTATAGCATTGCTAGTTGCAGGATAAGATTTGAAGATTCTTGCTTCATGTTGAAGTTATTGTTGGGATATCACACTATATAAACTCTTAAACAAAATCATCTATATATTGGTAATGGGTGGAAGGCTAAGCCTCTTGCTTGGTGATTTGTTCCACTCATGCCGCCCTAGGAACCGTATAAACCGGTGTTATGTTCCTTGATATTGCGTCCCTAACACGGTTGGGGTTTATGGGCCCCCCTTGATAACCCGCTTAGCGCTAAACCTTTTCCAGCAAGGCCCAACATTGGTACTCCATTTGCCTAATAACTAAAACTTGCATAGGGACTAGCTATCCCGTGATCTTAATTAACAACCCCGGGCCAGTGCTCCACATGAGTGTTGGTCCAAACTGGGGGTCCTGCAGGGCCACCTTGGGGAAACCCGAGGTATCTGGTATAACCTGTAGCATCGCCCATCCGGTCGTGGCCTGAGAGTAGATACGCGCAGCTACTATCAGGGTGTCGGCACGCCGGGAGGTCTTGCTGGATTAGTTTTACCTATGTCGGTATATCTTGAGCACGGGATTCCGAGAATACTCGGCCCTTCCCACCTTGGAGTTGCGACTCTGCAGATCGTGAGCTTGTAATGGGCTAAGTTGGGACACCCCTGTAGGATTTTGAACTTTCGAAAGCCGTGCCCGCGGTTATGTGGCATATGGGAATTTGTTAATATCCGGTTGTAGAAAACTTGACACCATGTTTAGAACACACTACCAGCGTGAGTAACCGTGACAGTCATTTTCCGAAAGGGGTTCGGGAAGTGAACACGATGGGGTTATGATTGACATGCTTAGATAGGATCACTTCGTGATCACTTTGACGCTCGTGGCACTTCTCTTCTCGCTCTAAACACGTAAGCTTGTGCTAGTGCAGCTGCAACCTTTATTTTTCTTCAGCCTTGTTCCACACCCAAGGCTTAGATAGTTTTGCTACCCGGGAACGAGATTGCTGAGTCCTCCGTGGCTCACAGATTCTACACCACACCAGATGCAGGTACCATGGTGAACTACTCAGGTGACGGCACGAAGCTGTACTGGGAGTTCGACGAAGAACGTAGTCGATACTATGTGCACTATCCCGATGATCAGTAGTGGATTCTACTAGGGGCGATTCGGACCTTGTGGCTTTATGTATTTGGTATCTTTCCTTTGGATCTCCGTCCGTAGTCGGACTGTGATGTTATTTGGATGATGATTTGCTTATGTAATGTATTGTGTGACGTGGCGAGTGTAAGCCAACTATCCTTTTGCAATTTCATCCCTATTTTTACATGAGTCGTGCAAAGATACCATACTCGAGATCATTCTAGTATGGGCTTATACCTTTAAGTCGTGCCTCGACACGTAGGAGGTATAATCCCATACTGGGCATTACAGCTGCAACCTCACCACTTAACCTCTTCCTACCCATTAAGCTTTGCTGGTCTTGATACCCATGGTTATGGGATTGCTGAGTCCTTGTGGCTCACAGATACTACAACAACAGTTGCAGGTGCAGATTTCCGATGACTTGACGTGCGAGCGATGTTCTTTGTGTTGGAGTTCTTTCTTCTTCATCAGTCCTGGGTTAGGTTCCTGGTCGGCAGCCTGGGATAGCAGAATGGATGTCGTTGTGATTTTCATGTTTGCATCCGTAGTCGGATGTCTTGTATTGATGTTGTTGTATTCATGTGACTTGTATGAATTGGTGTATCCCCATGTATTTATGTAATGGTATGATGTAATGATATCCATCTTGCTAAGCGCCTGAAATGTTGTTGTGCCCCAGTCACGAGTGTATCACGTGATCGGATAGAATCGCATCTTGGGCGTGACAAGTTGGTATCAGAGCCTCAACCGACCATAGGAGCCCCCTTGATTGATCGTAGTCTGGCCGTTGTCGAATCTAGAAGAAAACTATTTTTTGGAGTCTAGTTATATCGGAGAGTAAGAATTCTTTTTACTCCCCAGCCCCTTCGTCGCTCTGGTGAGGAATCTTGACGTAGGTGTTTTGAATTACTCCTCTTCCCCTTCAATTTTTTTTAGGATCACATGGTGAGTTTTCGTTCGTTGCGATGTTAGTTCTTTTCGTCCGGCGCACTTCTCTTGAGTTGATTTGACCCTCCTTGTCTTTTGCTAGTTCGTTCTCTGTTCTTTCCAACCGGCGTTGTTTCCCCGTTCCGAAGTTTTCTTTATTTTCCCACCCGCCCACCCCTTTTCTTCTCAGAGACAGAGTCCTTAATCGAGTATCCATTCTATTCGTGCGAGGTCTCTTTATTCTTTCCTCAGTCCTTTCTACTTGGTGAATTCTTGTCTAGTTCACCATCCTTCTTCTCTTTTCTTCTCCAATGAATTCTCCTCTCGTTCGACATTCTTCATCTCTTTTCTTTTACGGTGGTTCCAATTCAATTCAATTATTCAGTGTTGTTCATATTCTTTTTCCTCAGCTCAGATGTTTCCAATTGCTCGTTTGCCTCTTGCCACTTAATTTTTCCGGAGCTCCGAAGACATCTCAGAAGATACGTGTCTTGCATTCAAACTAATCTGAGGTTGTCACCTCATTCGAGTCATTCAATCGTTCCGGTGTATCATCTCCTTTTCAATCCTTTCCAACGGTGTTTTCTCTTCGGTGGGCTCATAACCCACAGGGTTGTTCCCAGGATCTTACCTGACTCTGCTAATATTTCCGGAGTGTTCTAAAATTCTTTTCAATTGTAACGTAAGTATGGATTCCATCAGTCATATGCCTTCTGCAAGATTACTTTCAATTCTTTTCATGTTTGGCTCAACGTATCCTCTTTTCATTATTCCGGAGTACCTCAATAATTTTTATGGTGTTCCTCATCGTCATTCTCAACAACTGAAGGCCGAAGAAGAGTTTTTCTCTAAAGCTTGTCCATTCTCTCGAAGATTCGTGGTTCTAGCTTCATACTATCCTCTTGAATTATTCCACTTGTCATAAATTATTTTCCTTACCCATTCGGAGTTTTTCATGAATTATTGCCATTGTGTTCCTCCGAAGGCCATCATATCACAAGATTTCTTCATTCTCAGTTTTCAACTTCGTCCTCCAAATATTCTTCATTGATGCCTCTTCATTCGTCTCACATTCGTCCGGTGCTTCGTTCAAGTATTCTTTAATCAGTTCAGGATCTCTTCGTTCTCGTCATTCAAATTTCTTCAACTGCTTTATTCTTCCCGGTGATTCATTCTCTTTTCTTCATTAATTTTCTGATTCTTTCTGGTGGTTTGTTCTTTTCTTCACACGGTTTCAATTCTTAAGGTGGTTCGTTCGACATTCCTTTTCATGTGTTATCATATCAATTTATTTGTTCTTTCCAATCATACCGGTGGTCCATATAGACTTTCTCAAGTTTCACGATATATCCCTCTTAATCAATTTCAATGTGGATAAGTGGTATGCAATCCATTGCTTCTCATCAATTTAATTGGTGGAGGATAAGCATAACATAATTCTTATTTTTTGTTAAGTTGATTAATCCCTTCCTTCAGAATTTGTTCTTAATGAATAAATTCTAGTTCTAAGTGATTTCATCTTTTCTTTCCGGAGTTTAAGCTTTCTCAACTATCTCGTCGGAACCCCCCTTTTAAATCATCGCAAGGCTTTAATCTTATTCTTTTGATCATTCAATTCTATATCATCATCCTTTTGTTACCGGAGTTCTTCATGGTGCCTCATCATGTAATTCATTCATCAGGTGTTCATCAATAATCCTCGTGGAGCAGCTCAAACATTCTTCTTCTTGCGTCTCGAAGTGCAAGTAATTCTCTGTATTCTTTGAAATGGAGTTTTGCATTTCTTCCTTCATCTCATCTCTTCTATCTTTGGTAGTGGGGGAAATTCACCTCAAGTTTTGGGATGATTTCCATAAGTCCACTTAAAGCTTAATCTTTTGTTGTTGATTTTCTCAACTCTGTTCGAGCCTTTCTTTTGAAGATGCCTTTTCAAATTCTATTAGGGTGGAAGTTGTCATTTTCTTCTCCGTTCGTTTCATTCAACTCTTTCAATCCTTCTAGAGGCATTATGTTGTTCCTCTCGTCGTATATCGTTCCATATTCTTAAGTTCATATCTATTCCTTCCATTTTCAACCGGAGTGCTGCCCTAATTCCTTCATTTGAATTCCTTTTCAATCTCTTTTAACCGGAGTGGTTTCAATATCTCTCTTGTCAATTAAACTCTTGGTTCTCGGCATGTGCCTTGTTACCTCATTTTACCGGAGCTTCTCAATCATGTTCATCTCTGTTGTTCTTTCTTTCAAGTGGCTCAACCTCTCAAGATTCTTTGGTTTCACCTTCTTCCTTTTACCTTCCGTCTCGTTCCTAAGATCTTGGGACGAGATCTCTTGTTAGTAGGGGACTGTTATAACGCCCCGAGACCGATGCGCCAGGTGTCAGCCAGTTATTCGTCGTTGTTGCCATGCCATCTGGTTGCGTGTTTCACTTTGCCATGTCATCGTGTGCATTGCATCAGCATGTTTTCAAAACTTGCATCCGTTCGAGTCCGCTCATCCTTTCTGTTGTCCGTTCTGAGCCCAGACACACTTACACGCGCCCGCGACACCTCCGATTATTTATTTTATAAGTGGCAAGAAAATGTTCTCAGAATGGGTTGAAACTTGGCATTTGGTCTTATTATAGTGTAGACACACCGCGTGCCAAATTTCGTCGCATTCTGACCTCGTTTGATGCCCGAGCGGTTAACTGCATTAACCGCTGGAAACCCCTTCTCTTTTGGCCCAGCACCCTCCACAACAGCCCACTAGCCCATCCTAACCCCCTCCATGCTCTTGGTCATCGGATCACGATCGCGTGGCCCAAAACCGCACCCCATTTGGATTCTCCTAGATCCCTCTACCTATATATTAGCCTCCCTCTCTCCAAATCACGGGTAAAAACCCTAGAAAACTCCCCTCCGTCGTGCCGGACACGTCCGTACACCGCCGAACTCGTCCAGCTGACGACCGCGCCAACCAGATGCCAACACGTGTCGCCCGTGCCCACTTCACTGCCGCGGCCCACCAAGCCCATCGCACGGCCCGCCCGGGCCCGAAGGGATTCGCCGCCGCCAGCCTCCTGAACGTGGGCCGCTACCGGCAGCGCTCCGCCCCGCTCGAGCTCACCCGAGGGGGGAGCCCCTTCGGCAATCCCGCCGTTCGCGCCTCCTGCGTCCTTCGCCGCCCAATAGATCCGCTGCACTGCCGTCGCCCAGGAGCTCCGCCACCCAGCTACCTCGCCGCTGGTCCCCTTCGGCCCGGATCCGGTGGGACCCGGCCGGGCCCCTTGCCGGAGTCCGAGCGAGCCGCCGCCGCCGCTACATCGCCCGATCCGATCGGGATCGAAGACTATGCCTCCTCACTCGCCAAGGTGGGCCGTAGCCCTCGCCCCCCTGGTGGGCCTCGACGCCCTCTCGGCCCACCGCACCGCGGGCCCAGCCGCCGGCCTACTGCCTGCCCCGCCACCGACCTAGGCCAAGCCCGCTAAGGTGAGCCTCGGCCAGCCCACTAACTCGCGCCCAAGCGTCGTTTAGTTAAACGGCGCTCGCTCATTTTTTTTCCTGAGTAGAAAAACTGCAAGTCCCAGTTTTCAAACTTCGTGAGGCATTCTTGTGGCATGGGTAACTTTGTGCATGTTTACCCGAATTGAGCATATGATATGTCAAAATGTTTGTCTCGAAGTGCTCTACATGTTAGTTGCATTTGTGTGCATGTTACTGTTCATATTGATGCCTTAAACTTTGTTGCAAAACTGCTATGTGATGATATTGTCCAGTCCTTGTTTTCTGTCAATAATATGTATGCATGTTTAACATGGTGTAACTTTGGGTATGTTGGTCCAAATGGAGTGTATGATATGTCAAAATGTTCGTTGTAAAGTGCTCTACATGATGGTGGATGTTGCATTCATGTTAGGTTGCATTATGCCATGTTTATCTCTATTGCAAAAGTGCATGTGGCCTTTAAGTTTATGAGATGTCGATTTGTCTTTTTCATATCTTTATGTGTGATTTTTGTTTGAGCATCATGTCAACATGTTTTAGAAGCATAATCATGCCATCTTTGCTGTGGTGCAATCCAATTTTCATGATATGCCTTGTGGTGAGTGCAACAAGCTTGCAAAGTGACCTACTCGATGTTGCTGATTTCTATGACTTGTTGAAAACTGCTAAGTCTGAAACTGTTATATCATGTTGCCATGTTTGCTTAATTCCACACTCAAATCCATGAATGTTTTCGGATGTCCAATGACCATGACTTGAAATCCATGTTATGCTCTATCCATCCATGTCCTTGTTTGCAATTATAGGTTCTTGTATCTTGTTAATTCTTGCTCTCAAGTTGTTATAAAAAAATTCTGTCAGCCTGTTAACAGTAAGTTTAGTTTTCCCATGTGAATAACTAGTGTTCTATGCATCCTATGACCATGTTCTTGCCATGAGTAGCTGCACAAACATGTCCTCTTGGTGTTGGTTATATTCACATGCCATGATATGCTTTGAGATAAGTTCCACAAGCTTGCAAACATGCCTACTTGTCGTTGTTGCTGCCATGTTTAGTTTATTTCACTAAGTTTGTGAATCTGTTATCTTTTGCAATATTGCCATGATGTTTTGAGCATGCTCTAGTGGTGTTTGGTAGTAGCTCAGTGATCATGCTTGTAGTGCTTGACATGTGCATGCTTGCCATGCCCTTTGTTGCCATGAAGTGTGATTGTATCATGTTGTTTTGATGTCAACTATATGCATACTTGCTGTTTTGAGCTGATTGTGTTTCAAACTTGCTTCGTGTGTATGTGATGAACCGTTCTTCCATTTTGAGTGTGTCCTATATGAAACTTGTGTGTTTTTGCATATAGATGCATAATAATATGTTGTATACCTGTTTGGAGTGTCTTTACTTGATGTTTGGATGCGTTTTGCATCAATGACATGCTTGACTTGTTTTGCTCATATCTTCTAGGCTGTAGCTCCGAATTAAATGAACTTTATATGAAACTTAACTAGAACTTCGAGTAGTTCATCATGGTGCATGTTAACTTGTTGTTTAACAACTTGAACTTAAGGATTGTTCAGATCTGGACCAATTTTGAAATTTTCATATGAGGACTTACCGGAATTGATATATGTTGTTTCCGGCCTCATTTAAACTTGTTTGGTTGTGTTGTTCCTGTATGCTTCATCCCTTGCCATGTAAAGCATCATGTAGCCTTGTCATGCATCATACTTGGTTGACCATCTTGTCTTGTTTATGTGTTGTGTTTTTACCATGTTGTTTGCTTCTTCTCATTAGTTCCTGTTTCGTTGCGATCGTGAGGATTCGTTCGGCTACACTTGGTTTGTCTTCGTGGCTTCTTCTTCTTCATGGACTCGTTCTTCTTCCTAGCGGGATATCAGGCAAGTTTACCGTCACCTTGGATCTTATTACTATCATTGTCATGCTAGTTGTCTCGATGCTATCGCTATATGTCACGCTACCTATCTATTTGTTGTCAGCCTATCCTTGTTGCCATGAAACCTCTAACCTTTGACACCATCCCAGTAAACCGTTGTTTGGCTATGTTCCGCTCTCTTAGCCCATCTTATGGCGTTGTTAGTTGCAGGTGAAGAAGAAGATTGCTCCATGTCGGATCTTGGTTGTTGGAATATCACAATATCTCTTAATTAAATTAATGCACTTATATACTGGCAATGGGTAGAAGGCTTGGCCTTTTGCTCGGTGCTTCGTTCCACTCATGCCTCCTTAAGAACCGATAAACCGGCGTTATGTTCCTTGATTTTGCGTTCCTAACGCGGTTGGGTATATGGGGACCCCTTGACAGTTCGCTTTGAATAAAACTCCTCCAGCAAGGCCCGACTTTGGTTTTAATTTGCAACTAAATAAAAACTTAATTAATTAATTAAATTGCATAGGGAGTTAGCGCTACCCGAGGATTCTTCTACATATAGGGAGGGGCCAGTGTCGATGGTGTTGGTCCCAAATATAGCATTGTGCGGGGCCGCCCCTTGGCAACTTGGGGTATCTGGATTCCGTACACGTCCCTTATACGGTCGTGGCCTGAGACGAGATACACGCGGCTACTATCAGGGTGTCGACACGCCGGGAGGTCTTGCTGGACTTGTTTTACCATTGTCGAAATGTCTTGTCCATCGGGATTCCGAGTCTGATCGGGTTGTCCCTAAGATATGGGGTTTTTACCTCTGCTGATCGTGAGAGCTTGTTATGGGCTAAGTTAGGACATGTGACGCCCGAAGACCGACGTCCCAGAAGAATCCAGATGTTTCGGGTTCTCCCGTGTGTTTCATTTGTGCTTGTGTTATTTATTTTGCATTGCATCATGTCATCATGCCATCATGTCATTTACTTTTTTCAACTCAACAAAATAAATTGTGTGGATCTTCGATCCATTTAAATCAAGGGAAAGATGACTTCTCTTTATAACATATCCTCCTAATATTTAGGGAGCTATATTAAATTATTCCAATTGTTTGGAATTCACCAAAACACACTTGCAATTATTCTCCAAGCCTCTTTTGCTTCAAGTTTCACCGTCAAAACCTTCTCTATAATTATTTTCCCGTTTATCGAGGTTCCTCCAAAAACCTCAACATTTTCGGACACTTCAAAAATCAAGTCTTAGTTCAAACCCATTTGAAGTAAATTCAAATAAGTTTGAATTATATCTCGATCATACCACTTCTATTTTTCTCGGACCGTGCTCATTTTTGCGAGCCCGAGAAAAATAACCCTATGCCCTAATTCTTCCCCTAACCTCCCCTTCTTTTCTTTCTCTTCTTTGTTTTTTTTGTTTTTTTACTAGTTAGAGAGAGGGTAGAGCCCTCTTTTCTGCAGGAGGCCCTTTTGCCTCGTGGCCCGATCGCAATGGGCAGCCCAGCTAGGCCCAGCCGCTCCTCCAGCTGCCAGGCCCAGCCGCGCCCCCTTCTAACCCTAGCACCTAGCCCGCGAACCGCTCCCTCTCCCTCTCGTCCTCCCGAGCCGCCGCCAGCATCTCTCTCCCTCTCGCTCACCTCGCATCGCGCCTGTGCGTCACTGCTCCCCTCGTCCACTCGATCTCCTCTTTCTCCCCATCCTCGCGCCAGCCGCCTCCCCATCGATCTCCACCTCGCCTCCCGCTCCTTCTCTTCCGCCACCAGCACCTCGCCGTCTCTCCTTCGTCGTCGCGCTAGGAGGCGAGGCCACCTCGCGTCGGCCACCCTCTAACCTCCTCCAGGCGCCACTGTCGTCCCGTGCCGTTCCTCCAGCGGACCGGCCCCGCCTCCGAGCGCCGTCCGCTCGCCACCCGCGCAAGCTCGCCTAAGGGGAGGAGCCCTCGAGCAGCCTCGGCCAAGCATGAGCGCTGCCGCCTCCAGCCGCGGGCCAGCGCGCGCCTCCTCGCCATGGCCTTGGGTCGCCCCTCTCCTACTGCAGCGCGTCAGCCTCGTCATTGCCTGCAGCCGTTCGCCATGCTCCCAGCCAGCGCCTTGCGCCGCCGCAGAGAAGGAGGTCGAGCCTCCTCGCGCGCCTCCTCCCCAACCCTCTGCCTCGCCTGGATCCGGGCGGGTTCGCGCCTCCACGGCCACTGGCGCCGCCAAGTTCTGCTGCTGCCACGGCTCTGACTCCTTCAACGCGTCGCCGTCGCGCCCCGAGGACAGCCCCGGGCCTCGTAGCGTCGGACCGTGCGTGCATCTCTGCCGTGCTGTTGTTGGTGCTCGGGACGGCTACACTGTCCAATTGGTACACGGCTTCAACCCGAGGAGTTACACGGCTATGTCTCCGAATGGCTGCACTGTCAAGTACACCGTCGTTAGTTCCTCTCTGTCGAGTACCACGACGACCTCGAGTATGACTACCGGATGCGCCAAGTACCTCTTCTTGTGACACGAACATCTACGGAATGTGTACATCTACGAACGTGAACAACTACCATCGTCGAGACCCCGAGTACCACGACTTCCACCGACCATCAAGTACCGTGACGCCCGGAGCACTCGGAACCCTCAAGTTCATCTACGGAAAACGAGTACCACTACCGTCGCCGAAGACCGCGTGTACCTCCCCGAACGTGAACGGCTACAAAACGTGTACCACGACCCGCGAGTACCACTACTTCCTCTACGTCTCGAACCCCCCCCCCCCAGAAAACGCTCGCTTCAAAGGTATACCCCGAGTCGAATGCCGATGTGGTGCACGAATGATTGTTGTGTTGTATGAGATGAATCGGACGTTTGCATCGTGTCCGTTGTGCCCTCGTTTGCCTTGGTGGCTACCCGTGGGAACCCGGTGACGGGATCACCCCACCTTTCAACTTGTTCGACTCGCTCACGCTACCTTGCTTTTGCACCGGCATCTCGACGAGTGTCGGATCATCGGAACGTTGTCATGGCATCGTATCCGTTTTCGCCGCCACGACCCTCTTTTCTTTCCGTCATGGCGACAAATACTCCTTATCATCTTCATGTCAACTTTTAATAAAATTTGCATAAAACTTGCATATGTCATCCGCATCATGATAACAACATTAATATGTTTAAAATGTTATTTGCTTTAAGAATTGCTAAATTGGTCATGGAGTTTCCGGAATTGTTGTTGTTATTTCCGGCCTCATTTAAATGCCTAGATAGCTAGTTTACACTCGCTTCACCTCTTGCCATGTTAACAAACATTTAATCTTGTCTTGTAAATAAACGAGAGTCAACTAAATAAATATAATGTGGTGTTTCATCAATATGCAACTCGTTGCATATTGAGCTCCACTTAACTTGTAGTATTGTTTGTGCACCTTGCCATGCCATGCATGTTTAAACCGGACATACATCATACTTGGATGTGCATCGTATGCCATGTAATGCTTGTGTTGTTTTTCTGTGCTTCCTACCTTGCCATGTTTTGCTTCCTGTATAGACTTGTGGTGCATCCTATATAGAACTGTCTTGCATCATACTTGGGTGAGCATATTGTTGTGTCTCGTGTTGTGTGTTTACCGTATTGCTTGCTTCTTCTCGTTAGTGCTTGTTCCGTTGCGATCGTGAGGATTCGTTCGACTTCTCATGGTTCTTCTTCAAGGCTTCTTCTTCGTCTTCTTCATGGACCCGTTCTTCTTCTTGCGGGTTCTCCGGCCAGATGAACACACCCTTGGATACCTTTACTATCATTGCCTTTGCTTAGTTGTCTCGATGCTATCGTTATATGTCGCGCTACCCAACATTATTGTCAGCCTCTCCTTGTTGCCATGAAACCTCTAACCTTTGAAACCTTCCTAGCAAAACCATTGTTTGGCTATGTTACCCGCTTGCTCAACCCCTCTTATAGCGTTGTTAGTTGCAGGTGAAGATGAAGATCGTTCCAGGAGGGATCTTGTTGTTGGAATATCACAATATCTATTATTATTATTAACACACCTATATACTGGGCATGGGTGGAAGGCTTGGCCTTTTGCTCGGTGTTTTGTTCCACTCATGCCACCTTAGGGGCCGATAAACCGGCATTATGTTCCTTGATTTTGCGTTCCTTACACGGTTCGGTATATGGGGACCCCTTGACAGTTCGTCTTTAAATAAAACTCCTCCAGCAAGGCCCAACTTTGGTTTTAATTTGCCTCATAATAACAACTTAATGAATTAATTAAAATTGCATAGGGGGTCGCGTCCCCGGGGATTCTTTCTACATAGCAGGGGAGCCAGTGCTGATGGTGTTGGTCCCAAACGGGGGCTCTGCGGGGCCGCCACGGTGAAACTCGAGGTATCTGGTATAACCTGTAGAATTGCCCATCCGGTCGTGGCCTGAGACGAGATACGCGCGGCTACTATCAGGGTGTCGGCACGCCGGGAGGTCTTGCTGGACTTGTTTTACCATTGTCGAAATGTCTTGTGCACTGGGATGCCGAGCCTGATCGGATTTCCCTAAGATAAGGGGTGTTGATATTATACACTTCAGCTGATCGTGAGAGCTTGTGATGGGCTAAGTTGGAACACCCCTGCAGGGTTATGATCTTTCGAAAGCCGTGCCCGCGGTTATGTGGCAGATTGGAATTTGTTAATGTCCGGTTGTAGAAAACTTGACAGAGGATCCGAAGTAAAACACACAGCTATGTGAGTAACCGAGAACTGTCTCTTTTCACTTTGAGAAGAGAACACGGTGGGGTTATGTTTGACTCGTAGGTAGTTCAGGATCTTTAGCGATCACTACTAGTTTGCGACAGTTTGCGTAGATGCTCATCTTATTCTTGTACTCGTAAGCTAGCCACCATATTATGCTTAGCCGCTGCTGCAACCTCACCACTACCCTTCTCCGTACCCATAAAGCTTTGCTAGTCTTGATACCCATGGTTATGGGATTGCTGAGTCCTCGTGGCTCACAGATACTACAACACCAGATGTAGGTTCAGCCGAGTTTGACGCGGGAGATGGGTCAGAACTTCTGAGAGTTCCACGAAGAGCGCGGCCGTATGCTTGTGACGTTTTCGACGATCAGTAGTGGTTTCTACTAGGGGCGATTCAGACCTGTGGCTTTATGTATTTGGTATCTTTCTTTTGGATCTTCGCCCGTAGTCGGGTTGTGATGTTTTGGATGATGTTTTGCTTATGTAATGTATTGTGTGACGTGGCGAGTGTAAGCCAACTATCCTTTTGCAATTTCATCCCTATTTTTACATGAGTCGTGCAAAGATACCAAACTTGAGATCATTCTAGAATGGGCTTATACCTTTAAGTCATGCCTCCACACGTAGGAGGTATAATCCCATCCTCGGAATTACAAGTTGGTATTCAGAGCCTTCTCCGACATAGGAGCCCCCACTGATTGATCGAATCGTTGACGGTTGAGTCTAGGCACACACATGAAAATGTTTTGAGTCCTATATATATCGGAGAGTAGGATTTCTTTTTGCTCCTCTTCCCTTTTCACTCTGGTGAGGACTCCTGACGATTACTTATCTCTTCTACTCTCAAAAATGCACCAAAATTTTTTTAGGATCGCGCGAGTATTGTTTGGATTGTTCCGATGTCTTTGTGACGAGAACATTGTTCTCGATGCCTCCTGTCATTTAGGGGTTGTGGCAGTGTCCCGGGGACTTGAGCTCCGAGGTGTTGTTGTCACAAATATATCGCAGCAGTTCTAGAATAATTAAGACGGCCGACATCGAAAACTCTCCTATGCGGTTAGTGGCAAGATAACCCCGACATCACCCAGTACTGGGGAGGTAGTTCGGGAGTATTGCCATAGCTTGTATAGTAGATGTGTTTTGAAGGTCCGAGGTAAACGGTTTTCGGAAATAACTGGTTATGTGTTGAAGGATGGATACAGGTGGATGTAGGATTAGAGTTGAGTGCGCGGTGCTTCCCCTGTATCCCCAACACCTGATTGTATAACTGGGAACTTTTGGAAATTAATAAGTGGGTTCATCTAGTAGCTCATAGGCATTCTTCCAACGAATGCATGATATGGAGTTTGGGGTTCTACATTGAGTGAAGTGGTTTTATGGGCGTTGTTCCGATCGGGAGTTGCATCTTAAAGGGTCCTTGGCTATGCTGATCCGGGGATTGCAAAACCCTTTTGTAACACGTTCCATGAGCTTTCAGCACGAATATGTGGGACGAAGCTTCTATCTTGTATTTGTTCTATCTGCTCCTTGTTGTTTTTATTTACCTTTTGTTCTCCCAAGTGGCTTCTCAACAAGTGTTGTACCATTAAGCTATGGAATTCATTAGGTCAATCCTCTGTTCGAATGATATTGTGAAGATTATGTTGCAACATATCTATCCATTGTTTTTGTTTTGATTCTGGTATTCGAGTTGCTTCGATGTCAAATGTTGATTCCATACCTTTCTTAATCGGTGTTCTCATATTTCTATGGGAGTACAAATTCTTCTTGACCATCGAGATTTTCATGTTAATCCTTTTCAACCGGTGTGCCTTCTCTTCAAGTTATTCCATACGGACGCCATTGAGAAATCTGACGATTGTCTGTTTCATTCATCCCAAGTTGTCTTTGTTTTCCCCACCCTCCCACCCTTCTTCTTCTCAGAGCCAGAATTTTTAATCAAGTATCCATTTTATTCATGTGATATTTCTTCATTCATTTCCTTCAATGTTCTTATCCGGTGATTTATCGTGAAGATGCTCGAGAGCTTCAAGTTCATCATCCTCCGTTCTCGTTTCTTCTCCGGTGGAATAAATTCAAGCCTTGGTCATGATCATATCTCTTCCTTTTTGTTTAACATGTTTTCCCATGTTGAAATTTCTTATCCAAGGCTCTCTTATTCCTTTACATCTCTCCTATTCTTATCCGGAGTGTACAAGACAACTCAGAAGATTCATAATTCCATTCTTAATCCGTTCAAACTATTTTGAGGATTTGTTATCTTACTCAAGCCATTTAATTCAACCGGTGTAATATCTCTTAAGCAATACTTTCCAACGGTGATTTCTTTAGTGGGCCCTAACCCACGGGTCTTTTCCAGGATCTTACCTGACTCTTCTAATTTTTTCGGAGTTATTCTAAAATTCTTTTCAAAGTGTGACGTAAGTATGAATCCCATCAGTCACAGTCCTTCTCCAGGACCGCTTTCAAATTCTTTTTCATCATTGGTTCAACCTTTTAATTCTTCATTACAGAGTGCCTATACAACTCATGGTGGTGTATCTCATCGTCTTCTCACATATTTGAAGACCGGAGAAGAGTTTCTCTTAAATCTTGGCCCGTTGTCTTGAAGATTCGTGGTTCTAGCTTAATACCATCCTCATTATTGTTCCGTTTGTGAGGAATTCTTTTTATACCCGTCCGAAGCATTTCATGAATTCTTTCCATTGTTTTCCTCCGAAGGTCATCATTTCAGAAGATTTCCTTGTTCTCAGTTTTCAACTTCGTCCTCCAAATATTCTTCATTGACGTCTCTTCATTCATCTCCATATTCATGGTGGTTCATTCAAGATTACTCTTCCGTTGTTATCGTACCAATTCATTTGTTCTTTTCATAATCCTACCGGTGCTTTGTTGAATATTTATCCAAGGTTGTATTAGATCTCTCTTTAATTCTTTGCAACGGGATTAAGTAGTACGCCAAATCCGTTGCTTGTCATCAATTTATTTTGATCAAGGATAAGCATACAGTAAATCTTATTCTTATTTCCCCGAAGTGAGTAATCTCTTTTTCCAGAGCTTGTTCATCATATCATATTCTCAGTCCTAAGTTGTTCATCTTGTTTTCCGGAGCTCCAAGTTATTTCAATTATATCATTTCAAAGCTCCATCTAATTCACCGCAGGCCATGAATCTTATTCTTTTCATCTTTCACTTCCCATGCTTTCATTACCGGAGTTCTTCATGGTGGTTCATCATGATTTAATTCATCCTCAAAGTCTTCATCAAGATTCTTGTTGGAGCTCAAGTATTCTTCTTCATGCAATTGAAGTGCAATTCTTCTACCTTTTTCTTTTGAGGTGGTGTTATGTCACTCTTGAGAATTTCCTTAATGTTTCTTGATTTACGAGTTATCAAGAATGAGATATTTAAAACCATCTTATTCTTCGTTCATGAAAT
The DNA here is from genome assembly GCA_902687465.1 of Secale cereale. Classification (NCBI taxonomy): domain Eukaryota; kingdom Viridiplantae; phylum Streptophyta; class Magnoliopsida; order Poales; family Poaceae; genus Secale; species Secale cereale. The sequence goes on from LR738709.1 coordinate 351,807,604, forward strand.
CTTTCAACCCTTCAATTTATTCGTTGGAGTAATCTTGGGTTGTATTTCACCTAAAAGCTTTCCCTAAGGATTGTTGCTAATTATGGTGCTTATAAATAACCCAAGTTCTTCATTTATCATTCCGGTGAAATAACTCTTTCGTCTCCTTGCTTACCTCTATCCAATCAATTGTTTTCCATTAGTGGCTGGTTGTCACCTCTTAATTTTGAGATGTTTTCCATAAGCCAACAACAAGCTTATTCTGTGCTTATTGATTCTTCCAACAACTCCGTTCAACCCTTCTTCGTAAGGATGATTTTCAAAATTCATTCATGGGAGAAGTTGTCATTTTCTTCTCTGTTCTTTCTTTCCAACGACCTAGTATATATTCTTTCATTCCAGAGGCATTGTGATGTTGATCTCTCCAAACCATCATCTCGTTTTTATCGAGATCATGTTCTTTCCTTGTTTATCTATTTATCCGGAGTGTTGTATTCTCCATTCTAATTCTCTCGCCTCTCTTTTCAACCAGAGTGCTGTCTGAAGCCTTCCTTACCCCTTGTGACATTCTTTTATTTGTTCCGGAGGCAGTGTATTGTTGATTTCTTCAAAGATCATCTAATCTTCTCAAGTTCATGTTAATTCCTTCCATTTACAGTCGAATTGCTGTCCAAATTATTTCGTTCTATTCCTTCTCCATCTTGTTTTAACCAGAGTGGTTTTGAAATTCTTTCGTCATCCGTGAGCTCTTGTTTCATGTCTTTCAACCTACAAGGTTCTCATAATGCTGCTTGTTCCTCTTTACTAACGGAGTGTTTTCATCTTCGTTCATCTCCATTGTATTCTTCTTTCAATTTGGTCAACCTCTCAGGTTCGTGGTTTAACTCGTTTGTCGAAGAAGCAACTTTGTTTACCTCTTCCTTTTCCGTTTTTTCCGGTGCCATCTCTAGGATCTCGGGTCGAGATCCTCTGTTAGTGTGGGAGAGTTGTGACGCCCGAAGACCGACGTCCCAGAAGATTCCAGATGTTCTGGGTTCTCCCGTGTGTTTCATTTGTGCTTGTGCTATTTATTTTGCATTGCATCATGTCATCATGCCATCATGTCATTTATTTTTTTCCAACTCAACTAAATAAATTGTGTGGATCTTCGATCCATTTAAATCGAGGGAAGGATCACTTCTCTTTATAACATATCCTCCTAATATTTAGGGAGCTATATTAAATTATTCCAATTGTTTGGAATTCACCAAAACACACTTGCAATTATTCTCCAGGCCTCTTTTGCTTCAAGTTTCACAGTCAAAACCTTCTCTATAATTCTTTTCCCGTTTATCGAGGTTCCTCCAAAAACCTCAACAGTTTTGGACACTTCAAAAATCAAGTCTTGGTTCAAACCCATTTGAAGTAAATTCAAATAAGTTTGAATTATATCTCGATCATGCCACTTCTATTTTTCTCGGACCGTGCTCATTTTTGCGAGCCCGAGAAAAATAACCCTATGCCCTAATTCTTCCCCTAACCTCCCCTTCTTTTCTTTCTCTTCTTGGTTTTTTTTGTTTTTTTAATTAGTTAGAGAGAGAGTAGAGCCCTCTTTTCTGCAGGAGGCCCTTTTGCCTCGTGGCCCGACCGCTATGGGCAGCCCAGCTAGGCCCAGCCGCTCCTCCAGCAGCCAGGCCCAGCCGCGCCCCCTTCTAACCCTAGCACCTAGCCCGCGAACCGCTCCCTCTCCCTCTCGTCCTCCCGAGCCGCCGCCAGCATCTCTCTCCCTCTCGCTCACCTCGCATCGCGCTTGTGCGTCACTGCTCCCCTCGTCCGCTCGATCTCCTCTTTATCCCCATCCTCGCGCCAGCCGCCTCCCCATCGATCTCCACCTCGCCAGCACCTCGCCGTCTCTCCTTCGCCGTCGCGCCAGGAGGCGAGGCCACCTCGCGCCGGCCACCCTCTGACCTCCTCCAGGCGCCACTGCCGCCCCGCGCCGTTCCTCCAGCAGACCGGCCCCGCCTCCGAGCGCCGTCCGCTCGCCGCCCGCGCAAGCTCGCCTGAGGGGAGGAGCCCTCGAGCAGCCTCGGCCAGGCAGGAGCCTTGCCTCCTCCAGCCGCGGGCCAGCGCGCGCCTCCTCGCCATGGCCTTGCGTCGCCCCTCTCCTACAGCAGCGCGTTAGCCTCGTCATTGCCTGCAGCCGTTGGCCATGCTCCCAGCCAGCGCCTTGCGCCTTGCGCCGCCGCAGCAAAGGAGGTCGAGCCTCCTCGCGCGCCTCCTCCCGAACCCTCTGCCTCGCCTGGATCCGGGCGGGTTCGCGCCTCCACGGCCACCGACGCCGCCAAGTTCTGCTGCTGCCGCGGTTCTGCCTCCTTCAACACGTCGCCGTCGCGCCCCGAGGACAGCCCCAGGCCTCGCAGCGTCGGACCGCGCGTGCATCTCTGCCGTGCTGTTGTTGGTGCTCGGGACGGCTACACTGTCCAGTTGGTACACGGCTTCAACCCGACGAGTTACACGGCTATGTCTCCAAATGGCTGCACTGTCAAGTACACCATCGCCAAGTTCCTCTCCGTCGAGTACCACGACGACCTCGAGTATGACTACTGGATGCGCCAAGTACCTCTTCTTGTGACACGAACATCTATGGAATGTGTACATTTATGAACGTGAACAACTACCGTCGTCGAGATCCCGAGTACCACGACTTCCACCGACCATCAAGTACTGTGACGCCCGGAGCACTCGAAACCCTCAAGTTCATCTACGGAAAACGAGTACCACTACCATCGCCGAAGACTGCGTGTACCTCTCCGAACGTGAACGGCTACAAAACGTGTACCACGACCCGCGAGTACCACTACTTCCTCTACGTCTCGAACCCCCCTCCGAAAACGCTCGCTTCAAAGGTATACCCCGAGTCAAATGCCGATGTGGTGAACGAATGCTTGTTGTGTTGTATGAGATGAATCATATGTTTGCATCGTGTCTGTTGTGCCCTCGTTTGCCTTGGTGGCGACCCGTGGGAACCCAGTGACGGGATCACCCCACCTTTCATCTTGTTCGACTCGCTCACGCTACCTTGCTTTTGCACCGGCATCTCGACGAGTGTCGGATCATCGGAATGTTGTCATGGCATCGTATCCGTTTTCGCCGCCACGACCCTCTTTTCTTTCCGTCGTGGCGACAAATACTCCTTATCATCTTCATGTCAACTTTTAATAAAATTTGCATAAAACTTGCATATGTCATCCGCATCATGATAACAACATTAATATGTTTAAAATGTTGTTTGCTTTAAGAATTGCTAAATTGGTCATGGGGTTTTCGGAATTGTTGTTGTTATTTCCGGCCTCATTTAAAATGCCTAGATAGCTAGTTTACACTTGCTTCACCTCTTGCCATGTTAACAAACATTTAATCTTGTCTTGTAAATAAATGAGAGTTCACTAAATAAATATAATGTGGTGTTTCGTCAATATGCAACTCGTTGCATATTGAGCTCCACTTAACTTGTAGTATTATTTGTGCACCTTGCTATGCCATGCATGTTTAAACCGGACATACATCATACTTGGATGTGCATCGTATGCCATGTAATGCTTGTGTTGTTTTTTTGTGCTTCCTACCTTGCCATGTTTAGCTTCCTGTATAGACTTGTGGTGCATCCTATATAGAACTGTCTTGCATCATACTTGGGTGAGCATATTGTCGTGTCTCGTGTTGTGTGTTTACCGTATTGCTTGCTTCTTCTCGTTAGTGCTTGTTCCGTTGCGATCGTGAGGATTCGTTCGACTTCTCGTGGTTCTTCTTCAAGGCTTCTTCTTCGTCTTCTTCATGGACCCGTTCTTCTTCCTTGCGGGATCTCAGGCAAGATGACCATACCCTTGGATACCTTTACTATCATTGCCTTTGCTTAGTTGTCTCGATGCTATCGTTATATGTCGCGCTACCCAACATTATTGTCAGCCTCTCCTTGTTGCCATGATACCTCTAACCTTTGAAACCTTCCTAGCAAAACCATTGTTTGGCTATGTTACCCGCTTGCTCAGCCCCTCTTATAGCGTTGTTAGTTGCAGGTGAAGATGAAGATCGTTCCAGGAGGGAACTTGTTGTTGGAATATCACAATCTCTATTATTATTATTAACACACCTATATGCTGGGCATGGGTGGAAGGCTTGGCCTTTTGCTCGGTGTTTTGTTCCACTCATTCCACCTTAGGCGCCGATAAACCGGCATTATGTTCCTTGATTTTGCGTTCCTTACACGGTTGGGTATATGGGGACCCCTTGACAGTTCATCTTTGAATAAAACTCCTCCAGCAAGGCCCAACTTTGGTTTTAATTTGCCTCATAATAACAACTTAATGAATTAATTAAAATTGCATAGGGGGTCGCGTCCCCGGGGATTCTTTCTACATAGCAGGGGGGCCAGTGCTGATGGTGTTGGTCCCAAACGGGGGTTCTGCGGGGCCGCCACGGGGAAACTCGAGGTATCTGGTATAACCTGTAGAATCGCCCATCCGGTCGTCGCCTGAGACGAGATACGCGCGGCTACTATCAGGGTGTCAGCACGCCGGGAGGTCTTGCTGGACTTGTTTTACCATTGTCGAAATGTCTTGTGCACCGGGATGCCGAGCCTGATCGGATTTCCCTAAGATAAGGGGTGATGATATTGTATTTATCACTTTAGCTGATCGTTAGAGCTTGTGATGGGCTAAGTTGGGACACCCCTGCAGGGTTATGATCTTTCGAAAGCCGTGCCCGTGGTTTTGTGGTAGATTGGAATTTGTTAATGTCCGGTTGTGAAAACTTGACAGAGGATCCGAAGTAAAACACACAACTGTGTGAGTAACCGTGACTGTCTCTTTTCACTTTGAGAAGAGAACACGGTGGGGTTATGTTTGACTCGTAGGTAGTTCAGGATCTTTAGCGATCACTACTAGTTTGCGACCGTTTGTGTAGATGCTCATCTTATTCTTGTACTCGTAAGCTAGCCACCATATTATGCTTAGCCGCTGCTGCAACCTCACCACTACCCTTCTCCATACCCATAAAGCTTTGCTAGTCTTGATACCCATGGTTATGGGATTGCTGAGTCCTCGTGGCTCACAGATACTACAACACCAGATGCAGGTTCAGCCGAGTTTGACGCAGGAGATGGGTCAGAACTTCTGGGAGTTCCACGAAGAGCGCGGCCGTATGCTTGTGACGTTTTCGACGATCAGTAGTGGTTTCTACTAGGGGCGATTCAGACCTGTGGCTTTATGTATTTGGTATCTTTCTTTTGGATCTTCGCCCGTAGTCGGGTTGTGATGTTTTGGATGATGTTTTGCTTATGTAATGTATTGTGTGACGTGGCGAGTGTAAGCCAACTATCCTTTTGCAATTTCATCCCTATTTTTACATGAGTCGTGCAAAGATACCAAACTTGAGATCATTCTAGAATGGGCTTATACCTTTAAGTCGTGCCTCGACACGTAGGAGGTATAATCCCATCCTGGGCATTACAGGACACCCCTGCAGGGTTATAATCTTTAGAAAGCCGTGCCCGCAGTTATGTGGCAGATTGGAATTTGTTAATGTCGGGTTGTAGAAAACTTGACAGAGGATCCAAAATAAAATACACGAACCGCGTGAGTAACCGTGACCGTCTCTTTTCACTTTGAGAAGAGAACACGATGGGGGTTATGTTTGACTCGTAAATAGTTCAGGATCTTTAGCGATCATTACTAGTTTGTGACCGTTTGCGTAGATGCTCATCTTATTCTTGTACTCGTAAGTTAGCCACCATATAATGCTTACCCGCTGCTGCAACTTCACCACTTAACCTCTTCCTACCCATTAAGCTTTGCTAGTCTTGATACCCATGGTTATGGGATTGCTGTGTCCTCATGGCTCACAAATACTACTACAACAGTTGCAGGTGCAGGTTTCCGATGACTTCATGTGAGAGCGATGTTATTTGTGTTGGAGTTCTTTCTTCTTCATCAGTCCTGGGTTAGGTTCCTGGTCGGCAGCCTAGGATAGCAGGATGGATGTCGTTGTGCTTTTCAAGTTTGCCTCCGTAGTCGGATGTCTTGTATTGATGTTGTTGTATTCATGTGACTTGTATGAATGGTGTATCCCCATGTATTTATGTAATGGTACGATGTAATGATATCCATCTTGCTAAGCGCCCGAAATGCGGTTGTGCCCCAATCACGAGTGTATCACGTGATCGGGATAGAATCTCATCTTGGGCATGACACTACGTGTACGTCACTACATCGATGTCATGCACGTAGAGAAGAACGTATGTGAAAGCATCCTAGGTACTCTGCTCAAGATTGAAGGTAAACCAAAGGATGGTGATGGTAAACCCAAGAGTTGTGAAGAACGATAGGTGTTTTGTTCAGCTTGCATAATCAATGGATATATCCGAACTCAGTTCGATGACAAGAGAAATTATGCAATGCTTGTGAGGATGCCCAAGTGTTAGAATGTGTGATTCACTGTCTGCGTATGTAGTAATGATTCATGTACGAGATGGATTGGCCCCCATACCCGATACTTCTATCATGAACTATCATATGTTGATGGAAAATTAGAGAGCCTTGAAACCATAGAAGAGTGTTAACATGATAAGCCAAAAACCTTAAAATGGTAGGACGATTGAACCCTATACAGGCAAATGTTGCCAATCGTAGGCTATACGGTGAGATTCCAGCCAGACATTTTGATAATTGTTTAGTATTGGCGACAGACATGTCGGCTAAGATGATCCAGTCTCGGAAGAACCTCGCCGGGATGAAAGGACTCGCGATTTCGAGAAAAGAGGTTATGCCCTTGCCGGAATAGCATCAGTGAAAGAGTTATTCCAGAGAATATGAGAAGACCGAAACCGTCAACCCAAAGGATGGAGTAAGTTAGTTTTATCAGAACCATAATCATGCTTCTAAGTGTGGTAGCACCCAAGACCTTTTCGATCAATAGATTTGCTAGAAGACCCAAACCTAACCTTTCTTTCTAGCCTCTTCGAATCTCAAGGACGAGGTTCATTTTAAGTGTGGTTGTTTGTAACATCCCAAAATTCTAAATTTTGGAATGTTATATTAAATAAATAACTATGTTTGTTTGTTGGATTGTTTTGTGATTGTTGAGTGAAATTGAGTGAATTTTTGAAACTTTTTGCAAGTATAATGAGAGGGAATGAAATTACTTTCCAAAAACTTTCATTATGCACTATGATCTCAAAGAATTCAAATTCATTTCAAATGCAAAACCCCAGAGTAAAGATGATATGACTTCTTCCATTCAAGAAACGGAAAGGGATCTGAAACGATTTGAATTCCATTTGAAAATATTGCAAATTCAGAAAAAATGCAACTCAATGATTTTCATGAGGGAAGCTAAATGAATTCTTCAAATTATATGAAATATGAGTTGGGAGTTTAAAAGAATCAAATTGAAAGTTCCTTTGAAGGTATTTGGGGAACCCACTTTCAATTTGAAGTTATTTGAATTTTAAAATTTTAAAACCTCTGGAAACATTCAAAAGAGCGAAGTAATATGACACTTCAAATATTCAAAGGTAGTTGACATATTATTGACCAAGGGAAAACAGAAAGGATTTGACTGTGGTTTGAAATTCTAATTCAAAACCACTCAGGAGTTATTTGGTTTTAATTCAAATTGTTTTTCTCCACAAATAAAATATATGGAAAACAGGATAAGATCATTCCCTACAATAGAAAAGTGGATAAAAATAAATTTAAAATCATTTTAGTATTTTAAAAATGATTTTTTGGGGGGTTTTATTGCAACACTAGCACTATTTGACTTTTGTGAATTTGTTTGGATTTTATTTGAACTTCAGAAATAGTTCATTTTGTAGGAAATATTTTTCTAAAAAATTTGGTAAATTATATGTGTATACAATATTTTTTATTTTGTTTAGTTTTTCTTATCTTTTCTGTCTTTGTTTTACTTTTTTTTTTTTGAGACAACTGTCTTTGTTTTACTTGAAAAAGAAAAGTTGTTGTTTTTTGTTTTTCGGCCGAAGCCTTTAGCCCAACCAACCAGCCCATTTGCCAAATTGGCCTACCTCACGCGCGTAGAGATACGCACCGGCCGCCCGAGCCATTGTCGCTCGCTGACATGCGGGGCCCGCGTCATCTTCTTCCTCCCCAGGACACAAGAAACTCCTCACGCACGACAGGCCCTTTCCCGATCAAATTCTCGCTGATTCGCTCGATTCTTCGCCCCTCGCGCAAGTCTGCCTCCCTATAAGTATTTCTCTCCTCCTCATCCGATTTTCACCAAAAGTTGGAAGTTCCCTGGCTGTTTTCATGCGAATCCGATCTCGTCGGAGTTCTCTGCCCGGAGCTCCATTGCCTCCCGATTCCTCCGCCACCGTAGGTTCCCGAGTACCCTGGCCCTCTGTTTCTTTACCACTCTCAATGCCGCACCCCTCTGAACTTTTGTTTCCTTCGAGACAGCATGGGGGCAAGCTCTCCAAGGCCTCTAAAATCTTGTCGGAGCCGCGTCCTGCTCCAGCCGCTCACCACCATAGCCAGAGGCCTCCCCCGACGCCATGAAGACCACTGGACCCCGTAGTGCTCTTCCCCAACTCCGGTGACTGCTGGAGGCGACGCCCACTTCGAACAAAGCCGCAACGCCGACGTATTCCCTGACTCCGACGATGTTAACCGCCTGCTGTAAGCCGCCGTCTCTCTCGCCGTTGGATCTTAAGAGTGCGGTGTAGATTAGATTGGTGTTGTTTTTTCTCTCTCAAAGAAGTATGCTCTATAGCTCGGTCGTCCACCATTTTAGTTTCTTAGCGAACAGGTACAACTCTGTAGCATTGCGCCACGTATACATGGACTTAGATGCAAATAAAGTTACCACGGAATAGTCCCTATTTTTTTTCTTCAAAACAGCCCCTAAACATCAAAACACTCCAAATTTTTATCCGTAACTCCGATTTAGGTGATTCTTTTGGCAAAATACTCCTTGTGACTTATACTTTCCAATAAAAGGTGGATTTTGGATATTGAACAAATCAAATTTATGCAACATCATATCTAGTTCGAGCCTTCGATTGATCATAATTTTTGAACCGGAGCTCCGTTTTTTATGGAACCAAAGCCAAATTGTTCATCATAATTTCGTCTATCCAGTGAGTCTCAAGTTATATTTTTACCACTTTCAAACTCAGATTAGACCAGATTCAAATTTCAACTCTTTTAGGCCATAACTTTCAACCTATGACTCTGTTTGATTTGATTATTTTTGCTAATTGAAGCCCTAAATCTCTACTATCCGAGAACCTTGATCAAAAGATTTTCATACAATTGAAATGTTTTTGTACAGAGATCTTGATTTGTTTCTTTCTGAGTCCATAAGTCTTCTAATTGTTTTTATTTCTATTTTGAGTGATTGCTTATGTGAATGTCATGTTTATTAGTAGAGATTTCATCGGAGAGTTGTGTATAGTCTTATCAAGTTTCAGAGAGCGTTATAATCTTCACCAAGTAATACCAGGCAAGTTCACTTTGACCATGTTATTGATACCTATGTTTCATTTGCATCTAGTGTAACCATTCATAATCCCTCCAGTAGTGATATTGACTTCTTATTGTTGAGTAGCACGCATGAGATAGGAACCCATCTCCCCGTTATCAAGCCCGGGACGTTATATAGTTTTAATGCTACGCTATAGTAGACGAGCTTTGGTATGAGTGCTCGGGAGTTGTATGAAGAATGAGAACTCTACGTCAATGACAACAACTACATGAGGACATCTTCAAGGACTGCATCTTCAAGGCCTCAAGACTTCAAGACTCGAGACAACAATTCCATATACCTCTTGGTGGAGAATGGTTAAGAAGGGTACATTGGTGCACCCAGTACTCAGTGATTTCGGAGAAGTGCCGTGATATCATGCGGAAAGCTCCACCCAGGCTCAAAGAGACGGAATAATACTTCATGCCCGGAAGCCGACCTATGCAACCGCAAGTCACTATGGGCTTTGGCTTGGTTGACCTTAGTGGTGACTCTAGCTGGGAAGGTGCCAACCGATGTAGAACTGCAGTAGCATTGGATGGGCATCGGACAGTGGTCGGAGGAACTCTAGGGAAGACCGTGTTTCGGTCGTCTTGTTCTCAAACATCATCGAGTGCGAGAACGCAAAAACAGGGATCGAATTTTGCGGGTAAATTGCACAAAACTCTGCAGAGGGTTAAAACATAATCGATTAGGCGTGTCCCCGATTACGGACAATTAGAGCCTCTAGACTTGGATCTATCTCAGAACTCTCAACACCAGACTGGTAATTAATTGATGGACACTTATTGTTATTATGGGTTATGAGACATTGGTTCACGGAACCATGTCATGTATAGGTATCTGCTTTGTAGTAGAGATTCCTAGACTATCCTTTCTTGTAGGAAAAATAAAAGCATCTTTTACACAAACAAAACTGAGACACAGAGCCACAAAGCCATATTGCATATAGTATAGTTTTATCATATGTTTTTCTTATAGTGGTCTTGCAGGTACATTCAATGTATTGACCTACACGGCTGCAACGTATCACGTTGTAGGATTTTCTCCAACTAGTAAGAGTTACAACACAGGGTTACGGTCTACACTCAACTTGCCGATGGCGTTGTTGGGACTCGACACCTGTTTATTTGTTTCCGCTGAGGCTTATGAGGTATATATCAGTTTTACGTTATTTATACATGTGGTTGCACTTTGATATATACATTGATGTACTGTGTGTGCCAGCATACTAATCCAGGGATGGCACGGATACACAGAGGCTTGACCGTTTAGGGTTGGGTCACCAGAGATATGGTATCAGAGCACATGTTGATTGTAGGACGTGACCCTAGAAATCGGAAAGCCCCTAGGATAAGATATCTCTAAAACATTCATTTCAACAAGATACTTTAATTCTCATCTTTTCTGATTTTATCAGCTAGTTCCTTTTACCTCTAATAGTTAGAATATACCCCAACCCCTTTTTGACCACACGGAGGATCATCTGAAGCCCCTCCAAGAAGGACAAGATACCAGACAACTGATGGCCTCTTCAGAGTAAAGAGGATTTCACCATGCATTAGATGAGTTGAAGCTACAACAGTTGAAGACTCCGAAGACTTGAAGAATTTGAAGACTCTGAAGACTTATTTGACCTATAGGAGACCAAACCCTTGCTATATACTTACGTTAGATACGATGATTTGTGACCTGTCAGTTGTTTGATGTTTTTCCGACAGCCACAAAATAAAACTGGTTTCTTCAAAACTATTGTTTATATTGTGTGTGTATCTCTCTATTCTTCTCTCGTATCTCATCCCAAACCCCTTGAACCCAATAGATGATAAATGAAGATGGACTTGCATTCCCTGGACCGATGACTCCGCCAGAGGTAGAGCTATGGATTCGAGACATGGAGGATCACTTTGAGAAAAAATTGATTGCAAGGAACTATGAAGTTCAATACGCACTTCAGTACTTTACAGAAACTGTTGCAACCTGGTGGAAAATGCATCAAGCCATACAAGGATGGAATGGAGCAAAAACTTTGGAGGAATTCAAGAAGACTTTGTTAATATCCCGTTTCATCCGGAAGCACTGTGATGAGCTGATGAAGAAACCTTGTGCCTGCAAGATTTGCGGTGAAATAGGACAACACATGAAGAACACAAGGATGGATGCCCCCATTGTGAGGAAAATCACTCAACCAAACTACAAGAAATATGTCAACTTATGACCTTCTATCAGTGACTGTGACGCCCCCGATTTGACCGTACACTAATCATGCACGCAAATGTGTACGACCAAGATCAAGGACTCACTGGAAGATATCACAACACAACTCTAGACACAAATCCAATAATACAAGCTTTATATTACAAGCCAGGGGCCTCGAGGGCTCGAATACAAAAGCTCGAAAACACAAGAGTCAGCGGAAGCAATAATATCTGAGTACAGACATAAGTTAAACAAGTTTGCCTTAAGAAGGCTAGCACAATAGTAGCAACGATCGAAAAGGCAAGGCCTCCTGCCTGGGACCTCCTAACTACTCCTCGAAGCCGAACTCCATGTAGAAACATCATCGGGGTCTTCTGGCTCCTGGGCTCCACCATCTGGTTGCATCATCCGAGAAGAAGGAACAAGAGGGGAAAAGGGGGAGAAAAGCAACCGTGAGTACTCATCCAAAGTACTCGCAAGCAAAGATCTACACTACAAATGCAATGATATCTGTGTAAGGGGGGTAATATCTGTGGGTTAAACTGCAGAATGCCAGAAAAAGAGGGGGATAGCTAATCCAATCGAAGACTACGCTTCTGGCCACCTCCATCTTGCAGCAGTAGAAAAGAATAGATGGAAGTAACAAGTATCCTCGTATCTCGCAGCCTCCGTCTTGCAGCAGTAGAATATAATAGATGGTAAGTTCACCAAGTAACAACGTATATCATAATCCTACCCGGCGATCCTCCCGCACGTCACCCTGTGAGAGAGCAACCACCGAGTTATATCTGGCACTTGTAAGGGTGTGTTTTATTAAGTATCCGGTTCTAGTTGTCATGAGGTCAGAGTACAACTCCGGGTCGTCCTTTTACCGAGGGACACGGCTATTCGAATAGATTAACTTCCCTGCAGGGGTGCACCACATAACCCAGCACGCTTGATCCCATTTGGCCGGACACACTTTCCAGGGTCATGCCCGGCCTCGGAAGATCAACACGTCGCAGCCCTACCTAAGCACAGCAGAGAGGTCAGCACGTCGGTCTAAGTCCTAAGCACACAGGGGTCTGGGCCCATCGCCCAATGCACACCTGCACGTTGCGAGGGCGGCCGGTAAGCAGACCTAGCCTCTCCTAATACCAGAGTAGGCTTCCAGTCCAATCCGGCGCGCGCCGCTAAACCGCTGACGTCAAGAAGGCTTCGGCTGATACCACGACGTCGAGTACCCATAACTATTCCCACGTAGCTGGTTAGTGCGTATAGACCAAATGGCCAGACTCAGATCAAATATCCAAACTCGTTAAGCGTGTTATTATGAAATAACCGCGGACAACGACCAGGGCCAGGCCCACCTGTCTCCTAGGTGGTCGCAACCTGCCCTGTCGCTCCGCCACAAAGTAACCATCAGGGGACTGTCGGGAACCCAGGCCCACCACTACCTGTGTGGAACCACCTGCCCCTTCAGCCCCCATCTCCGAATCATCATCATGTGTATGTAAAGCATGTATATAGTATATACCCGTGATCACCACCCAAGTGATCACGGCCCGATAGAATAGCATGGCAGACGGACAAGAATGTAGGGCCACTGATGGAATACTAGCATTCTATACTAAGCATTTAGGATTGCAGGTAAAGTATCAACAGTGGTAGCAACAATGACAGGCTATGCAGCAGAATAGGATTATCGAAAGTAGTAACATGCTACACTACTCTAATGCAAGCAGTAGAGAGAAGAGTAGGCGATATCTGGTGATCAAAGGGGGGGGGGGCTTGCCTGGAAGCCGGCAGACGAAAGGAATCTTCGGAAGCGTAGCCGTAGTCGAACACCGAAGCATCAATGGTCTCGGGGTCTATCACAGTATCGGAGTATATCGAAAATAAGCAACGAAGGGGAAACAAATAAATAACAGAGCAAACAATAGCACACAAAGCATAACATGGAAATACGCAGTGCTACGTGTGACCTAACGCAGTGCTCGGTGGTACAGGCGAAGAGGAATAACATCCGGGAAAGTATTCCCGGTGTTAGGCATTTTCGGGCAGATGAAACGGAGGGGGAATGTTGCACGTTCGGTATGATAGAGATGTGTGGCGGACGAACGGACCGCGTATTCGGGTTCGTCTCGTCGTTCTGAGCAACTTTCATATATAAATTATTTTCATCCGAGTTACGAATTATTATATATTAATTTTTAAAGTTTTAAATCATTTTCTAATTTTCTTTAATTCGAAAATAAATATCTAAATACTTCTCTCACATGGGGCTGTGCTAGTCAGTTTGTATTACAGGTGGGGCTATGATTTGGGTTGACCCAGTCAATTTGACTAGTCAATGGGATGTGTGTGGCCCATATATCATAGACCATTTACCTAAACATTTAAATAAACTTACCTGAATGGGCCTACATGTCATCTACTACTAGACTAAACCTAGTACTAACAAGGGCACTAATTAATACTACCGGGCAAAACCCAGCCGGCCACCACACGACGCACACACACAGCACATACAAGTTAGTATGCTAGGCATTATTTACATAAGATGTCATTTTGTGATTTTTATAGGATTTAATCTATGCATCAAATGGATTTGGTCCAATGGACACATTTGAGCCTTGTCAAGTGTACTATCTTCCCATATTTTCTGTTGTCCTGTTAACAGTTGTTTAACCACTGATTAGAGGCTGTCTAGGGGGTTACTCGATGTAATATTGCTAAAGCTAGCTCCATCTACAGTAGTTAGCAGCAGCAGTACAGCAAAAAAAAAGCAGCAGCAGTACAGCAAGCGGATGGCTGGGCGAGGGTGCGGGGCTGCGCGGACGCCGTGGGCGCGGCCACCAAGTGGCCCCGGGCGTAACAGCGGAGGCGCGGCAGCGATTCGCGAGCGGCGCAGTCGAGCGCCGTGGCCGGAACAGCAGCAAGCTGAGCAAGAGCAGCGATGCAGCGACGGCACTAACAGGCAACAGCATCGGGGCGGCAGTACGAGGCGAGCGCGGGCGCGACAGTAGGCGTACACGGCCGGCGCAGTCGGGAACGCGGCCAGGGGGCGAGGCAGGGCGTGGCCTGGGCGGCCGCGCGGGTACGGCGGCTGCGGGATCCGCGAGCCGTGGCCACGGCGGCGAGCACCACCGCGGCGACGAGCTCGGGCACGACGGGGAGGGCAGCTACGGTCGTGGCAGAGGCTGGGAAGAGAGGGGGGAGGAGAGCGGGGCTCACGCTCGTTGCAGAGAAGGCCCGGGGAAGACAGAGTCGCTCGGGGCGGTGCGAATCGATGGCGAGGCCCGGTGCGCCCGAAGGTGGAAGACGACCCGGTCTTGGTGATGCGGTTGCTCCGAGCTCGAATGCGCGGTCGTAGACGATGCAGCTGAGCACGGGGAAGCTACCGGAGTAGTCGGAGGGGAGCAGGGATGACGGTGGCCGCGGTCAGCTCGGAGGCGAGGCCATGGCCGTGCTCGGATGGGGCGAATCTGGAGGGGGAGCACAGGCGACGAGCGAGAGAGAGGTGCGAGCGAGTACTGAGTGGTGGTAGGAGAGGGGGAGACCAAGGAGGCAGGGGGTTCGGCCTTATCCCCTCCAGGGTATCGCCGGCGAGGAGGTCGGGCGGGGGCGAACCCCTGTAGCGACGCGGTCGGTGAACAGGAGAAGACGATCGTGGGGAATTGGGCTGGCTGAGCCGGCCTGTTAGGCCGAAGCCTAGTGGGGGGCAGGGGAGTTTTTCTCTCTTTTACCCGTCTGCCTTTTCTTTTCCTTTTAAGACTATTCTGTTTCTATTTCTTTTTATTTATTCTTCTGTTTTCTTTTCAGTTTCCTTTTTATTTTAGTTTAAAACAAAATACATACTAGTTCCTAAATTAGTCTCTATAAATATACTACTGCCACATAAATTTGGGCAACTGAATAAAATAGTTTATTATTTTATAAAATACCAAAGGCATCTACTTTATGTTTTGTTTGCTGTTTTCAACCATTTTGGTGCATTTAAATATTTTATAAAAATAAGGATTCTCTACCCTAATTCCTTATGATTTATTTGACACATCCCGAACATTTTAGTTTTAATGTTTGAAAACTTTTGTTGTTTTCTTTTAATTCAATTTTTAATTTGGATCGGTTTCGAACTAAACGAGATTAGCAACAGTTATCGTGGTGACGTGGTATTATTAGTGCGGAATTACTGTAGCACAATTATCCGGGCGTCACAGTGACCTTGGAAGAAATGGTAGTAAATCTATGGCCATTTGAGACCAATTGGTCGTAAGTTGTTCGGAGGGCTCCAAACCCTAAACTATAACGACCATTTTGGGCAGAAAGGTCATAATTTCCTTACACACGAAATGGTCGTAAAACAGACAGTACTGATCCGCTGCCTTATTTCTAGCTGATCACGACCAATATAGATGGTCATAAGCTTGTAAGTTGTAGTGGATTGCTATGACTAGGCGCACTTCGCAGCCAACGCGATAAGGGGTTGTCAATCCCTTTACGGTCACTTACGAAAGTGAGATCAGATAGAGATGATAATTAATATTTTTGGTATTTTCATCTTATAAGAACAGAAAATAAAAGCGATAAAAGTAAAGTAGATGTAGATTGATATGTTGAGAATAGACCCGGGGGCCATAGTTTTCTCTAGTGGCTTATCTCATGATAGCGATATTCTACGGCGGGTAACCAAATTACTGTCGAGCTATTGATAGAAAAGCGAATAATTATGAGACTATCTAGGCATGATCATTGTATATAGGCATCACGTCCGAGACAAGTAGACCGACTCCTGCCTGCATCTACTACTATTACCCCACACATCGACCGCTATCCAGCATGCATCTAGTGTATTGAGTTCATAAGAACAGAGTAACGCCTTAAGCAAGATGACATGATGTAGTGGGATAAACTCAAGCAATATGATATAAACCCCATCTTTTTATCCTCAATGGCAACAATACAATACGTGCCTTGCTGCCCCTACTGTCACTAGGAAAGGACACCGTAAGATTGAACCCAAAGCCAAGCACTTCTCGCATTGCAAGAACTATAGATCTAGTAGGCCAAACCAAACCAATAATTCGAAGAGACTTGCGAGGATATTATGAGCACACATAAAAAGTTCAGAGAAGAACCAAATATCTTTCATAGATAAGCTTGATCATAAACTCACAATTCATCGGATCTCGACAAACACACCACAGAAAGAGATTACATCGAATAGATCTCCTCGAAGACCGAGGAGAACTTTGTATTGAGATCCAGAGAGAGAGAAGAAGCCATATACATACTAGCTATGGACCGAAAGGTCTGTGGTAAACTACTCACAACTCATGGTGAGGGCGATGATGATGATGATGATGAAGGCCTCCGTGATGGATCCCCCTCCGGTGGAGCTCCGGAACAGGCTCCAAGATGGGATCTCCACGGGAACAAAAGTTACGGCGGTGGAATTAGGTTTTTTTTTCTGTTCTCGGAGTTTCTGGGGTACATAGACTTATATAGGAAGAAGGAGGGCACCGGGGGAGTCACGGGGGCTCCACGAGGCAGTGGGGCACGCCCTGGGA
>LR738709.1:351828989-351936256 GCA_902687465.1 Secale cereale
CCCCCCCGGCAACGGCGCCAGAAATTCTTCTTGCTACCTCTTGAGCTTGCGTTGTTTTCCCTCAAAGTGGAAAGGGAGATGTAGCACAGTAGCATAAGTATTTCCCTCAATTTTTGAGAACCAAGGTATCAATCCAGTAGGAGACCACGCGTGAGTTCCTCGCACCTGCACAAACAAATAAGAACTTCGCAGCCAACGCGATAAGGGGTTGTCAATCCCTTTACGGTCTTACGAAAGTGAGATCTGATAGAGATGATAATTTATATTTTTGGTATTTTTAGTTTATAAGAACAACAAATAAAAGCGATAAAAGTAAAGTAGATGTAGATTGATATGTTGAGAATAGACCCGGGGGCCATAGTTTTCTCTAGTGGCTTCTCTCATGATAGCGATATTCTACGGCGAGTAAACAAATTACTGTCGAGCAATTGATAGAAAAGCGAATAATTACGAGACTATCTAGGCATGATCATTCTATATAGGCATCACGTCCGAGACAAGTAGACCGACTCCTGCCTGCATCTACTACTATTACTCCACACATCGACCGCTATCCAGCATGCATCTAGTGTATTGAGTTCATAAGAACAGAGTAACGCCTTAAGCAAGATGACATGATGTAGAGGGATAAACTCAAGCAATATGATATAAACCCCATCTTTTTATCTTCGATGGCAACAATACAATATGTACCTTGCTGCCCCTACTGTCACTGGGAAAGGACACCGCAAGATTGAACCCCAAGCCAAGCACTTCTCACATTGCAAGAACTATAGATCTAGTAGGCCAAACCAAACCAATAATTCGAAGAGCCTTGCAAGGATATTATGAGCACACATAAAAAGTTCAGAGAAGAACCAAATATCTTTCATAGATAACCTTGATCATAAACTCACAATTCATCGGATTTCGACAAACACACCACAAAAAGAGATTACATCGAATAGATCTCCTCGAAGACCAAGGAGAACTTTGTATTGAGATCCAGAGAGAGAGAGAAGAAGTCATCTAGATACTAGCTATGGACCCGAAGGTCTGTGGTAAACTACTCACAACTCATGGTGAGGGTGATGATGATGATGATGATGAAGGCCTCCGTGATGGATCCCCCTTCGGTGGAGCTCCGGAACAGGCTCCAAGATGGGATCTCCACGGGAACAGAAGTTACGGCGGTGGAATTAGGGTTTTTTCTCTGTCCTCGGAGTTACTGGGGTACGTATACTTACATAGGAAGAAGGAGGGCACCGGGGGAGTCACGGGGGCTCCACGAGGCTGGGGGAGCGCCCTGGGAAGGGGGGCGCGCCCCCCACCCTCGTGGGCCCCACGTGGCTCATCTGACGTTCTCAAGTTCATCGTGCGTGATTTCCTCCAAAAATATCTCTCGCGAAGGTTTCATTCCGTTTGGACTCCGTTTGATATTCCTTTTCTGCAAAACCCTGAAATAGGCAAAAAACAGCAATCTGGACTGGGCCTTTGGTTTAGTAGGTTAGTCCCAAAAATGATATAAAAGTGAATGATAAAGCCCATTAAACATCCAAGACTTCATAAATAATAGCATGGAACAATAAAAAATTATAGATACGTTGGAGACGTATCAGGCGCCACCTCATCAGTTTTGCCTATGTGTCATGTCCATGTGTCAATTGTTGCCCTAGGTTGTGAAGCAACCTATATTTCTGTTATTCCCAAAATTACCAAAAAATTCTCATAAATTCTTTGGATCATATCTTTGTCAAATATGTCAAAAACCTTCCTCGCCTAGTAAAAATATAATTCAACAATATTCATTTTCCTATTCTGTTCAAAACAACACTTTATGAAGGAAGTGTCATTTTTATAATTTATACAGTGCCTTCATATGCCCAAATTATCACCCTCCTCCAAATTTCAGCTCAATCAAATCATCTATGTGAGCCCAGCTTCAATCTTTTTCTGTTCAGATTGGCACATTGCAAAGCAAGTGCTATCTATACCATTCCTATTGCCCTCAAACTTTTTGGTCAATCTTTCATATCCAAATCATTGCCACATGCCAATATTCAGCTCTATTTTCCTAGTAAATCTTCCTCGGCAAATTTCAAAAGTTTTTGTTCAGCTACAAGCTTTGTGAAGGAAGTACTAGATAGGAATATCCAAATGAGTTGAATTTTTGTCACATATTCTATATGCCAAAGTCATAGCTCTACACAAAATTTTAGCTCTATCTAACAATACATGTGAGCTCACCATCGAATCTTTGTTTCTGGTAATATTTTCAGTTTGTGAAGCAACTACATTTTATATTGCTTTATAATTGCTGAAAGTTTACCAGGACATTACCCTGACCATAGAAACTCGCTACACCAAATTTTAGCACAATCCAATCATCTATGTAAGCCTAGCTTCAATTTCTATTTTCTGTCCAGATTGGCACATTGCAAAGCAAGTGCTATCTAGACACCTCCTATTGTCCTAAAACTTTTTGTGCCATCTTACATATTCAAATCATTACCACATTCCAATATTCACCTCCATTTTCCTATTAAATATTCCTCAGCAAATTTCCAAAGTTTCTATCTAGAGAGAAGCTTTGTGAAGGAAGTACAAGCTATGGTTATCCAAATGGTGTAAAAAAATACAGTGTTTTCCCATGCCCAAATGACCATACTCCGCAAAATTTTAGCTCAATCCATTTATTCATTTGAGCCCAGATTCAATATTCATATTTCTACCCGATGTGGTACTTCGCAAAGCAAGTTCCATATACGCTCCTCCATTTGAGGTGAAAATTTGCCAAGCCAGTCTCCCTAGTAGATGATCATCCTCAGCCAAAATTCAGGCCCATTGGCCATGTGCATTTCTCGTACCGCTAATCAAACACATGGCTGGTAATTCATGTTTGAGCATAGTTCAGTCTCCTCATCAGGGTCTTATGTTGTCATTTTCTTCCTAGCACTTACATGGGAAGCGCCCAACCCACTAGACATGCTTAGGCCACCCAGAACGCATGGCAACGCCACGGTCACGCGGTGACCACGCGGTGGGCATGCGAGTTTACGTGCTTTGGAGTTGGGGCCCTGGGCCACCGTCCAAACCTCGACGTATCTCCACCACACCATGTATTTATGCTTAAATAGTTACTTATGTAACTATAAATGATTTTTGGAAAAATAAAGAGAAACTATAAGGTAGCTGCAATTCAAATTTAACCCGCTTCCAAATGAATCGGTGGAAATTTGTCTTTTTCACGAGAGGTGGATAAAAACTTCTGACACACAACCATTTTGTCAATTGTGCATTAAATATGGCCTAGTATTTTATAAAAATGATTTGGTCCAATTTTGCAACAATTATTTGGTAGGTTCTTCACACACAAAAAACCTCATTTTGGGGACTCGAAAAATGGGAAAATGATTTTTTTCGTCCAAAGAAAATGAAAACTTCCTTAGGCAACATTGTTTTCCATTCCAAGATGCACCCTTGTTCACAATATGAGATAATTTGAACAAACTTTGTCATGAATGTGGCCATAAGATTGATCATTTGGCTTGAAAGCCATGAATCTTCACACATGGTAGCTCATTTCTGAGAACACTTATCTAAAATAATTACCATATTACAAGTTTATTATTTTTTCTGGTAACTTGGTCACATATAATGGCATGATGCGAAGGTTTTCTTATTTTTTGAATTTTTTGAATATTTCATGCACGTTTCAAAATGCGATCAAAACAGCGGGCATGACCGTTTGTAGCTAGGGGTTGAATCTTGCAAGACTTTTGGAATATCTCTAATGAAATAGATACTTATCTTGCTGGGGAACGTAGTATTTCAAAAAAAATTCCTACGATCACGCAAAATGTATCTACCAGATGCACAACAACGAGAGGGGAGAGTGTGTCTACGTACCCTCGTAGACCGAAAGCGGAAGCGTCTAGTGACGCGGTTGATGTAGTCAAACTTCTTCATGATCCAACTGATCAAGCACCGAACGCACGACACCTCCACGTTCAGCACACATTCAGCTTGATGACGTCCCACGAGCTCTTGATCCAGTAGAACCTCGCGGGAGAGTTTCGTCAACACGACGGCGTGGTGACGGAGATGATGAAGTTACCGTCGCAGGGCTTCGCCTAAGCGCTGCAACAATATGACCGAGGTGTGTTTCTGTGGAGGCGGGCACCGCACACGGTTGGGAGAGATCAACAGATCAACTTGTGTGTCTTTTGGTGCCCCCTGCCCCCGTAGATAAATGAGCAAGGGGGAAGGTGCGTCCAGCCCCTATGGCGCGCCCTAGAGGGCCACTCCTACTAGGAATATGATTCCAATCCTATTCCTAGTAGGAGTCCACCAAGAGGGGGAGAGCGGGAAGGAAGGAGAGGGAGAGGGAAAGAGGGGCTACGCCCCCTCCCCTAGTCCAATTCGGACTCCTCATTGGAAGGGGCGTGACACCTCCTGGGCTGCTGCCCTCTCTCTCCCCTAAAGCCCATTAGGGCCCAATACTTCCCCGGGGGGTTACGGTAACCCCCCCGGCACTCCAGTTTTATCCGAAACCTTCCGGAACACTTTCGGTGTCCGAATATAGTCGTCCAATATATAAATCTTTACATCTCGGACATTCCGAGACTCCTCGTCATGTTCGTCATCTCATCCGGGACTCCAAACTACCTTCGGTACATCAAAACTCATAAACTCATAATACCGATCGTCATCAAACGTTAAGCGTGCGGACCCTACGGGTTCGTGAACTATGTAGACATGACCGAGACTCATCTCCGGTCAATAACCAATAGCGGAACCTAGAAGCTCATATTGGCTCCTGCATATTCTATGAACATCTTTATCGGTCAAACCGCATAACAACATAAGTTGTTCCTTTTGTCATTGGTATGTTACTTGCCCGAGATTTGATCGTCGGTATCTCGATACCTAGTTCAATCTCGTTGCTGGCAAGTCTCTTTACTCGTTCCGTAATACATCATCTCGTGACTAACTCATTAGTCATTTGCTTGCAAGGCTTATTATGATGTGCATTACCGAGAGGGCCCAGAGATACCTCTCTGACACACGGAGTGACAAATCCTACTCTTGATCTATGCCAACACCACGAACATTTTCGGAGACACCTGTAGAGCATCTTTATAATCACCCAGTTACGTTGTGATGTTTGATAGCACACAAGGTGTTCCTCCGGTATACGAGAGTTACATAATCTCATAGTCATAGGAACATGTATAAGTCATGAAGAAAGCAATAGCAGTAAAACTAAACGATCATAGTGCTAAGCTAACGGATCGGTCTTGTCCATCACATCATTCTCCTAATGATGTGATCTCATTGATCAAATGACAACTCATGTCTATGGCTATGAAACATAACCATCTTTGATCAATGAGCTAGTCTAGTAGAGGCATACTAGGGACATACTGTTTTGTCTATGTATTCACACATGTACTAAGTTTCTGGTTAATACAATTCTAGCATGAATAATAAACATGTATCATGATATAAGGAAATATAAATAACAACTTTATTATTGCCTCTAGGGCATATTTCCTTCTGTCTCCCACTTGCACTAGAGTCAATAATCTAGTTCACATCACCATGTGATTTAATACCGATATTTCCCATCGTTATGTGAATTAACACCCATAGTTCACATCGCCATGTGACCAATACCCAAAGGGTTTACTAGAGTCAACAATCTAGTTCACATCGTCATGTGATTAACACCCAAAGAGTACTAAGGTGTGATCATGTTTTTCTTCGTGAGAGAAGTTTAGTCAGCGGGTCTGTTACATTCAGATCCGTATGTATTTTTTGTAAATTTCTATGTCTACAATGCTCTGCATGGATCTACTTTAGCTAATTTCTCTCACCTTAAATATGTATCCAGATTGAGACTCAATGTCATCCAGATTGGTGTTAAAGCTTGCATCGACGTAACTCTTTATGACGAACTCTTTATCACCTCCATAACCAAGAATTATTTCCTTAGTCCTCTAAGGATAATTTTGACCGCTATCCAGTGATCTACTCCTATATAAAAAAATTGTACTCCCTTGCCAAAATCAGGGCAGAGCATACAATAGGTCTGGTATACAGCATGGCATACTTTATAGAACCTATGGCTGAGGCATAGGGAATGACTTTCATTCTATCTTCTGCAGTGGTCGGGCATTGGGTCTCACTCAACTTCATACCTTGCAACACAGGCAAGAACTCTTTCTTTGACTGTTCCATTTTGAATTACTTCAAAATCTTGTCAAGGTATGTACTCATTGAAAAAACTTATCAAGCGTCTTGATCTATCTCTATAGACCTTCATGCTCAATATGTAAGTAGCTTTACCGATGTTCTTCTTTGAAAAAACTCCTTTCAAACACTCCTTTATGCTTTCCAAAAAAATCTACATCATTTCTGATCGACAATATGGCATTCACATATACTTATCAGAAAGATTGTAGTGCTCCCACTCACTTTCTTGTAAATACATGCTTCACCGCAAGTCTGTATAAAACTATATGCTTTGATCAACTTATCAAAGCATATATTCCAACTCTGAGATGCTTGCACCAGTCCATAGATGGATTGTTGGAGCTTGCATATTTTGTTAGCACCTTTAGGATTGACAAAACCTTCTAGTTGCATCATATACAACTCTTCTTTAATAAATCCATTAAAGAATGCAATTTTGTTATCCATTTGCCAGATTTCATAAAATGCGGCAATTGCTAACATGATTCGGATAGACTTAAGCATCGCTACAGGTGAGAAAGTCTCATCGTAGTCAACTCCTTGAACTTGTCGAAAACCTTTCGTACCAAGTCGAGCTTTGTAGACAGTAACATTACCGTCGGCGTCGGTCTTCCTCTTGAAGATCCATTTATTTTCAATGGCTTGTCGATCATTGGGCAAGTCAACCAAAGTCCACACTTTGTTCTCATACTTGGATCCCATCTCAGACTTTATGGCCTCAAGCCATTTTGCGGAATCTGGGCTCATCATCGCTTCCTCATAGTTCGTAGGTTCATCATGGTCTAGTAACAAGACTTCCAGAACCGGGTTGCCGTACCACTCTGGCGCGGAACGTACTCTGGTTGATCTATGAAGTTTAGCAATAACTTGATCCGAAGTTTCATGATCATCATCATGAGTTTCCTCACTAATTGGTGTAGGAGTCACTGGAACTAGTTTCTGTGATGTACTACTATCCAATTCAAGAGAAGGTACAATTACCTCATCAAGTTCCACTTTCCTCCCACTCACTTCTTTCGAGAGAAACTCCTTCTCTAGAAAGGATCCATTCTTAGCAACAAATATCTTGCCTTTGGATCTATGATAGAAGGTGTACCCAACAGTCTCCTTTGGGTATCCTATGAAGACACATTTCTTCGACTTGGGTTCGAGCTTATCAGGTTGAAGCTTTTTCACATAAGCATCGCAGCCCCAAACTTTAAGAAACGACAACTTTGGTTTCTTGCCAAACCACAGTTCATTAGGCGTCGTCTCAACGGATTTAGTTGTTGCCCTATTTAACGTGAATGCAGTTGTCTCTGATGCATAACCCAAAACGATAGTGGTAAATTGGTAAGAGACATCATAGACCGCACCATATCTAATAAAGTATTGTTACGACGTTCAGACACACCATTACGTCGTGGTGTTCCGGGTGGCACGAGTTGTGAAACTATTCCACATTGTTTCAAATGAAGACCAAACTCGTAACTCAAATATTCACCTCCACGATCAGATCATAGAAACTTTATTTTCTTGTTACGATGATTCTCTACTTCACTCTGAAATTCTTTGAACTTCTCAAATGTTTCATACTTGTGCTTCATCAAGTAGATATACCCATATCTGCTCAAATCATTAGTGAAGGTCAGAAAATAACGATACCCGCCGCGAGCTTCAACACTCATCGGTCCACATACATCAGTATGTATGATTTCCAACAAATCTGTTGCTCGCTCCATTGTTCCGGAGAATGGAGTTTTAGTCATCTTGCCCATGAGGCATGGTTCGCAAGCACCAAGTGATCCATAATCAAGTGATTCCAAAAGTCCATCACTATGGAGTTTCTTCATGTGCTTTACACCAATATGACCTAAACGGCAGTGCCACAAATAAGTTGCACTATCATTATTAACCTTGCATCTTTTAGCTTCAATATTATGAATATGTGTGTTACTACGATCGAGATCCAACAAACTATTTTCATTGGGTGTATGACCATCGAAGGCTTTATTCATGTAAACAGAATAACAATTATTCTATGACTTTAAATGAATAACCGTATTGCAACAAACATGATCAAATCATATTCATGCTCAACGCAAATGCCAAATAACATTTATTTAGGTTCTACACTAATCCTAAAAGTATAGGGAGTGTGCGATGATGATCATATCAATCTTGGAACAACTTCCAACACACATCGTCACTTCACCTTTAACTAGTCTCTGTTCATTCTGCAACTCTTGTTTCGAGTTACTAATTTTAGCAACTGAACCCGTATCAAATACCCAGGGGTTGCTATGAACAGTAGTAAAGTACACATCAATAATCTGTATATCAAATATACCTTTGTTCACTTTGCCATCCTTCTTATCCGCCAAGTATCTAGGGCAGTTCCACTTCCAGTGACCATTTCCTTTGCAGTAGAAGCACTTAGTTTCAGGCTTGAGTTTAGCTTTGGGTTTCTTCACGGGAGTGACAACTTGCTTGTCATTCTTATTGAAGTTCCCTTTCTATCCCTTTGCCCTTTACTTGAAACAAGTGGTCTTGTTAACCATCAACACTTGATGCTCTTTCTTGATTTCTACCTTCGCCGATTTCAGCATCGCGAAGAGCTCGGGAATTACTTTCGTTGTCCCTTGCATATTGTAGTTCATCACGAAGTTCTACTAACTTTGTGATAGTGACTAGACAATTTTGTCAATTACTATCTTATCTGGAAGATTAACACCCACTTGATTCAAGAAATTGTGGTAGCCAGACAATCTGAGCACATGCTCACTGGTTGAGCTATTCTCCTCCATCTTATAGGCAAAGTACTGTTAGAGGTCTTATACCTCTCGACACGGGCATGAGTATGAAATACTAATTTCAACTCTTGGAACATCTCATATGCTCCGTGGCGTTCAAAACGTTTTGAAGTCCCGGTTATAAGCCGTAAAGCATGGTGCACTAAACTATCAAGTAGTCATCATACCGAGCTTGTCAAATGTTCATAACGTCTGCATCTTCTCCTGCAATAGGTTTGTCACCTAGCGGTGCATCAAGGACATAATACTTCTGTGCAGCAATGAGGATAATCCTCAAGTTACGGACCCAGTCCGTGTAATTGCTACTAACATCTTTCAACTTAGTTTTCTCTAGGAACATATCAAAAACAGAGGGGAGCTATAACGCGAGCTATTGATCTACAACATAGATATGCTAATAGTACCAGGACTAAGTCCATGATAAATTAAAGTTCAATTAATCATATTACTAAAGAACTCCCACTTAGATAGACATCCCTCTAGTCATCTAAATGAGCACGTGATCCAAATCAACTAAACCATGTCTGACCATCACGTGAGATGGAGTAGTTTTCAATGGTGAACATCTTATGTTGATCATATCTACTATATGATTCACGCTTGACCTTTCGGTCTCCAGTGTTCCGAAGCCATATCTGCATATGCTAGGCTCGTCAAGTTTAACCCGAGTATTCTGCATGTGCAAAACTGGCTTACACCCGTTGTATGTGAACGTAGAGCTTATCACACCCGATCATCACGTGGTGTCTCGGCACGACGAACTTTCGCAACGGTGCGTACTCAGGGAGAACACTTATACCTTGAAATTTAGTGAGAGATCATCTTATAATGCTACCGCCGTACTAAGCAAAATAAGAAGCATAATAAGTTAAACATCACAGGCAATCAAAATATGTGACATGATATGGCCATCATCATCTTGTGCTTTTGATCTCCATCTCCAAGGCATCGCCATGATCACTATTGTCATCGGCGCAACACCTTGATCTCCATCGTAGCATCGTTGTCGTCTCGCCAACTATTGCTTCCACGACTATCGCTACCTCTTAGTGATAAAGTAAAGCAATTACATGGCGATTGTATTTCATACAATAAAGCGACAACCATATGGCTCCTGCCAGTTGCCGATAACTTTACAAAACATGATCATCTCATACAATAATGTATATATCATCATGTCTTGACCATATCACATCACAACATGCCCTGCAAAACAAGTTAGACGTCCTGTACTTTGTTGTTGCAAGTTTTACGTGGCTGCTACGGGCTTAGCAAGAACCGTTCTTACCTACGCATACAAAAACCACAATGATTTTTCATCAAGTATGTGATGTTTTAACCTTCACAAGGACCGGGCGTAGCCACACTTGATTCAACTAAAGTGAGAGAGACAGACACCCTCCAGTCACCTTTAAGCAACGAGTGCTCGTAACGGTGAAACCAGTCTCGCGTAAGCGTATGCGTAATGTCGGTCCAGGCCGCTTCATCTCATAATACCGCCGAAACAAAGTATGACATAATGGTAAGCACTATGACTATTATCACCCACAACTCTCATCTATGCATAGACCTGGCTCATGATGCCACTGTTGGGGAACGTAGTATTTCAAAAAAAAATCCTACGCTCACACAAGATCTATCTACCAGATGCATAGCAACGAGAGGGGAGAGTGTGTCTACATACCCTCGTAGACCGAAAGAGGAAGCGTCTAGTGACGCGGTTGATGTAGTCGAACTTCTTTGCGATCCAACCGATCAAGCACCTAACGCACGGCACCTCCGCGTTCAGCACACGTTCATCTTGATGACGTCCCACGAGCTCTTGATCCAGTAGAACCTCGTGCGAGATTTTCGTCAGCACGATGGTGTGGTGACGGAGATGATGAAGTTACCGTCGCAGGGCTTTGCCTAAGCGCTGCAACAATATGACCGAGGTGTCTTTCTGTGGAGGGGGGCACCGCACACTGTTGGGAGAGATCAACAGATCAACTTGTGTGTCTTTGGGTGCCCCTGCCCTCGTATATAAAGGAGCAAGGGGGAGGTGCGGCCAGCCCCTATGACGCGCCCTAGAGGGCCACTCCTACTAGGAATAGGATTCCAATCCTATTCCTACTAGGAGTCCACCAAGAGGGAGAGAGGGGGGAAGGAAGGAGAGGGAAAGAGGGGCTGCGCCCCCCTCCCCTAGTCCAATTCGGACTCCTCATGGGAGGGGGCGCGCTGCTACTTCTCGAGCTTGCGTTGTATTCCCTCGAAGAGGAAAGGGAGATGCAACACAGTAGCGTAAGTATTTCCCTCAGTTTTTTAGAACCAAGATATCAATCCAGTAGGAGACCATGCGCGAGTCCCTCGCACCTGCATAAACAAATAAGAACTTCGCAGCCAACGCGATAAGGGGTTGTCAATCCCTTTACGGTCACTTACGAAAGTGAGATCTGATAGAGATGATAGTTTGGTATTTTTGGTATTTTTTATTATAAGAACATAAAGTAAAAGCGGAAAAGTAAAGTAGATTGTAGATTGATATGTTGAGAATAGACCCGGGGGCCATAGTGTTCTCTAGTGGCTTCTCTCATGATAGCGATATTCTACGACAGGTAAACAAATTACTGTCGAGCAATCGATAGAAAAGGGAATAATTATGAGACTATCTAGGCATGATCATTATATATAGGCATCATGCCTGAGACAAGTAGACCGAAACGATTCTGCATCTACTACTAATACTCCACACATCGACCGCTATCCAGCATGCATCTAGTGTATTAAGCTCATAAGAACGGAGTAACGCCTTAAGCAAGATGACATGATGTAGAGGGATAAACTCAAACTTACTGATATAAACCCCATCTTTTTATCCTCGATGGCAACAATACAATACGTGCCTTGCTTCCCCAACTGTCACTGGGAAAGGACACCGCAAGATTGAACCAAAGCCAAGCACTTCTCCCATTGCAAGAACTATAGATCTAATAGGCCAAACCAAACCAATAATCCGAAGAGACTTGCAAGGATATTATAATCATACATAAAAGTTCAGAGAAGAACCAAATTTCTCATAGATAATCTTGATCATAAACCCACAATTCATCGGATCTCGACAAACACACCGCAAAAAGAGATTACATCGAATAGATCTCCTCGAAGACCGAGGAGGACTTTGTATTGAGATCCAAAGAGAGAGAAGAAGCCATCTAGATACTAGCTATTGACCCGAAGGTCAGTGGTAAACTACTCACAACTCATGGTGAGGCGATGATGATGGTGTAGAAGAACTTCGTGGAAGATCCCCCCTCCGGCGGAGCTCCGGAACAGGCCCCAAGATGGGATCTCACGGGAACAGAAGGTTGCGGCGGTGGAACTAGGGTTTTCTCTGTTGTTCTGATAGTTTCGGGGTACGTAGGTATATATAGGAGGAAGGAGGGCACCGAGGGCCAAACGTGGGGCCCACGAGGTAGGAGGGCGCGCCCCCCACCCTCGTGGACGCCAAGTGTGCCCTAATCTGTGGTTCTCAAGTCTCCCGTGCGTGATTTTCTCCAAAAATATCTCTCCCGAATGTTTTATTCCGTTTGGACTCCGTTTGATATTCCTTTTCTGTAAAACCCTGTAATAGGCAAAACCAGCAATCTGGACTGGGCCTTTGGGTTAGTAGGTTAGTCCCAAAAATAATATAAAAGTGTATAACAAAGCCCATTAAACATCCAAAACATCATAAATAATAGCATGGAACTATCTAAAATTATAGATACGTTTGAGACGTATCAAGCATCCCCAAGCTTAATTCCTGCTCGTCCTCGAGTAGGTAAATGATAAAAACAGATTTTTTGATGTGGAATGCTAACCAACATAGTTTTTCATTGTAATTCTCTTAATTGTGGCATGAATGTTCAGATCTGAAAGATTCAAGACAAAAGTCTATATTGACATAAAAAATAATAATACTTCAAGCATACTAACAAAGCAATCATTTTTTCTCAAAATACTATGGCCAAAGAAAGTTATCCCCACAAAATCATATAGTCTGGCTATGCTCCCTCTTCATCACACAAAATATTTATATCATTCACAACCCCAATTTCAGCCAAGCACTTGTTTTCATACTCTATTCTTTCAAACTTTTCAACTTTCACGCAATACATGAGCGTGAGCCATGGACATAGCACTATGTGGAATAGAGAGGTGGTTGTGGAGAAGAGAAAAAGGAGGGAGATAGTCTCACATCAACTAGGCGTATCAACGGGCTATGGAGATTCCCATCAATAGATATCAATGTGACTGAGTAGGGATTGCCATGCAATGGATGCACTAGAGCTAAATATGTATGAAAGCTCAACAAAACAAACTAGTGGGTGTGCATCCAACTTGCGTGCTCATGAAGACCTAGGGCATTTGAGGAAGCCCATCGTTAGAATATACAAGCCAAGTTCTATAATGAAAATTCCCACTAGTGTATGAAAGTGACTAAACATGAGACTCTCTATCATGAAAAACATGGTGCTACTTTGAAGCACAAGTGTGGAAAAAGATAGTAGCAATTGTCCCTTCTCTCTTTTCTCTCATTTTTTGGAGGGGCTTTCTCTCTTTTTATTAGCCCCTCTCTATTTTTTTGGGCCATCTTTTTTTTCCTTTCCTCACATGGGACAATGCTCTAATAATGATGATCATCACACTTTTATTGATTTACAACTCGATATTACAAATCGATACTAGAACAAAGTATGACTCTCTATGAATGCCTCCGGTGGTGTACCGGGATATGCAATGAATCAAGAGTGTCATGTATGAAAAATTATGCATGGTGGCCTACCTACAAATATGATTTCAACTACATGATCATGCATGGCAATATGACATTATGAAGTGTGTCATATGAACGGAACGATGGAAAGTTGCAAGGCAATATATCTCGGAATGGCTATGGAAATGCCATGATAGGTAGGTATGGGGGCTGTTTTGAGGAAGGATATATAGTGGGTGTATGGTACCAGCAAAAGTTGCGCGGTACAAGAGAGGCTAGCAATGGTGGAAGGGTGAGAGTGCGTTTAATCCATGGAATCAACATTAGTCATAAGAACTCATATACTTATTGCAAAAATTTACGAGTCATCAAAACAAAGCAATCAACGCATGCTCCTAGGGGGGAGGTTGGTAGGAGTTAACCACCGCGCGCCCCCGACCTCCACACAAAGGTTGACACTTTACAAATACCTCATGCTCTAACTTCGTCACATACTGGTTCACCATACGTGCATGCTACGGGAATCACAAACCTTAACACAAGCATTTCTCAATTTCATAATAACTCCACTAGCATGACACTAATATCACTATCCTCATATCTCAAAACAATTATCAAGCATCCAACTTCTCATCATATTCAATGCACTTAGTGTGAAAGTTTTTACTACATTGATATTGGATGTCTATCATGTGAAGACTAGTTTGATAGCCTAAACACATTACCATGCTGTTTTAATAGACTCTCAAAAGGATATAAGTGAAGCATGAGAGATCAACAATTTCTTGAAAATATAATCACCACCGTGCTCTAAAAGATATAAGTGAAGTACTAGAGCAAAAACTATTCAACTCAAAAGATATAAGTGAAGCACATAGAGTGTTTTATCAATTCCTAGGCCATATTTAACTCTCTCAAATAGGTGTGTCCAGCAAGGATAATTG
The DNA here is from genome assembly GCA_902687465.1 of Secale cereale. NCBI lineage: Eukaryota > Viridiplantae > Streptophyta > Magnoliopsida > Poales > Poaceae > Secale > Secale cereale. Next base: position 351,843,698 of record LR738709.1, read on the forward strand.
TGGGAAACTAACAAGCAAATACTCAAATATTACAAGACGCTCCAAGTAAAACACCTATCATGTGGTGAATAAAAATATAGCTCCGAGTATAGTTACCGATGGATGAAGACGAAAGAGGGGATGCCTTCCCGGGGCATCCCCAAGCTTAGGCTCTTGGTTGTCCTTGAATTTTACCTTGGGGTGACTTGGGAATCCCCAAGCTTAGGCTCTTGCCACTCTTTGTTCCATAGTCCATCAAAGCAATACTCAAAACTTGAAAACTACACAACGCAAAACTTAGATAAAAATCTTGTGAGCTCCGTTAGTATAAGAAAGCAAACCACTACTCAAAGGTACTGCAATGAACTCATTATTTGTTTATATTGGTGTTAAACCTACTGTATTCCAACTTCTCTATGCTTCATACTTCCCAATACTACTCATAGATGCATTGAAATAAGCAAACAACACACACAAAACAGAATCTGTCAAAAACAGAACAGTCTGTAGTAATCTGCGGTTTTCGCATACTTAAGTAACTCCAAAAAATTCAAACTAAATTGGTAAACATGAGGAATTTTTCTATTAATCATCTGCAAAAAATAATCAACTAAATAGCACACTCTGGTAAAATCTGGTAATCATTCTAGCGAGCGCTAACAATTCTGTTTTTCACAGCAAGATCACAAAAACTCCACACAAGTCTTCGCAAAGGTTCTACTTGGCATAAACACTAATTAAAACACAAAACCACATCTAAACAGAAGCTAGATGCAATATTTATTCCCAAACAGAATCAAAAACAAAAAAATATAAAATTGGGTTGCCTCCCAACAAGCGCTATCGTTTAACGCCCCTAGCTAGGCATTGATAGTTCAATGATGCTCACATGAAAGATAAGAATTGAAGGACAAAGAGAGTATCATAAAATATGTGAGAAACACATATAAGTCTAACATGCTTCCTATGCATAGGCATTTTGTAGGAAAACAAATTAGCAAGACAAGCAAGATCAAGCATATGCAAGGAAGAAGAAAGAAACAAGATCAATCTCAACACGAAGAGAGGTAATTTAGTAACACGAAGATTTCTACAACCATATTTTCCTCTCTCATAATAATTGCATGTAGGCTCATAAGCAAATTCAACAATATAGCAATCACAAAACATATTCTCAACACGATCCACATGCATACGAAGTTGACACTCTTCCAAAATAATGGGATCAATATTAACTAAAGTCATGCCCTCTCCAAACCCACTTTTAATATTATTGCTAACATTATTATCAATCTCATATTCATCATGGGGATTAAATAATTTTTCCAGATCATAAGAAGAATCACCCCAATCATGATCATTGTAACAAGTAGTGGGCATAGCAAAATAAGCATCCCCAAGCTTAGGGTTTTGCATATCATTAGCACAATTGACATCAATAGACTTTATAATAACATCATTGCAATCATGCTTTTTACTCAAAGAGCTGTGGTGAATCACTTTATAATTTTGTTTCAGTACTTCTTCACAATTTTCAGAATCATGAATTTCAAGCAAAACCCCATAAAGATAATCTAGTGCACTCAACTCACTGGCAATTGGTTCAAAATAATTGGATATCTTAAAGAGATTAGCAAGTGGATGAGGATCCATAATTTAGCAAGCAAAGATGCAAGCTAATAGAAGGCACATGGCAACATAAGCAAACAAGAGGCAAGCGAACGGTAAACACACGGCAGAAGAAGGGCAAATAAAACGGCAAGAGTGAAGTGGGCGAGAGGAAAACGAGAGGCAAATAAATGTAATGCGAAGGATAAGGGTTTGTGATAGGTACTTGGTATATGACTTTTGCGTAAGCCTCCCCGACAACGGCGCCAGAAATTCTTCTTGCTACTTCTCGAGGTTGCGTTGTATTCCCTCGAAGAGGAAAGGGAGATGCAGCACAGTAGCGTAAGTATTTCCCTCAGTTTTTGAGAACCATGGTATCAATCCAGTAGGAGACCACGCGCGAGTCCCTCGCACCTGCACAAACAAATAAGAACTTCGCAGGCAACGTGATAAGGGGTTGTCAATCCCTTTACGGTCACTTACGAAAGTGAGATCTGATAGAGATGATAGTTTGATATTTTTGGTATTATTGATTATAAGAACAAAAAGTAAAAGCAGAAAAGTAAAGTAGATTGTAGATTGATATGTTGAGAATAGACACGAGGGCCATAGTGTTCTCTAGTGGCTTCTCTCATGATAGCGATATTCTACGGCGGGTAAACAAATTACAGTCGAGCAATTGATAGAAAAGCGAATAATTATGAGACTATCTAGGCATGATCATTATATATAGGCATCACGTCCGAGACAAGTAGACCAAAATGATTCTGCATCTACTACTATTACTCCACACATCGACCACTATCCAGCATGCATCTAGTGTATTAAGCTCATAAGAACGGAGTAACGCCTTAAGCAAGATGACATGATGTAGAGGGATAAACTCAAACTTAGTGATATAAACCCCATCTTTTTATCCTCGATGGCAACAATACAATACGTGCCTTGCTGCCCCTACTGTCACTTGGAAAGGACACCGCAAGATTGAACCCAAAGCCAAGCACTTTTCCCATTGCAAGAACTATAGATCTAGTAGGCCAAACCAAACCAATAATTCGAAGAGACTTGCAAGGATATTATAATCATACATAAAAAGTTCAGAGAAGAACCAAATATTTCTCATAGATAATCTTGATCATAAACCCACAATTCATTGGATCTCGACAAACACACCGCAAAAAGAGATTACATTGAATAGATCTCCTCGAAGACCGAGGAGAACTTTGTACTGAGATCCAAAGAGAGAGAAGAAGCCATCTAGATACTAGCTATGGACCCGAAGGTCAGTGGTAAACTACTCACAACTCATGGTGAGGCGATGATGATGATGTAGAAGAACTCCGTGGAAGATCCCCCCTCCGGCGGAGCTCCGGAACAGGCCCCAAGATGGAATCTCACGGGAACAGAAGGTTGCGGTGGTGGAACTAGGGTTTTCTTTGTTGTTCTGTTAGTTTCGGGGTACGTAGGTATATATAGGAGGAAGGAGGGCACCGGGGGCCAAACATGGGGCCCACGAGGGAGGGGGTGCGCCCTATAGGGGGGGGGCGCCCCCCACCCTCGTGGACGCCACGTGTGCCCTACTCCGTGGTTCTCAAGTCTCCCGTGCGTGATTTTCTCCAAAAATATCTCTCCCAAAGGTTTCATTCCGTTTGGACTCCGTTTGATATGCCTTTTCTGTAAAACCCTGAAACAGGCAAAAAACAGCAATCTGGACTGGGCCTTTGGTTTAGTAGGTTAGTCCCAAAAATAATCTAAAAGTGTATAACAAAGCCCATTAAACATCCAAAACATCATAAATAATAGCATGGAACAATAAAAAAAATTAGATACGTTGGAGACGTATCACGCGCCACCTCCTGGGCTGCTGCCCTCTCTCTCCCCTAAAGCCCATTAGGGCCCAATACTTCCCCGGGGGGTTCCGATAACCTCCCGGCACTCCGGTTTTATTCGAAACCTTCCGGAACACTTCTGGTGTCCAAATATAGTCGTCCAATATATCAACTTTATGTCTCGGACATTCTAAGACTCCTCGTCATGTCTGTGATCTCATCCGGGACTCCGAACTACCTTCGGTACATCAAAACTCATAAACTCATAATACCGATCGTCATCAAACGTTAAGCGTGCGGACCCTACGGGTTCGAGAACTATGTAGACATGACCGAGACTCATCTCCGGTCAATAACCAATAGCGGAACCTGGATGCTCATATTGGCTCCTACATATTCTACGAAGATCTTTATCGGTCAAACTGCATAGCAACATACGTTGTTCCTTTTGTCATCGGTATGTTACTTGCCCGAGATTCGATCGTCGGTATCTCAATACCTAGTTCAATCTCACTGCCGGCAAGTCTCTTTACTCGTTCTGTAATACATCATCTCGTGACTAACTCACTGGTCATTTGCTTGCAAGGCTTATTATGATGTGCATTATCGAGAGGGCCCAAAGATACCTCTCCGGCACTCGGAGTGACAAATCCTACTCTTGATCAATGCCAACACCACGAACACTTTCAGAGACACCTGTAGAGCATATTTATAATCACCCAGTTATGTTGTGATGTTTGATAGCACACAAGGTGTTCCTCCGGTATACGGGAGTTGCATAATCTCATAGTCATAGGAACATGTATAAGTCATGAAGAAAGCAATAGCAGTAAAACTAAACGATCATAGTGCTAAGCTAACGGATGGGTCTTGTTCATCACATCATTCTCCTAATGATGTGATCTCATTGATCAAATGACAACTCATGTCTATGGCTAGGAAACATAACCATCTTTGATCAATGAGCTAGTCTAGTAGAGGCATACTAGGGACATACTGTTTTGTCTATGTATTCACACATGTCCTAAGTTTCCGGTTAATACAATTCTAGCATGAATAATAAACATTTATCATGATATAAGGAAATATAAAAAAAATCTTTATTATTGCCTCTAGGGCATATTTCCTTCATATCTACCTAGAAATGATTTTTGTAAACAAAATAAAGAGCAAACTATGACGCAGCTGCAGTTCAAATTTGACCCGCTTTCACATAAATCGGTGGAAATTTGTAATTTTCATGAGAGGTGGATAAAAGCTTCTGACACCCAACTATTTGGTCGATTGTGCATTTAATATGGCCTAATATTTTAGAAAAATGATTTGGTACAATTTTGCAACAAATATATGGTAGGTCCTTCGCAAAAAAACTCATTTGGGGCATTCAAAAAATGGAAAATGAATTTTTCATCCAAAGAAAATGAAAACTTCCTTAGGAAACATTGTTTTCCAGTCCAAGATGCACCCTTGTGCACGATATCAGATCATTTGAACAAACTATGTTATGAATGTGGCCATAAATTGATCATTTGGCTTGAAAGTCATGAATCTTCACACATGGTAGCCCTTTTCTAAGAACACTTATTTAATATAATTACCGTATTACAAGTTTATTATTTTTTCTGGTAACTTGGTCACAAATAATGACACGATGCGAAGATTTTCCAATTTTTTGAATTTTTCATGCATGTTTCAAAATGCGGTCAAAACAGTGGGCACGACCATTCATAGCTAGGGGTTGAATCTTCCAAAACTTTTGGAATATCTCTAATGAAATATATACTTATCTACCTAGAAATGATTTTTGGAAAAAATAAAGAGCAAACTATGAGGCAGTTGCAGTTCAAATTTGACCCGCTTTGAGATGAATCGGTGAAAATTTGTCTTTTTCACGAGAGGTGGATCAAAGCTTCTGACACCCAACCATTTGGTCAATTGTGCATTAAATATGGCCTAATATTTTATAAAAATGATTTGGTACAATTTTGCAACAAATATATGGCATGTCCTTCACACACTAAAACTCATTTTGGGCATTCAAAAAATGGAAAATGAATTTTTCATCAAAGAAAATGAAAACTTCCTTAGGAAACATTGTTTGCCATTCCAAGGTGCACCCTTGTGCACGACATCGGATCATTTGAACAAACTATGTCATGAATGTGGCCCTAAGATTGATCATTTGCCTTGAAAGCCATGAATCTTCACGCATGGTAGCTCATTTCTGAGAACACTTATTTAAAATAATTACCGTATTACAAGTTTATTATTTTTTTCGGTAACTTGGTCACATATAATGACACGATGTGAAGGTTTTCCAATTTTTTGAATTTTTTTTTAATTTTTCATGCCTGTTTCAAAATGCGGTCAAAACAGCGGGCATGACCGTTCATAGCTAGGGGTTGAATCTTGCAAAGCTTTTGGAATATCTCTAATGAATAGGTACTTATCTACCTAGAAATGATTTCTGGAAAATAAAATAAAGAGCAAACTATGAGGCACCTACAGTTCAAATTTGACCCGCTTTCAGATGAATCGGCGAAAATTTATCTTTTTCACGAGAGGTGGATCAAAACTTCTGACACCCGACCATTTGGTTAATTATATATTAAATATGGCCTAATATTTTAGAAAAATGATTTGGTCCAATTTTGCAACAAATATATGGTAGATTCTTCACAAAAAAAAACTTATTTTGGGCACTCAAAAAAAATGGAAAATGGCTCTTTTGTGCAATGAAAGTGAGAACTCCCCAAATCAACATTGTTTGTCATCCCAAGATACACATATGTGCACACTATTGGTTCATTTTAGCAAACTATAAGTGGTTAATATGTTGAATGTTTACCCTGAATTAGAGGGTGAAAATTATAAGAGAAACAAAAGAAAAAAAAACTACCTAAGCTTAATTCTGATTGGTGGAATCACTAGTGGCTTGGATCGATGACCTGGCAAACATGAGTCCATCCATCCATCCATCGATCCATCCCATCCGACGGCACCAAACCTCCCTCTCACTCGCTAACCCCACCCAACCCTTCTCTCTCGTGTGAACTCCACCAAGCCCTCTGAGGGAGTCCTGTATTCAAGGGTCCTCGGGCGTCCGGGTCGATGAAGTTGGGCCGTATTGATGGGCCACAAAAGAAGAAGCAGAAGACTTTCCCCCGTATTAGGTCAGGACTACTATGTAGATAGAAAGGCAAGCGAAGAGTTTGGATATATCAATTACTTCCTCCCCAAGTCACCCTTGTAAACCTAGATTCTCTTTGGCGTGTATATAAGCCGGGGAGTTTAGTCTGTAGGGGGGATCATCAACATCACAATACCCTCATAGGCTAGGCTTTAGGGTTTATCCACTATGATCTCGAGGTAGATCAACTCTTGTGTTCATATTCATCCATATTAATATAGCAGGAAGTAGGGTATTACATCGATCAAGAGGGCCTGAACCTGGGAAAACATCATGTCCCCAGCCTCCTATTACCATCGATCCGCTAAACGCATAGCTTGGGCCCCCCTACTCGAGATCTGCCAGTTTTGACACCGACAATGGTGCTTTCATTGAGAGCTCCACTGTGCGCTCCCGATGAGTGGTCTATGGCTCGTCTCATCATCAGCGATGGGATCATGTAATGCCCAGTATGCGACTATGTCTCCTACGTGTTGAGGCACGACTTAGAGACATAAGCGCATACTAGAATGATCTCAAGTATTGTATCTTTGCACATCTCATGTAAAAGTTCAGGGATGAAATTGAAAAGATAGTTGGCTTACACTCGCCATGTCACATAATGAATACAATAGCATACATCATCCAAAGAACACAGGGTCCAACTACGGACGAAAACCAAACGGGAAAGATGCCATAAACACAAGGCCAGATCGCCCCTAGTCCAGATTATGGGTACAAGAATAAGATGAGCATCTACGCAAACGGTCGCAAACTAGTAATGATCGCTAAGGATCCTGAGCTACCTACGAGTCAAACATAACCCCACCGTGTTCTCTTCTCAAAGTGAAAAGAGACAGTCACGGTTACTAACGCGGTTCGTGTATTTTATTTCGGATCCTCTGTCAAGTTTTCTACAACCGGACATTAACAAATTCCAATCTGCCACATAACCGCGAGTACGGCTTTTGAAAGATCATAACCCTGCAGGGGTGTCCCAACTTAGCCCATCACAAGCTCTCACGATCAGCAGAGATAATAATAATATTACCCCTTATCTTAGGGAAGACCCGATCAGACTCGGAATTCCCGGTGCACAAGACATTTCAATAATGGTAAAACAAGTCCAGCAAGACCTCCCGGCGAGCCGACACCCTGACAGTAGCCGCGTGTATCTCGTCTCAGGCCACGTCCGGATGGAACAAGCTACAGGTATGCTAGATACCTTGAGTTTCCCCTAGGCGGCCCCGCAGGTTACCCGTTTGGGACCAACACCATCAGCACTGGCCCCCTGCTATGTAGAAGAATCGTCGGGGACGCGACCCCCTATGCAAATTAATTAATTAATTAAGTTTTTATTATGTTGCAAATTAAAACCAATGTTGGGCCTTGCTGGAGGAGTTTTATTCAAAGAAGAACTGTCAAGGGGTCCCCATATACCCAACCGCGTTAGGGATGCAAAATCAGGGAACATAACACCGGTTTATCGGTTCTTAAGGCGGCATGAGAGGAACAAAACACCGAGCAAAAGTCCAAGCCTTCCACCCATTGCCAAGTATATAGGTGTGTTAATATATTTAAGAGATATTGTGATATTCCAACAACAAGTTCCCACATGGAGCAATCTTCATCTTGACCTGCAACTATCAATGCTATAAGAGGGGCTGAGCGAGCAGGTAACATAGCCAAACAACGGTTTGCTGGGAAGGTGTCAAAGGTTAGAGGTTTCATGGCAACAAGGAGAGAGGCTGACAAGAAATGATGAGTAACATGACATATAGCGACAACATCGAGACAACTAGCATGGCAATGATAGTAAAGGTATCCAAGGGGATGGTCATCTTGCCTGGTATTCTGCAAGGAAGCAGAACGAGTCCATGAAGTAGTCGAACAAATCCTCACAACTCCGGAACAAAACCGAAGCTAACGAGAGAAGCATAACGGAAAGAAGCAAACAACACAGTAAACACACAAGCATAAACATGGCATACGATGCACAAACAAGTATGATGCATGTCCGGTTTAAATATGCGTGGCATGGCAAAGTGCACAAACAACACTACAAATTAAGGGGAGCTCAATATGCAACGAGTTGCATATTGACAAAACACCACATTAGATTATTTAGTTTGATCTCGTTATGAAACCAACAAGTTTAAATGTTTTTATTAAACATGGCAAGAGGTGAAGCAGAGCAAAACTACACTATCTAGTCATTTTAAATGAGGCCGGAAATAACAACAACAATTCCAGAAAATCCCCACATGTCATTTAGCAATTTTAAAGCAACAACAATTTTAGTCATTTAGATGTTGTTAACATGATGCGAATGACATATTCAAGTTTTATGCAATTTTTATTAAAAGTTAACATGAACAATTTAGGAAGCATTTGTCACCGTGGTGGAAAGAGAAGGTGCCACGGCGGCGAATCCGAAAATGATGCCACAGCAACATATCGGTTCAGGTAACTCGTTGAGAGACCGGTGCAAAAGATGAAGGGCGGCGTGAGCGTGTCATGCAAGATGGTGGGGTGCTCCTGGATACCGGGTTCCCACGTGATGACGACAAAAGAGGGGCACAACGGACACGGTGCAAACAAGGGATGCATCTCATACAACACACAAGCAACATTCGTTCACGGGCGTCGACTCGGTGGTATACCTTTGAAGCGTGCATTTCGGGGTGGAACGAGTCATCGGGGGAAGTAGTCGTTCATGTTTCGTTTCGGAGACGGAAGTAGGCGTTCACGTGACGGTAGTGGAAGTAGTTGTACTCTCGGTCATGGCGACAGAAGTGGTACACATTTCAGAGTCGTTCTCGGGGGCGTTGCACTTGGCGAAAATACACGGCGATGGTAGTGGTGCACTCTCGTCGTGGAACTTGGCAGTCTTCGAAAACAGCGGTCGTCAAGGTACTTGGTGTATCGTCATGTAGTCGTACACGACCCTTAAATGTACATGTCGTCGTAGCCGTTCGGGCGTCGGTAGTCAAGGTACTTGGCATCTTCGGACTTGCCGGTCTTAATACTTGCGACGGTAGCGGTACACTTGTCGACGGACTTGGCGAATCCATGTACTTCTCCGGTGTGGTAGACGTTCCCGACGAGGTGCTTGCCGATATTTGTGGTACACGGCGACGGAAGTGGTACTTGGAGCTTGTTGAGTAGCAACAGGATGAAGTTGTTGCCGGGGAGGCACGGCGATGCTCTGCTGCAAGGTCGGGGACGTGAACATCCATGGCGTCGGGCTGTGAGGCCAAGAGGAGGATGCGGGTCGACGGGGAGGTCCGGCCTGGTCTTGGTCGACGACGACGTACGGGAGAAGATCTCCGGCGGCCGGCGGCGCTGGCTCGCAGCTGGCCAGGCGGAGGAGGGGACTTGCGCGGCGGCGGCAGAGGCAGCGCGCGGCTGGACTGCAGGGAGGCCGGAGGGTGGCACTCTGGGAGGCGCGGTGCAAGTAGTCGACGAGGGCAACGGAGAGGTCCAGCTCACCGGGCTGGCAGACGGCACGGCAAGGGCCGGCGCCGAGCTGAGGGTGCACGGCGCTGATGAGGCTGGGGGCGGCAGACCACGGCGTGGCGCACAATGGGAGATGGAGGCGGGGGCGCTGGAGATGGAGGTGGCCGGCGAGGAGGTTGGCGGCTCGGGGCACAGCGTGGATCGGGGCGCGGGGGGAGACGAGGCATGGGAGAGCGAGAGATCGAGGGAGAAGACGGCGCGAGGGAGGAAGAGGAGGACGAACGAGGGAAGAGATGGGGATCGGCTGCGGCTTAGGGTTAGGTGTAGCTGGGCCAGGGAGATGGGCCTTGGCCCATGGTGGGTAGGCATGGCTGCTGGGAAAGGGCTGAAGTGGCCGGCTGGGCTGGTCTCTCTCTCTCTCCTTTACTTCTAAAACAGAAAAAGAAAGAAAGAAAAGGATAGAAAAGAAAAGAGTGGACAAGAATTTGGGCAAGCGGGTAATTTTCCCGGACTCATAAAAATGAGCCTTAACCAGGAAAAATAGAAGTGGCATGATTGTGAAGTTGATCTCAAACTCGTTTGAATTTAATTCAAGTGAGTTTGAGAAGGAAGTGGGTAGAAGGTAAGCCCAAAAATGTTGAGGTTTTTGGAGGAACCTCGATAAACAGGAAAATAATTATTAGCTAAGTTTTGAAGTAGAAAAGACATGGGGAATATTGCAAGTGTGTTAAAGGTGATTCCAAAGAATGGAATAATTTTTATAGTAGCTCCATAAATATTAGGAGGATATCTTATAAAGAGAAGTCATCCTTCCCTCGATTTAAATAGATCAAACGATCTATGCAATTTATTTAGTTGAGATCAAAAGATTAATGACATGATGGCATGATGACATGATGCAATGCAAAAATAAATAGAACAACCAAAAAGAAATACACGGCGAGACCCGGAATAGCTGGAAGTCGGTCTTGGGGCATCATAGATGACCCTCGGAAACAACCTGACCATTGGTCAGGTTCTCGAGCTCGGTGGGTCCGCTGTATGCGCCCGCATGGCCTCAGGGCCGGCCGCACACCCTGCGGTCATCGAGCACCACCCTTCTGTTGACTCCGGCCACTCCGATGATGCAATCTCAATAGTTCTCTCGCCCTTAAATGAGCTACTGGATCGCATCGCTGCCCTAGGGCTCTCATCGCCAGGAGATCAGATCGGACTTAAATCCGGTCATGGTGAGATGGGCTCCTTCCCGATCACTCATCTAGTGGCGGCAGTTGAGGACGAGGAGAGACTCCTCCACTCAAGATGGAGACCGTCACAGTTCGGATATCCGAACCCATCGAGCCGAACATGTCCCTGTTGGGACGCACGTTATGTTCTCTAAGCTTTGGGATTGACGTTGGGACCAGGGAACGATTAGAACCCGTCGAACTCGGATCGTCCACGTCTGAGGTTGTACATACCTCGAATACTACTTTGGGTCGGGACTCAAAATTACCAACACCCACCCACCCTGGGAAAAACTCTCCAAGTAAATCTGGACATCCGGACATAGAGGATCTCGCGAACATACAGCAGCAGCCCGAGGAAATGGTCAACCACTTCTGGGCTAGATTCATGCTTGTTAAAAACAAGACCAGGGACTGCTGCAATGACGAGGCGGTCTCTCTATTTTACCGCAACTGCGCACGGACGAGGGAGTCTTGAACTCCCTCAACCAACATCGTGTTCTGAGTTTCACAGAACTGTCGCATTTAGTACAAAAGTACCGCGCAATGGAAAACACTTGGAAAGCCCAGAATACACCTCTCGAACAGTACACTATCAAGGCTAAACGGACATAGCCTAGCAGGTCATCTGATAATATGCCTACTGGCAAGAAGAACAAACCCTTTTTAAGGCACAGTTCCATACTAGACAAACTGCTCGATAAACCTTGCCAAATACACGCAGCCCCGGACAATGTCCCAAACCATTGCCTTAGAGCGTGTTGGGTACTCCGATAGTAAGCAAAGAGCGGTGCAGCAATTCTTGCCGCCGCCGTATCAAGGGAGAAAGACGCCGGTGTCTTCACTATCTTTGAGACGTTCTCCTCAAATAACCGCCGCAAGAGAGCGAATCGTGAACTTGCTGAGGTCTAGCAAATTAGCTCTGCAAGCCCATGGAGCGACACGGCAATTAGTTTTTCTGCCGAAGACGCACCCCGAGTCCGGCCGATCCGAGCATCAGCAACTCTTGTACTAGATCCAAAAGTAGACGGCTTCCGCCTCACTAAGGTACTTATGGACGGATGAAGCGGACTAAACCTCATATATGAGGAAACACTTGCAAAAATTCAGGTCAAAAAATCCCGCATTGAGCACACCAACACAACCTTTAGAGGAATTATACCCAGCCACGAAGCCCGGTCTTCGGGAAGCATTAAGCTCAATGTAGTCGGCATATCTGATAACTACAGATCGGAGGAATTGCTCTTCCACATTGTTCCCTTTCATACGGATACCACGCCCTTCTAGGACGGGACGCTTTCTCATGCTTTCAAGCTATACCCCATTACAGGTACATGAAGCTTAAAATGCCAGGGCCCAATGGAGTGATCACATTAACAAGTGATCCAGATAGAGCACTCCACGCCGAGAACAAGACGACATCCTTAGCCTTACATGCATTATCCGAAGCCCTCGCGGCTGAAGAATTAACTACCCTACGATCAAAGGTGGATAAGGACGATGTAATCCTCACCACAAGATCGAAGTCTACCTCCTTCAAGCCAGCAGATGAAATCATCAAATTCCAAGTGCACCCAACGGACCCTAATAAGACAGCGTCTATTGGGGCACAGCTGGATCCGGCGGTAGACAGCGCGTTACGCGCCTCCCTGGGGGTTCCAGTAACCCCCCCCCCCCGGCGCTCCGGTTTTATCCGAAACCTTCCGGAACACTTTCGGTGTCCGAATATAGTCCCCAATATATAAATCTTTATGTCTCGGACATTCCGAGACTCCTTGTCATGTCCGTGATCTCATCAGGGACTCCAAACTACCTTCGGTACATCAAAACTCATAAACTCATAATACCGATCGTCATCAAACGTTAAGCGTGCGGACCCTATAGGTTCGAGAACTATGTAGACATGACCGAGACTCATCTCCGGTCAATAACCAATAGCGGAACCTGGATGCTCATATTGGCTCCTGCATATTCTATGAAGATCTTTATCGGTCAAACCGCATAACAACATAAGTTGTTCCTTTTGTCATTGGTATGTTACTTGCCCGAGATTTGATCGTCGGTATCTCGATACCTAGTTCAATCTCGTTGCTGGCAAGTCTCTTTACTCGTTCCATAATACATCATCTCGTGACTAACTCATTAGTCATTTTCTTGCAAGGCTTATTATGATGTGCATTACCAAGAGGGCCCAAAGATACCTCTCTGACACTCGGAGTGACAAATCCTACTCTTGATCTATGCCAACACCACGAACACTTTCGGAGACACCTGTAGAGCATCTTTATAATCACCCAGTTACGTTGTGACGTTTGATAGCACACAAGGTGTTCCTTAGGTATACGGGAGTTGCATAATCTCATAGTCATAGGAACATATATAAGTCATGAAGAAAGCAATAGCAGTAAAACTAAACGATCATAGTGCTAAGCTAACGGATCGGTCTTGTCCATCACATCATTCTCCTAATGTAATGCCCAGGATGGGACTATACCTCCTACGTGTCGAGGCACGACTTAAAGGTATAAGCCCATCCTAGAATGATCTCAAGTTTGGTATCTTTGCATGACTCATGTAAAAGAGGGATTAAAATGCAAAAGGAGATAGTTGGCTTACACTCGCCACTTCACACAATACATTACATAAGCAATCATCATTCAGAACATCACAACCCGACTACGGGCGAAGATCCAAAAGAAAGATACCAAAACAACATAAAGCCACAGGTCAGGATCGAATCCTAGTAGAAACCACTACTGATCGTCGAAACATCACAAGCAAACTGCCAAACTCTTCATCGAGCTTCCAGGGAAGTTCTGATCCAGCTCCTGCATCAAACTCGGCTGAACCTGCATCTGGTGTGGTGAAGTAACTGTGAGCCACAGAGGACTCAGCAATCCCGTTCCCGGGTAACAAGACTATTTAAGCCTTGGGTGAGGACAAGGCTGAAGAAAGAACGAGAGGTGAAGGAACAACAAGAGTCTGCAGCAGCAACTAGCACTATCTTACGTAATAGAGAGCGAGAAGAGAAGAGCATCGATCGAAAGATGATCACGAAGTGATCCTAGCTAAAGCCGGTCAAACATAACCCCACCGTGTTCAACTCCCGAATCCCTATTCGGAAATTGACAGTCACGGTACACACGCTGGTAGTGTATTGAAATCATTGTGTCAAGTTATCTACAACCGGATATTAACAAGCTCCCATATGCCACATAACCGCGGGCACGGCTTTCGAAAGTTCAAACCCTGCAGGGGTGTTCCAACTTGACCCATTACAAGCCCACGATCCGCGGAGTCGCAACTCCATAGGTGGGAAGACCCGAGTATTCTCGGAATCCCGTGCTCAAGTTAAACCGAACTAAGGTAAGGCTAATCCAGCAAATCCTCCCGGCGTGTCGACACCCTGATAGTAGCCGCGCGTATCTAAGTCTCAGGACACGACCGGATGGGCGAAGCTACAGGACCCAATCCTCGAGTTTCCCCGTGGTGGTTCCCGCAGGCTCCCCGTTTGGGACCAACACCATCAGCACTGGCCCCCCTGCTATGTAGAATTAAGGATCCTCGAGGGAGCGACCCCCTATGCAATTTTAATTATTAATTAAGTTGTTATTATGAGGCAAATAGTACCAAATGTTGGGACTTGCTAGAAAAGACTTAGCACTTAGCGGTTTATCAAGGGGGTCCCATACACCCCAACCGTGTTAGGAACGCATAATCAAGGAACATAACACCGGTTTATACGGTTCCTAACGGCATGAGTGGAACAAAACACCAAGCAAAAGGCTTAGCCTTCCACCCTGCCAGTATATAGATGATTTCATTTAAGCATTTATATAGTGTGATATAACCCAACCAAACTTCAACATGAAGCAAGCATCTTCAATCTTCACCTGCAACTAGCAATGCTATAAGAAGGGCTGAGCGAAGCGTACTTAGCCAAGCAACGGTTTGCATAGGTAGGGTGGTTAAACATGGTAGTGGTTACAAGTAGGAGGCTGACAAGAAGAACATGGGCATCGAGGCAAAACTATAGAGCGGAACTACTAGCAATAGGCAAAGATAGTAATGTTATCCGGATTCGGTCATCTTGCCTGGGATTCCACAAGGGAGAAGAACGGATCCATGAAGAAGACGGAGCAACAGTCGAGCGGATCCTCACAACTCCGGAACGAAACCGAAGCTAACAAGAGAAGCAAACCGGAAAGAAACAAACAACACGGTAAACATACAAGCATAAACATGGCATACGATGCACAAACAAGTATGATGCATGTCCGGTTTAATTATGCATGGCATGGCAAGTGCACAAACAAATACTACAGGTTAAGTGGAGCTCAATATGCAACGAGTTGCATATTGACGAAACACCACATTTAATTATTTAGTTGACTCTCGTGTATTTACAAGACAAGATTAAATTGTTTTTAACATGGCAAGAGGTGAAGCATAAATAAACTACCTATTTAGGCAATTTAAATGAGGCCGGAAATAATAACAACATATCCGGAAAATCCTCATGAGCATGTTTAATAATTATAAAGCAACAACAATTAAACATTCAAGGTTGTTAACATGATGCGGATGATATGATCAAGTTTATGCAATTTTTTTATTAAAAGGTTGACAAGAGAGATATGAAGCATTTGTCACCGTGGTGGAATGAAAAAGGGTGCCACGGCAACGATCCGAAAATGATGCAACGGCATCATATCGGTGCCGGTAACTCATTGAGAGACCGGTGCAAAACAAAAGGTGGAGTGAACGAGTCAAACGAGATGAAAGGTGGGGCGATCCCGTTGCCGGGTTCCCACGAGTCGGTGACGAGGCAACCGAGGAAGATGACAAACGAGGCACAACGGGCACGAAGCACATGGGAACATTTCATACAACACAACAAACATCACACGGGTCATCGTCTCGGGGTTATACCTTCGAAACACTCGTTTCGGGACGGTTCGAGATCGTAGAGGGACGTAGTCGTTCACGGGGTGACGGTAGTGGTACATGCCGTAGAGGGAAGTAGTTGTTCTCGTAGCGGTAGTTGTACTCGGGCGACGGTAGTGGTACTCGCGGTCGTCGAGCGACGGTAGTGGTACACGTTCATCGGAGAGGTACTCGCCAGCGGGGTACTTGTTACATCGCGATCGTAGTGGTACTTGTCGAGCCGGTCGTCGTGGTACTTGGGGGTTCTCGATCTCGCGACGGTAGTGGTACTTGATCCGAGTAGTCGTTCGTTCGTAGTCGTTCATGTCATCGATGTCGGGGTACTTGTCTCGAAGAGGTACTTGGTCGGGTCGCCGGTAGTCGTACACGGGTCATCTGTCAAAAATTACAGCACAGGCACACAAAACAAAAACAAAACACAACACAACAAGGGCTGCACGGAGACGAGGACATGGCAGCAGCAGGTCTTGCGGGAAGGAACCAAGGCAGCGGCACGGCGAGGCGCTAGAGGAGCTCCATGCTGCTGGGCGACCTGGAGAACGAAGAGACGGCGGGGTTCCTCGGAGGGGCAGCGGCGCGGTGGCCTCCGGTGGCGCTCATGGCGATGAAGGAGGCCAGGGACGGTCCAGTGGCGCTGCTGGAGAAGGGTTCCCTGGGCGACCACGGCGGGTTCTGGCCGCTGGCGAAGAAGGCAGGGACGGGGCCTCCCTTGAGCGATGTAGTGCGGAGGAGGAACGCTGGAGTCGCGGAGGAGGGAGCCTCGGTCGCCGGGCGACGGGAGGGCGCAGCCTGCGGCGCTGCTGGAGAGGACTTGGATGGGGCGCTCGGGCCTAGACGAGGGACGCGAGAGGCCGGACGCGGGCGCGCTGGACGGTCGAAGCGGCCCGGGGCGGAGAGGCTCTGCCGCGGAGCTCGGGAACGAGGTCGGGCGCAGGGAGGACGCACGGGGGTTCGTCCCCTGGCGCGGGAGGGAGACCGCGGACCACCATGGCGAGGCAGAGCGATGGGGAATCGGACCAGCGGGCGAGAAGGGTGCGCGCGAGGGAAGGCTCGAGGGGAGAGGGGTGCGAGGGAGCGAGATGCGGGACCGAGCGAAGCTGGCACGAGTGGTGGCGGCGCAGAAGAGAAAGGATCGAGGGAGGAGGGAGAGCTGCGGCTAGGGTTTGGTGGGGATCGAGACAGTGGCGACTGGGCCTGAGGCCAGATGGGCCAGAAGGGAGGAGGAGGCCCAAGAGGGAAGGATGCAGCTGGGCTGCTCTTGGATGGAAAAAAAAAGGCCAAAAGGAGTCCAGAGCTGGGAGCCTGGCTGCTCCTCTAACTGCTGCTGAAACTTTTAGCAGAAGAGAGAAATAAAAGAGAAGGACGAAAGGGAAAAAAAGGAGGGTTAGGGTCAAAGTTGCAAAAGGGGTTAATATTTTTCTCGGGCTCATAAAAAGAGCACGGTCCGAGAAAAATAGAAAAGGCGTGATTGGAAAAATAATTCAAACATATTTGAATTTAATTCAAATAGTTTTGAACTAAGACTTGATGATTGAAGTGTCCAAAAATGCTCCAATTTTTGGAGGAACCTCGAAACAACGGAAAGAAATATTGGCAAGGTTTTTTTTGAAGGAGAACTCGAAGTGAAAAAGACATGGGGAAAATATGCAAGTGTGTTATGGTGATTCCGAAGCAATGGAATAATTAAAAAAATATAGCTCCCTAAATATTGAGAGACTTTTATATGTTATAAAGAGAAGACACCTTCCCTCGATTTAAATGGACCGAAGGTCCACACGATTTATTTAGTTGAGATGCGAAAGAAAAAAAATAAATAACATGATGGCATGATGACATGATGCAATGCAAAAAATAAATAACACAAGCAAAATAAAACACACGGGAGAACCCGGAACATCTGGAATCTTCTGGAATCTTCTGGGATCTTCTGGGACGTCGGTCTCGGGCGTCACACCTAATGATGTGATCTCATTGATCAAATGACAACTCATGTCTATGGCTATGAAACATAACCATCTTTGATCAATGAGCTAATCTAGTAGAGGCATACTAGGGACATACTGTTTTGTCTATGTATTCACACATGTACTAAGTTTCCGGTTAATACAATTCTAGCATGAATAATAAACATGTATCATGATATAAGGAAATATAAATAACAACTTTATTATTGCCTCTAGGGCAAATTTCCTTCTGTCTCCCACTTGCACTAGAGTCAATAATCTAGTTCACATCACCATGTGATTTAATACCGATATTTCACATCGTTATGTGAATTAACACCCATAGTTCACATCGCCATGTGACCAATACCCAAAGGGTTTACTAGAGTCAACAATCTAGTTCACATCGTCATGTGATTAACAGCCAAAGAGTACTAAGGTGTGATCATGTTTTGCTTCGTGAGAGAAGTTTAGTCAGCGGGTCTGTTACATTCAGATCCGTATGTATTTTTGTAAATTTCTACGTCTACAATGCTCTGCATGGAACTACTTTAGCAAATTTCTCCCACTTTAAATATGTATCCAGATTGAGACTCAGTGTCATCCAGATCGGTGTTAAAGCTTGCATCGACGTAACTCTTTACGACGAACTCTTTATCACGTCCATAACCAAGAATTATTTCCTTAATCCTCTAAGGATAATATTGACCGCTATCCAGTGATCTACTCCTATATAAAAAAATTGTACCCCCTTGCCAAAATCAGGGCAGAGCATACAATAGGTCTGGTATACAGCATGGCATACTTTATAGAACCTATGGCTGAGGCATAGGGAATTACTTTCATTCTATCTTCTGCAGTGGTCGGACATTGAGTCTTACTCAACTTCATACCTTGCAACACAGACAAGAACTCTTTCTTTGACTGTTCCATTTTGAATTTGTGACACCCCGAGACCGGTGCGCCAGGTCTCTGCCAGTTATTCATCTTCGTTGCCATGTCATCTGCTTGCGTGTTGCATCTCGCCATGTCATCATGTGTGTTGCATCAGCATGTTTTCAAAACTTGCATCCGCCCGAGTCCCCTCGTCCTTTCCGTTGTCCGTTCTGAGCCCAGACACACTCACACGCGCCCGCGGTGCCTCCAAATATTTATTTTATGAGTGGCAGGAAAATGTTCTCGGAATGGGTTGAAACTTGGCGCGTGGTCTTATTATAGTGTAGACAGGCCGCCTGCCAAATTTCATCGCATTCGGAGTCCGTTTGATAGCCCAACCGTTAAATATAGCGGCACTAGTCGCCGGTATATTCGTCGGACGTTTTCGGTCTCCGAAAACCCCCGCGGGCCTCTTTCCCTCTCCTCTCACCTCAACCCAACTACTTCTACACAGCCCACTAATATCCTCTAGGCCCAACCTAAACTCCCCTCGCGATCGGATCCGTCGGATCGCGATCGGAGGGCTCAAAAACTACTCCAAACCCCCAAACCCTAGGTGTTTCCCTATATAAACACCCCCATGTCCATTTTGGGCATCCCCTAGGCCTTCTCCTACCTCCAGCCACCTCCCTTGCATCAAATTCCGCGCAGGACCAGCCCCTCCTTGCCACTTGTCGTGTCCTGAGTGGCCAGCCGCCACCCAGGCACCTCCCTCCTCCAATCCTGCTCCTCCACGTGGCAAAGCCACGTCTCCCGCACCTCCCAGCCGCGCCAGCCCGCTCCAGGCCCGCCCGGGCCCCGATCTGGGCCCGAGGCCCGTTCAGCACCGCGCCCGAGCCAGGGGGGCTCGCTCGCTCGCTCCTCCGCCTCTGCGCCTCACCGTCGGGGACCCGTCCCGCTGCGGAAGGCCGCCACCTCCCCGTAGATGAGCCGCCACCGTGGACCTCGAGTTCGTCCCCGTTGCCCTGCTCCTCCCTCTCCTTCCTCTCTCCGAGCTCATCTCTCCCTCCCGTGTGACTGCAGAGAACCATGGCGCCGATCTCCTCGTTCGCTCCTCCCCAAGCCTCCTCATCACCGGGAACGAGCTCCCCGCGTCGGGATCCGAGGTCCCCAGGCCCGGATCCACCCATTCCCGCCGGTCCTCGCAGTGCCGCCTCGCCGGAGTCCCGATGAGCCGCCGTGGCAAGGCTCAGCGCCGCTGCTGCGTTGTCTTCAGCCGAAGGGAGGGCGACGTGCCTCCCCGCCTCACTCGCGCCTGGGCCTCCTCCAGTGCTGGGAGGTCCAGCAGCGCCCAGCTGTGCCCCTCCACTCGGGCCGGTCTCCCCACCGGCCCAACCCCAGGCTTCCTCCGGCATGCCTCCTTCCACGACTGGGCCAAGCCTATTTGGGTGAGCAGCCCAGTTCCCCGCCCCGTGCGCGTTTTATTGTCCGACGCTCTGTTGTTTTTTTTCCTTGTGTAAAAATCTGCTAAGTCTTTTATTCTGTCAGCATTTTGTTGCATACTTTGCATAGTGATATCTTTGTGTGTACTTGTCCAAATTGAGTGAATGATATGTCAAAATGATCGTGGTGATGTGCTCTACACTTTGTTCCATTGTGCCATGCTCATTTGAGTTCATCTAGATGCTCTAATATCTGTTGCAAGGGTGCTACGTGTTATAAACTGCTGCTACTTGTTATTTTGTTGCCATGTTCGTGATGTGATAACTTGGTGCATGTTTATCCAGATGTTGCAAATGATATGTCAAAATGTTCATCATGAGATGCTCTACATGTTGGTTGCTATAGCATGCTTGTTTGAGTTCATATTGCCATGTTAATCTCTGTTGCAAAAGTGCATGTGGCTGTTAGGTTTTGTAACTTGTTATGAGATGCTGATTTCAATTGCTCTTTGCTATTGATATGTTTGTCCCCATGTCACATGCCTAGGTGTTTTAGATTCTTCATGATGTGTTCTTTGCTGTGGTGCAAACCAATTGCCATGATATGCTTTGAGGTGACTTAAACATGCTTGTAAAAATGCCATGTTGTTATTGCTGTTTTAACACTTAGTGAAATTTCACTAAGTCTGGAATCTGTCATATCCCGATGCTATGTTTGCTTGATGCCCTAGGAAAATCCATGTTAGTTTTGGGGTGGCCATTGATCATTCCTTGTTGTATGTGTTGTTGTCTATCCATTCATGCCCTCACTTGCTCATTTGAGTTGCCGTACCTTATTTACTTCTTGCTCTCAAGTTGCTATAAAATATTGCTATCAGGTTTTTAGTGTCATGATCAAAATGTTGTAGCTTGTTGCTATTGATCCATGCCTCCTATGGAGATGCTCCAATGGAGTTGTTTGCTGTAGGATATGTCTACTTCATGTCCATGCTTCTTGTCACCATGTTTGATTGCTGTAGAGTATATTTATCTTGCTCCCAAGTTGCTATGTGGCCGTTAACTTCAGCTTGTTGTTATATCTTGTTTCATGTGTATCTTTTAGCCCGTTGCTCCGTTTGGAGTGTTCCTTATATGAAACTTGTGTGATTTTGCATGTAGAATCATAATATCATCTTGTTAACATGTTTGGAGTATGTTTGCTTGATGTTTGGGAGCATCTTGCACCCTTGCCATGTATTGCATCATACCTTGCCATGTTGTGCTTCCTACCTTGCCATGTTGTGCTTCCTACCTTGCCATGTTATGCTTCCTGTATAGATTTATCTTGCATCATACCTTGTCATGTATTGCATCATATAGAATTGTGTTGTTTTCTGTGCTTCCTACCTTTCCATGTTTTGCTTCCTGTGTACACTTGTCATGCATCATACCTTGCCATGTATTGCATCATATAAACTTGTGTTGTTTTGCTGTGCTTCCTACCTTGCCATGTTATGCTTCCTGTATAGACTTGCTGTGCTTCTTGTATAGATTTGTCATGCATCATACCTTGCCATGTATTGCATCATATATATAGACTTGTGTTGTTTTGCTGTGCTTCCTACCTTGCCACGTTTTGCTTCCTGTATATACTTGCTGTGCATCATATGTAGACTTGTCGTGCATCCTACTTGGTAGTGCATATTGTTATGTTCTTGTGTAGTGTGTTTATCGTATTGCTTGCTTCTTCTCGTTAGTGCTTGTTCCGTTGCGTTCGTGAGGATTCGATCGTCTACCCGTGGTTCTTCTTCAAGGCTTCTTCTCCATCTTCTTCATGGATCCGTTCTTTTTCCTTGCAGGATCTCAGGCAAGATGACCATACCCTTGGATACCTTTACTATCATTGCCATGCTTAGTGTGTCGATGCTATCGTTATATGTCGTGCTACCCATCATTATTGTCAGCCTCTCCTTGTTGCCATGAAACTTCTAACCGTTGAAACCTTCCTAGCAAAACCATTGTTTGGCTATGTTACCCGCTTGCTCAGCCCCTCTTATAGCGTTGTTAGTTGCAGGTGAAGATGAAGATCATTCCAGGAGGGAACTTGTTGTTGGAATATCACAATATGTTATATATATAATAAGACACCTATATACTGGGCTTGGGTGGAAGGCTTGGCCTTTTGCTCGGTGTTTTGTTCCACTCATGCCACCTTAGGCGCCGATAAACCGGCATTATGTTCCTTGATTTTGCGTTCCTTACACGATGGGTATACGGGGACCCCTTGACACTTCGTCTTTGAATAAAACTCCTCCAGCAAGGCCCAATATTGGTTTTAATTTGCTCATAATAACAACTTAATTAATTAATTAAATTGCATAGGGAGTTAGCGCTACCCGAGGATTCTTTCTACATAGCAGGGGGGCCAGTGCTGATGGTGTTGGTCCCAAACGGGGGTTCTGCGGGGTCACCACGGGGAAACTCGAGGATTGGTTTTACTCGTACTATCGCCCATCCGGTCATGGCCTGAGACGAGATACACGCCGCTACTATCAGGGTGTCGGCACGCCGGGAGGTCTTGCTAGACTTGTTTTACCATTGTCGAAATGTCTTGTGCACCGGGATGCCGAGCCTGATCGGATTTCCCTAAGATAAGGGGTGATGATATTATATTTATCACTTCAGCTGATCGTGAGAGCTTGTGATGGGCTAAGTTGGGACACCCCTGCAGGGTTATGATCTTTCGAAAGCCGTGCCCGCGGTTATGTGGCAGATTGGAATTTGTTAATGTCCGGTTGTAGAAAACTTGACAGAGGATTCGAAGTAAAACACACAACTGTGTGAGTAACCGTGACTGTCTCTTTTCACTTTGAGAAGAGAACACGGTGGGGTTATGTTTGACTCGTATGTAGTTCAGGATCTTTAGCGATCACTTCTAGTTACGACCGTTTGCATAGATGCTCTTCTTATTCTGGTACTCGTAAGTTAGCCACCATATTTTTTGCTTAGTCTCTGCTGCAACCTCACCACTTTACCTCTTCCTACCTATTAAGCTTTGATAGTCTTGTTACCCATGGTTATGGGATTGTTGAGTCCTCGTGGCTCACAGATACTACAACAACAGTTGCAGGTGCAGGTTTCCGATGTCTTGACGTGAGAGCGTTGTTTGTTGTTTGGAGTTCTTCTTCTTCAGTCTTGGGTTAGGTTCCGGGTCGGCAGCCTGGGATAGCAGATGGATGTCGGTGTTCTTTTCATGTTTGTATCCGTAGTCGGATACTTTGTATTGATGTTGTTGTATTCATGTGACTTGTATGTATTGTTGTATCCCCCATGTATGTATGTAATGGTATGATGTAATGATATCCATCTTGCTAAGCGCCCGAAATGCGGTTGTGCCCCAATCACGTAAGTGTCACGTGATCGGGATAGAATCGCATCTTGGGCCTGACAAGTTGGTATCAGAGCCTCGATCGACCATAGGAGCCCCCTTGATTGATCGTAGCTTGGCCGTTGTTGAGTCTTGCAGAAAACTTTTTTGGAGTCTAGTTATATCGGAGAGTAGGAATTCTTTTTACTCCCCTGCCCCTTCGTCGCTCTGGTGAGGAATCTTGACGTAGGTGTTTTGAATTACCCCTCTTCCCCTTCAAATGTTTTTAGGATCACGTGGTTAGTTTTTCGTTCGTTGCGTTGTTAGTTCTTTCATCTGGTGCATCTCTCGTCAAGTGGATCCAACCCTCTTCTTCTTTGCAAGTTCAACCCTCGGTTCTTTTCAACCGACGGTGTTTCCCCATCCGATGTGGTCTTTCTTTTTCCCACCCACCCACCCTTTTGCTTCTCGGAGCCGGAGTCCGTAATCGAGTATCCATCCTACTCGTGTGAATCCTTGCATTCTTCCCCCAGTTATTTCAATTGGTGAATTCTCGTCTAGTTCGTCATCATTCATCTCTTTTCTTCTCCGATGAATTCTCCTCTCATTTGATATTATTCATCTCTTTCCTTTCCGGTGGTTCCAATTCTATTAGTATTCGGTGTTGTTCATATTCTTTTTCCCCGGCTCAATTGCCTCACCTTGCTCGTTCATCTCTCGCCATTTAATTATTCCGGAGTTCCGAAGAAATCTCAGGATATTCGTCTGTCTTCCGATTAATTCGAGGTTGTCACCTCATTCGATTTTTTCAATTGTTCCGGTGCATCATCTCCTTTTCAATCCTTTCAACAGAGTTTTCTCTTCGGTGGGCTCATAACCCACAGGTTTATTCCCAGGATCTTACCTGACTCTTCCAATTTCGCGGAGTGTTCCAAATTCTTGTCAAGTGTGACGTAAGTATGGATCCCATCAGTCATATGCCTTCTCCAAGATCGCTTTCAATTCTTTTCATCGTTGGTTCAATCTTTCTTTTTTTCTTCATTCGGAGTATTTCTTGAATTCTTATCTTTGTGTTCCTCCGAAGGCATCATTTTAGAAGATTTCTTCGTTCTCAATTTTCAACTTCGTCCTCCAAATATTCTTCATTCATGCCTCTTCGTTCGTCTCATATTCTTTCGGTGCTTCATTCAAGCATTCTTTAATCAGTTCACAATCTCTTCGTTCTCTTGTATCTAAATTGTCCTCAAGTGCTTTATTCTTCCCGGAGATTCATTCTCTTGTGTTCACTCAATCTCAATTCTTCACGGTGGCTTGTCCTCTTGCCTCGTTCAATTTCATTCCTTACGGTGGTCATTATCGTTCTTCACTCGATTGTAATTATTCTCGATGGTTTGTTCTTTTCATCATTCGATTAATTATTCCCGGTGGTTCATTCTTTTCTTCACTCGGCTTTAATTCCTTACGATGGTTCGCTCAAGAATGCTTTTCCGGTGTTATCATATCAATCCATTTATTTTATTCCAATCCGACCGGTGTTTCATGAAGATTTTCGCAAGTTCGCGATATATCCTTCTTTAATCAATTTCATCGAGAATAAGTAGTATGTGAATCCATTGTTCATCAATTTAATTGATGGAGGATAAGCATGACATAATTCTTATTCTTTTCATCAAGTTGATTTATTCCTTCCTTCGGAGTTTATTCTGGATGAATAAATTCTAGTTCCAAGTGCTTTTATTCTTTTCTTTCCGGAGTTCAAGTTTTTCTCGGCTATCTCGTCGGAACCCCGACTAATCATCGCAAGGCTCTAATCTTATTCTTTTCGTCCGTCAATTCTATTTCATCATCCTTTTGTTACCGGAGTTCTTCATGGTGGTTCATCATGAGTAATTCATTCTTCAACGTTCATCTAATTCTTCTGGAGCAGCTCAAGCATTATTCTTTTGTGTCCCGAGATACAAATAATTCTCCGTATCCTTTTGAAGTAGAGTTTTGCATTTCTTCCTTCTTCTCATCTATTCCATTTGGTTGCGGCATAATTCACCTCAAGTCTTGAGATGTTTAAATAAGTCCACGACGGGCTTATTCTTTTGTTGTTGATTATCTCAACAGCTCCGTTCAAGCCTTTCTTCTGAAGATCCTCTTTAGAATTCATTCGTGATGGAAGTTGTCATCTTCTTCTCCGTTCTTTTAATTCCATCCTTTAATTCTTCTGGAGGCCTTGTGTTGTTACTCTGTCGAGTATCGTTCCATCTTCTCAGGTTCTTGTCCTATTCCATTCTTGTCAACCGGTGTGCTATTTCTTTCAGTTTCAACCGGAGTGCTGCCGAATTCCTTCGTGGAGATTGTTTTCTATCTCTTGCTAACCGGAGTGGTTTTGAATGCATTCTTATTCCTTCAACCTTTTGGATTCTCGTCGAATTCCTTCTTCCTCTTGTCTAACGAAGTCCTTGCAACTTCGTTCTTCTTCGTTGCATTCTTCTTCTTTTTGAGTGGCTCAACCTCTCAAGGTTCTTTGGTTTCGCTCTTTTGTCTTCGAAGAACTTTGTTCTTCCTTTCCTCTCCCGTCTCGTTCCTAAGATCTCGGGACGAGATCTCTTGTTAGTAGGGGAGTGTTGTGACACCCCAAGACCGGTGCGCCAGGTGTCAGCCAGTTATTCGTCTTCGTTGCCATGTCATCTGCTTGCGTGTTGCATCTTGCCATGTCATCATGTGTGTTGCATCAGATGTTTTCAAAACTTGCATCCGCCCGAGTCCCCTCGTCCTTTCCGTTGTCCGTTCTGAGCCCAGACACACTCACACGCGCCCGCGGTGCCTCCGAATATTTATTTTTTGAGTGGCGGGAAAATGTTCTCGGAATGGGTTGAAACTTGGCGTGTGGTCTTATTATAGTGTAGACAGGCCGCCTGCCAAATTTCATCGCATTCGGAGTCCGTTTGATAGCCCAACCGTTAAATATAGCGGCACTAGTCGCCGGTATATTCGTCGGACGTTTTCGGTCTCCGAAAACCCCCGCGGGCCTCTTTCCCTCTCCTCTCACCTCAGCCCAACTACTTCTACACAGCCCACTAATATCCTCTAGGCCCAACCTATACTCCCCTCGCGGTCGGATCCGTCGGATCGCGATCGGAGGGCTCAAAAACTGTTCCAAACCCCCAAACCCTAGGCCTTTCCCTATATAAACACCCCATGTCCGTTTTGGGCATCCCCTAGGCCTTCCCCTACCTCCAGCCACCTCCCTTGCATCAAATTCCGCGCAGGACCAGCCCCTCCTTGCCACTTGTCGTGTCCTGAGTGGCCAGCCGCCACCCAGGCACCTCCCTCCTCCAATCCTGCTCCTCCACGTGGCAAAGCCACGTCTCCCGCGCCTCCCAGCCGCGCCAGCCCGCTCCAGGCCCGCCCGGGTCCCGATCTGGGCCCGAGGCCCGTTCAGCACCGCGCCCGAGCCAGCGGCGCTCGCTCGCTCGCTCCTCCGCCTCTGCGCCTCACCGTCGGCGACCCGTCCCGCTGCGGAAGGCCGCCACCTCCCCGCAGATGAGCCGCCGCCGTGGACCTCGAGGTCGTCCCCGTTGCCCTGCTCCTCCCTCTCCTCCCTCTCTTCGAGCTCATCTCTCCCTTCCGTGTGACTGTAGAGAACCATGGCGCTGATCTCCTCGTTCGCGCCTCCCCAAGCCTCCTCGTCACCGGGAACGAGCTCCCCGCGTCCGGATCCGGGGTCCCGAGGCCCGGATCCACCCATTCCCGCCGGTCCTTGCAGTGCCGCCTCGCCGGAGTCCCGATGAGCCGCCATGGCAAGGCTCAGCGCCACCGCTGCGTTGTCTTCAGCCGAAGGGAGGGCGACGTGCCTCCCCGCCTCACTCGCGCCTGGGCCTCCTCTAGTGCTGGGAGGTCCAGCAGCGCCCAGCTGTGCCCCTCCACTCGGGACGGCCTCCCCACCGGCCCAACCCCAGGCTTCCTCCGGCATGCCTCCTTCCGCGACTGGGCCGAGCCCATTTGGGTGAGCAGCCCAGTTGCCCGCCCCGTGCGCGTTTTATTATCCGACGCTCTGTTGTTTTTTTCCCTTGTGTAAAAATCTGCTAAGTCTTTTATTCTATCAGCATTTTGTTGCATACTTTGCATAATGATATATTTGTGTGTACTTGTGCAAATTGAGTGAATGATATGTCAAAATGATCGTGGTGATGTGCTCTACACGTTGTTCCATTGTGCCATGCTCATTTGAGTTCATCTAGATGCTCTAATATCTGTTGCAAGGGTGCTACTTGTTATAAACTGCTGCTTCTTGTTATTTTGTTGCCATGTTCGTGATGTGATAACTTGGTGCATATTTATCCAAATGATGCAAATGATATGTCAAAATGTTCATCATGAGATGCTCTACATGTTGGTTGCTATAGCATGCTTGTTTGAGTTCATATTGCCATGTTAATCTCTATTGTAAAAGTGCATGTGGCTGTTAGGTTTTGTAACTTGTTATGAGATGCTGATTTCAATTGCTCTTTGCTATTGATGTGTTTGTCCCCATGTCACATGCCTAGGTGTTTTAGATTCTCCATGATGTGTTCTTTGCTGTGGTGCAAACCAATTGCCATAATATGCTTTGAGGTGACTTAAACATGCTTGTAAACATGCCATGTTGTTATTGCTGTTTTAACACTTAGTGAAATTTCACTAAGTCTGGAATCTGTCATATCCCGATGCTATGTTTGCTTGATGCCCTAGGAAAATCCATGTTAGTTTTGGGGTGGCCATTGATCATTCCTTGTTGTATGTGTTGTTTTCTATCCATTCATTCCCTCACTTGCTCATTTGAGTTGTCGTAGCTTATTTACTTCTTGCTCTCAAGTTGCTATAAAATATTGCTGTCAGGTTTTTAGTGTCATGATCAAAATGTTGTAGCTTGTCGCTATTGATCCATGCCTCCTATGGAGATGCTCCAATGGAGTTGTTTGCTGTAGGATATGTCTATTTCATGTCCATGCTTCTTGTCACCATGTTTGATTGCTGTAGAGTTTATTTATCTTGCTCCCAAGTTGCTAGGTGGCTGTTAACTTCAGCTTGTTGTTATATCTTGTTTCATGTGTATCTTTTAGCCCGTTGCTCCGTTTGGAGTGTTCCTTATATGAAACTTGTGTGATTTTGCATGTAGAATCATAATATCATTTTGTTAACATGTTTGGAGTATGTTTGCTTGATGTTTGGGAGCATCTTGCACAGTTGCCTTGTATTGCAACATACCTTGCCATGTTGTGCTTCCTACCTTGCCATGTTGTGATTCCTACCTAGCCATGTTATGCTTCCTGTATAGATTTGTCTTGCATCATACCTTGTCATGTATTGCATCATATAGAATTGTGTTGTTTCCTGTGCTTCCTACCTTTCCATGTTTTGCTTCCTGTGTACACTTGTCATGCATCATACCTTGCCATGTAATGCATCATATAAACTTGTGTTGTTTTGCTGTGCTTCCTACCTTGCCATGTTATGCTTCCTGTATAGACTTGCTGTGCTTCCTGTATAGATTTGTCATGCATCATACCTTGCCATGTATTGCATCATATATATAGACTTGTGTTGTTTTGCTGTGGTTCCTACCTTGCCATGTTTTGCTTCCTGTATATACTTGTTGTGCATCATATGTAGACTTGTCGTGCATCCTACTTGGTAGTGCATATTGTTATGTTCTTGTGTAGTGTGTTTACCGTATTGCTTGCTTCTTCTCGTTAGTGCTTGTTCCGTTGCGTTCGTGAGGATTCGATCGTCTACCCGTGGTTCTTTTCAAGGCTTCTTCTCCATCTTCTTCATTGATCTGTTCTTTTTCCTTGCGGGATCTCAGGCAAGATGACCATACCCTTGGATACCTTTACTATCATTGCCATGCTTAGTGTCTCGATGCTATCGTTATATGTCGCGCTACCCATCATTATTGTCAGCCTCTCCTTGTTGCCATGAAACCTCTAACCGTTGAAACCTTCCTAGCAAAACCATTGTTTGGCTATGTTACCCGCTTGCTCAGCCCCTCTTATAGCGTTGTTAGTTGCAGGTGAAGATGAAGATCGTTCCAGGAGGGAACTTGTTGTTGGAATATCACAATATGTTTTATATATAATAACACACCTATATACTGGGCATGGGTGGAAGGCTTGGCCTTTTGCTCGGTGTTTTGTTCCACTCATGCCACCTTAGGCACCGATAAACCGACATTATGTTCCTTGATTTTGCGTTCCTTACACGATGGTTATATGGGGACCCCTTGACACTTCGTCTTTGAATAAAACTCCTCCATCAAGGCCCAACATTGGTTTTAATTTGCTCATAATAACAACTTAATTAATTAATTAAATTGCATAGGGAGTTAGCGCTACCCGAGGATTCTTTCTACATAGCAGGGGGGCCAGTGCTGATGGTGTTGGTCCCAAACGGGGGTTCTGCGGGGCCACCACGGGGAAACTCGAGGATTAGTTTTACTCGTACTATCGCCCATCCGGTCGTGGCCTGAGACGAGATACGCGCGGCTACTATCAGGGTGTCGGCACGCCGGGAGGTCTTGCTAGACTTGTTTTACCATTGTCGAAATGTCTTGTGCACCGGGATGCCGAGCCTGATCGGATTTCCCTAAGATAAGGGGTGATGATATTATATTTATCTCTTCAGCTGATCGTGAGAGCTTGTGATGGGCTAAGTTGGGACACCCCTGCAGGGTTATGATCTTTCGAAAGCCGTGCCCGCGGTTATGTGGAAGATTGGAATTTGTTAATGTCCGGTTGTAGAAAACTTGACAGAGGATCCGAAGTAAAACACACAACTGTGTGAGTAACCGTGACTGTCTCTTTTCACTTTGAGAAGAGAACACGGTGGGGTTATGTTTGACTCGTATGTAGTTCATGATCTTTAGCGATCACTTCTAATTACGACCGTTTGCGTAGATGCTCTTCTTATTCTTGTACTCGTAAGTTAGCCACCATATTTTTTGCTTAGTCGCTGCTGCAACCTCACCACTTTACCTCTTCCTACCTATTAAGCTTTGATAGTCTTGTTACCCATGGTTATGGGATTGTTGAGTCCTCGTGGCTCGCATATACTACAACAACTGTTGCAGGTGCAGGTTTCCGATGTCTTGACGTGAGAGCGTTGTTCGTTGTTTGGAGTTCTTCTTCTTCAGTCTTGGGTTAGGTTCCGGGTCGGCAGCCTGGGATAGCAGATGGATGTCGGTGTTCTTTTCATGTTCGTATCCGTAGTCGGATACTTTGTATTGATGTTGTTGTATTCATGTGACTTGTATGTATT
The DNA here is from genome assembly GCA_902687465.1 of Secale cereale. NCBI lineage: Eukaryota > Viridiplantae > Streptophyta > Magnoliopsida > Poales > Poaceae > Secale > Secale cereale. Next base: position 351,874,809 of record LR738709.1, read on the forward strand.
GTTGTATCCCCCATGTATGTATGTAATGGTATGATGTAATGATATCCATCTTGCTAAGCGCCCGAAATGCGGTTGCGCCCCAATCACGTAAGCATCACGTGATCGGGATAGAATCGCATCTTGGGCCTGACAGAATTACTTCGAAATCTTGTCAAGGTATGTACTCACTGAAAAAACTTATCAAGCGTCTTGATCTATCTCTATAGATCTTCATGCTCAATATGTAAGTAGCTTTACCGACGTTTTTCTTTGAAAAAACTCCTTTCAAACACTCCTTTATGCTTTCCAAAAAATTCTAAATCATTTCTGATCGACAATATGGCATTGACATATACTTATCAAAAAGATTGTAGTGCTCCCACTCACTTTCTTGTAAATACAGGCTTCACCGCAGGTCTGTATAAAACTATATGCTTTGATCAACTTATCAAAGCATATATTCCAACTCGGAGATGCTTGCACCAGTCCATAGATGGATTGTTGGAGCTTGCATATTTTGTTAGCACGTTTAGGATTGACAAAACCTTCTGGTTGCATCATATACAACTCTTCTTTAATAAATCCATTAAAGAATGCAATTTTGTTATCCATTTGCCAGATTTCATAAAATGCGGCAATTGCTAACATGATTCGGACAGACTTAAGCATCGCTACAGGTGAGAAAGTCTCATCGTAGTCAACTCCTTGAACTTGTCGAAAACCTTTCGTACCAAGTCGAGCTTTGTAAACAGTAACATTACCGTCGGCATCGGTCTTTCTCTTGAAGATCCATTTATTTTCAATGGCTTGCTGATGGGCCTCTAACCCCTCGTTGGTTACCCCAAGTGGAAGGTGTAAGATGCAGTGTTGTGGAAGTTTTTTCCCTTAGCAAAGTTGCCAAGGATCGAATCCCCAGAGACTCCTAGGCTCAACAAGTAGGTGTCAACTGCTAACGGCGCGGATTAGCAATCAACGTGGACCTCCACACAGATACAAATAACTTTGCTCCCAACGAGTACAGAGAGGTTGTCAATCCCTCCGGCCTTGTAGTTCACAAAGGATTAAACGCAAATGATAGTAGTGATAGATAATGTTTGCAATAGTAAATAAAAGCGAAAAGTAAATAGCGGATGTGATCAATGATGGTAATATGGACCGGAGTCTCATGATGTTCACTAGTGATGTCTCTCTCCCAAAAGACGATAAAACAGCTATGTGAGGTACACGAATTACAGCTGGGCAATTGACAGGACCACGAACGCAAACCAATGCTGATTACATTGCAAGAAAGGTTGAGGCTCAAAGCATGGGCGGTACGCCAAAGTAAGTAGACCGAAATCCATCAATATCTACTACTAATCATCCACCTTGAGATATCTATCCAGAACATCTCGCTGGTATTAAGTTGCGAGCCCCACCCATAGTGTAAACTCAAAGCAACAGACAACTGCATTAAAAGAACTTTGCGTAAAGTAAACAATCCTTGCACCCGCGGGCACAAGCACCGTTGTTTTCCCCCTTGTGGCAACATCACATCCCCTAGACTCATGTTTCTGTCACTCAAGCTAGTCATCGAGGGGCATGAACCCACAATCGAGCATAACGTTCTCTCTTGGAGTCACTACGTATTACTTGGCCAAAGCAATAAATAACAACGGAGAACATGCAAGAATTACTTATAAACATAAATATAAAAGAGGTAGATCAAATATATTACTCAAGAACAATCTGAACATAATCTCATAATCCATCGGATCCCAGCAAACTCATCATAGCAACAGCATAAGGATTACATATGTGCCTCGATCATGTACGGCAGCTCACGAGGACTAATTAGTGAAGCACAAGAACGGGAGGAGAACATCACATAGCTACTGGTCATGGACTCATGGTCCAAGGGAGACTACTCACAACTCATCCGGGAGGCGTCCATGGTGGTGGAGAGGCTCCCGATGGTGATCCTCCCCTCCGGCAGGGTGCCGGGAAGAGTTCTCCTGGTGCTCCCGATCTTGGAAGCGGCGGCGGCGGCGGAACAGAGATGAGATCGCGAAAAAGAGTTCCCGTCCCGAGGGTTTCGAAGGACGCTCTAAATATATGCCGAAGGGGGGCACCAGAAGGGGCTCGGGGGGCCCAGGCGCCCCCCCCGGCGCGGCCCTGGGGGAGCGCGCCGCCAGGGCGCCTGGAGCCCTGGTGCCCCCCCCGGCTGTCCTTCGGGCGCAAGGTAGGTTCTGGAACGCTGATTTTTTATATAATTTTTCTGGATTTTTCCTAGCAGTTCTCGTAACGTGAAAACCTGAAATACAAAAACAGCCGAAAACACAAACTGGCACCGGGGTGCACTGGATTATTAGGTTGGTACAAATATGATCAAAAGTGTATGGAAGTGTATGAATATCATAGCAATATCACCCAAAAGTGGCATGGAGCAAGCAGAAATTATACATACGTTTTGGACGTATCAACATCCCCAAGCTTAATTCCTGTTCGTCCTCGAGTAGGTAAATGATAACAACAATAATTTCTGTGGCGACATGCTATTAACCATATAGGACTTATTCATAGTCATATGACAAAAGCTTACTGAGACAATGATTCTATAGTAATTAAGTTGCCTCATGAGAAAATCACAAATGACTGAAAGTTTTACAACATGAAACTGAAACATCAAGAAGATTTGCAATGAACATGATGTGCAAATATGATAAAGTGATATCTAGCTTGCCCCCTTTAGTGAAGCAAAACATAAATGCAGGGGCACCTTCAAGGTTTAAGTGATGACTAGATACAATGATTTCAAAATAAACGATATCACAGTCATGCAAAAGACAATGCTACTTTCGGACAATGCACATTACACTTAGAATGACAATCATGCTCTCAGTAGTTGGTGCTTTTAAAAGAGGGTGGAGACTCAACATAAAAGTAAAAGAATGGTTATGTGCTAGAGCTTTTTATTTTGAAAACATAGAAGCAATTTTGTCAACGGTAGTAGTACTTCATATGTGTCATGCATAAGACATCCTATAAGTTGCAAGCCTCATGCATCGAATACCAATAGTGCTCGCACCTTGTCCTAATTAGCTTGGATTTCCATGGGTTATCATTGCATTACATATGTTTCAACCAAGTGTCACAAAGGGGTACCTCTATGCCACCTGTACAAAGGTCCAAGGAGATAAATCGCATTTGATTTCTCGTTTTTGATAGATCTCAACTTGAGGACATCCATACCGGGACAACATAGAAAATAGATGATGGACTCCTCTTTAACGCATAAGCATATTCTCATAAGAGATTGAAGATTAATGTCCAAGCTAAAACTTCCACCATGATACATGGCTTTGGTTGGCGGCCCAATGTTCTTCTCTAACAATATGCATACTCATTCAACCCATGGCAAATCGCCCTTACTTCAGACAAGACGAACATGCATAGCAACTCACATGATATTCAACAAAAGTGTGACAGTTGATGGCGTCCCCAGAAACATGGTTACCGCTCAGCAAGCAACTTATAAGAAATAAGATACATAGGCAACATATTCTTTACCACAATAGTTTTTAAGCTACTTTCCCATGAGCTATGTATTGCAAAGTTAGTCTGCTTAGTACAGGTGGAGGTTAGCAAAAGACTGGGAGCGACCAACTAAGAGAGCAATGACGGTCATAATCATGCAGAGCGACAAAGCAATATTGAATCAGGCATGGAAATTATATCGCTACTCAGAAATAAAAGATCATCAAGGCTTGACAGACTTTCTTTACAGTCTTAAATATGTGTGAGCATACGCCAAGTCAATCAAAATAAATTCTCGAAGGAAGATATTACTAAACCATACCACATCATTGGCAAACAAATCAAGTTGGTACTCCAATAACACATTGGGAATCCCCCAGCTATTTGAGACTAACCATAAGAAACCTGAACTACTAAGCACCATTATGCATGTAGCATCTTTATCATAGACATATTAACCAATGCAACGGAAGCAAACTCTCTTAATAAGATAAGCATGATAATTAAAGAGAGTTCAAGCAATCAACTAAACAAAAGCTCTTTGAAAAGATAAGCATGAATACTAAGAGCAGAGCATGATAGTAGCTATTAAAAGACAAAGAACACACACAGCAAAGATAGGCATGAAAATTCTATGTTATGTTCTAGGTAGAAGTGGAGCGTGTTTATCTCCCACATAAAGAAAGCTGAGTTCCGACTCGTTATGAAAAACTAAAAAGAAAACTAAAAGCAAGACGCTCCAAGCATAGCACATAACACATGAAGTGATAAAAATATAGCGAAACGAAAGACGAACTGATAATGTTGATGGAGAAGGGGATGCACGGGGGCATCCCCAAGCTTAGACGCTTGAGTCTCCTTGAATATTTCTTGGGGGTGCATGGGGGCATCCCCAAGCTTGAGCGCTTGACACTCCTGAATCTTTTTATCATTTTCCCTCGCACACTTGAAAACTCCCTTCATACATAACTCATCATAATCTGATTAGCGAGGTTAGTACCCTTAATAAAATAATTGCACCTTGCTGGAAATAAAGATATTCTTGAATTTCTACTGTTTCTCAAGATTGCCAAAAGGTTTTTGCAAAGAAAAAGCAAGCTCTTGGTTTGCAAAATGAAGGAAAGGCAAAACAGGACAGAATCTGTGAAAAACAGAACAGCAGGTAGTAATTGATTTGTTCGGAGCACTTCTGCAATTCAAATCAAAAAACTCAGAACAGACGCACGAAAGAAAATTATATAGAGAACGTTGTAGAAAACATTCAGACCAAAAAGATGATCTGGTGATTTTATATGAATTTTTCTATCCAAGGACAGAATCTGTTTCCTGGACAGCACCTCACAACTTTTGAACTTTCTAGCAATCAGAGGCTATACTTGGCACAAATATGAAAAGAAAAGATACAATGATGATGCTACAGTAGTAAACAACATCAAGACACAACAAAAGCAAAATATAAAAATTTATTCATGTGGGCTGCCTCCCAAAAGCGCTTTCTTTTATGCCTTTAAGCTAGGCATAATGCATATAGATCAAGTTGTATCAAGAGTAAAAGAATAGCTAGCCCGTACAACGGACTCAAAAGGTAACTTGATCTTCTTTTGAGGGAAGTGTTCCATCCCTTTCTTGAGAGGAAACTGAAATTTTATATTACCCTCTTTCATGTCAATGATAGCACCAACGGTGCGTAAAAAGGGACGTCCCAAAATAATTGGACATGAAGGATCGCATTCAATATCCATAATAGTAAAATCAACGGGAACATAATTATCATTAACAATGATAAGAATATCGTCGATCCTCCCCAAAGGTTTCTTTATGGAAGAATCAACGAGACGAACACCAAAAGAACAAGAATCATAAGGTTTCAATTTAAGCATATCATATATTCTTTTGGGCATAACAGAGGTACTAGCTCCAACATCACATAATGCATAGCAAGAGAAGTCATTCAATTTAATTTTTATCATAGGATCCCAACCATCTTCTAGCTTTCTAGGTATGGAGGCTTCTACTCTAAGTTTCTCCTCCCTAGCTTTGATGAGAGCATTAGTGATATGCTCCGTGAAGGCAAGGTTAAGCGTGCTAGTGCGGGGATCTCTAGACATCTTGTGAAGGAAATCAATAACTTCGGTAAGAGTGCAATTATCAAAATCAAGGTCATTAGCATCAAGTAAAGTGGTAGTGGTTTCCTTTAGGTTCACTTGTTTGGTAGTTTCTATAGTCATAGCATCACCATTAATAGGTCCATTGGGACCAGGAGTACATTGGGTGCTAAGGGTTTGGACATCTTTAACAACTTGGATAGTAGCAACAGTGTGGTGGGTAGGAAGGCTCTTAATTCTATCTTCTTCCTCCCTTTCTCTAGCCCATCTTTCTTTAAGTTTAGCCATCATCCTAATGTTTTCATTTATTTGCACTTGAATAGCATTTATAGGAGTGACTTCCCTCTCCTCAAGAGGAGAAGTTTTAATATTTAGCAATTTTACCTCATTGGCTAAATGGTCTACCTTAAAAGAAAGATCATCTAGTTTATGTAGTTTTTCTTCTACACTCTTATTAAAGGCTTTTTGGGTAGTGATGAAATCTTTAAGCATAATCTCTAGTTCAGTAGTGGAGTTCTTGGTGATAGGATAAGCATTGTTGTTCCCATAAGAATTAGAGGGGAACGGTCTAGGATTGCTACCAAAGTTACTCCTATAAGCATTGTTGTTAAAATTGTTTCTAGAGATAAAGTTCACATCTACTTGTTCTTGAGCAATCAAAGAATTTAAAGGAACATCACGAGGATCAAAAGAAGATTGCTTCGAAAGTAGAGACATGATTAAGTCAACTTTTTCATTTAAGGAGGAAATCTCCTCGACAGAGTTTACCTTCCTACCTGTTGGAGCGCGTTCGGTGTGCCATTGGGAATAGTTGGTCATCATCTCATCAAGAAGCTTTGTGGCAGCACCAAGTGTAGTTGACATAAAAGTTCCTCCCGCGGCCGAATCTAACAAGTTCCACGAGGTAAAGTTCAAGCCTGCATAAAAAGTTTGGATAACCATCCAAGTAGTCAAACCGTGAGTAGGGCAGTTCTTGATAAGAGATTTCATACGTTCCCAAGCTTGGGCAACGTGTTCATTATCCAATTGTTTAAAATTCATTATCTTACTTCTAAGTTGGATAATTTTAGCAGGTGGATAGTATTTTCCGATAAAAGCATCTTTGCACTTGTCCCATGAATCTATGCTATTTCTAGGCAAAGACTGAAACCATATTTTAGCTCCTCCTCTCAAGGAGAAAGGAAAAAGCTTGAGCTTAACAATATTACCATCTATTTTGTGGTACTTTTGCATATCACAAAGTTCAACAAATTTGTTCAAGTGTAAAGCAGCATCATCTCCAGCACCGGAGAATTGATCTTTCATGACTAAGTTCAGTAAAGCAGGTTCAATTTCATATGAAGGTGCTGAAGTGGCAGGTGTAGTGATAGGTGTGCTGATAAAGTCATCGTTGTTATGACTAGTGAAGTCACACAACTTGGTGTTCTCGGTGGAACCCATAGTAGCAAGCAAGCAAGATAACTATTTTTGTGATTTTCGATAAAAGGTACTAAAGCAAAAACTGAAAGGTAAACTAACAAGACTAAAAAGCAAAGGTAAAAGATAGCATGCAACTCCCCTATCCTGAAGAGTGGAGTCCCCGGCAACGGCGCCAGAAAATACTCCTTGATGGGCCTCTAACCCCTCGTTGGTTACCCCAAGTGGAAGGCGTAAGATGCAGTGTTGTGGAAGTTTTTCCCTTAGCAAAGATGCCAAGGATCGAATCCCCAGAGACTCCTAGGTTCAACAAGTAGGTGTCAACTGCTAACGGCGCGGATTAGCAATCTACGTGGACCTCCACACAAATACAAATAACTTTGCTCCCAACGAGTACAGAGAGGTTGTCAATCCCTCCGGCCTTGTAGTTCACAAAGGATTTAACGCAAATGATAGTAGTGATAAATAATGTTTGCAATAGTAAATAAAAGCGAAAAGTAAATAGCGGATGTGATCAATGATGGTAATATGGACCGGAGTCTCATGATGTTCACTAGTGATGTCTCTCTCCCAAAAGACGATAAAACAGCTATGTGAGGTAAACGAATTACAGCTGGGCAATTGACAGGACCACGAACGCAAACCAATGCTGATTACATTGCAAGAAAGGTTGAGGCTCAAAGCATGGGCGGTACGCCAAAGTAAGTAGACCGAAATCCATCAATATCTACTACTAATCATCCACCTTGAGATATCTATCTAGAACATCTCGCTGGTATTAAGTTGCGAGCCCCACCCATAGTGTAAACTCAAAGCAACAGACAACTGCATTAAAAGAACTTTGCGTAAAGTAAACAATCCTTGCACCCGCGGGCACAAGCACCGTTGTTTTCCCCCTTGTGGCAACAGCACATCCCCTAGACTCATGTTTCTGTCACTCAAGCTAGTCATCGAGGGGCATGAACCCACAATCGAGCATAACGTTCCCTCTTGGAGTCACTACGTATTACTTGGCCGAAGCAATAAATAACAACGGAGAACATGCAAGAGTTACCTATGAATATAAAAGAGGTAGATCAAATATATTACTCAAGAACAATCTGAACATAATCTCATAATCCATCGGATCCCAGCAAACTCATCATAGCAACAGCATAAGGATTACATATGTGCCTCGATCATGTAGGGCAGCTCACGAGGACTAATTAGTGAAGCACAAGAACGGGAGGAGAACATCACACAGTTACTGGTCATGGACTCATGGTCCAAGGGAGACTACTCACAACTCATCCGGGAGGCGTCCATGGTGGTGGAGAGGCTCCCGATGGTGATCCTCCCCTCCGGCAGGGTGCCGGGAAGAGTTCTCCTGGTGCTCCCGATCTTGGAAGCGGCAGCGGCGGAACCGAGATGAGATCGCGAAAAAGAGTTCCCTACCCGAGGGTTTCGAAGGACGCTCTAAATATATGCCGAAGGGGCACACCAGACGGGGCTCGGGGGGCCCAGGCGCCCCCCGGCGCGGCCCGGGGGGGCACGCCACCAGGGCGCCTGGAGCCCTGGTGCCCCCCCCCCCCCGGCTGTCCTTCGGGCACAAGGTAGGTTCTGGAACGCTGATTTTTTATATAATTTTTCTGGATTTTTCCTGGCAGTTCTCGTAACGTGAAAACCTGAAATACAAAAACAGCCGAAAACAGAAACTGGCACCGGGGTGCACTGGATTAGTAGGTTAGTCCAAATATGATCAAAAGTGTATGGAAGTGTATGAATATCATAGCAATATCACCCAAAAGTGGCATGGAGCAAGCAGAAATTATAGATACGTTTTGGACGTATCACTTGCCGATCATTGGGCAAGTTAACCAAAGTCCACACCTTGTTCTCATACTTGGATCCCATCTCAGATTTTATGGCCTCAAGCCATTTTGCGGAATCTGGGCTCATCATCACTTCCTCATAGTTCGTAGGTTCATCATGGTCTAGTAACAAGACTTCCAGAACCGGGTTGCCGTACCACTCTGGCGCGGAACGTACTCTGGTTGATCTACGAAGTTTAGCAATAACTTGATCCGAAGTTTCATGATCATCATCATGAGCTTCCTCACTAATTGGTGTAGGAGTCACTGGAACTAGTTTCTGTGATGTATTACTATCCAATTCAAGAGAAGGTACAATTACCTCATCAAGTTCCACTTTCCTCCCACTCACTTCTTTTGATAGAAACTCCTTCTCTAGAAAGGATCCATTTTTAGCAACAAATATCTTGCCTTTGGATCTATGATAGAAGGTGTACCCAACAGTCTCCTTTGGGTAACCTATGAAGACACATTTCTTCGACTTGGGTTCGAGCTTATCAGGTTGAAGCTTTTTCACATAAGCATCGCAGCCCCAAACTTTAAGAAACGACAACTTTGGTTTCTTGCCAAACCACAGTTCATAAGGCGTCGTCTCAACGGATTTAGTTGTTGCCCTATTTAACGTGAATGTAGTTGTCTCTGATGCATAACCCAAAACGATAGTGGTAAATTGGTAAGAGACATCATAGACCGCACCATATCTAATAAAGTACAGTTACGACGTTCAGACACACCATTACGTCGTGGTGTTCCGGGTGGCGTGAGTTGTGAAACTATTCCACATTGTTTCAAATGAAGACCAAACTCGTAACTCAAATATTCACCTCCACGATCAGATCGTAGAAACTTTATTTTCTTGTTACGATGATTCTCTACTTCACTCTGAAATTCTTTGAACTTCTCAAATGTTTCATACTTGTGCTTCATCAAGTAGATATACCCATATCTGCTGAAATCATCAGTGAAGGTCAGAAAATAACATACCAGCCGCGAGCTTCAACACTCATCGGTCCACATACATCAGTATGTATGATTTCCAACAAATCTGTTGCTCGCTCCATTGTTCCGGAGAATGGAGTTTTAGTCATCTTGCCCATGAGGCATGGTTCGCAAGCACCAAGTGATCCATAATCAAGTGATTCCAAAAGTCCATCACTATGGAGTTTCTTCATGTGCTTTACACCAATATGACCTAAACGGCAGTGCCACAAATAAGTTGCACTATCATTATTAACCTTGCATCTTTTAGCTTCAATATTATGAATATGTGTGTTACTACGATCGAGATCCAACAAACTATTTTCATTGGGTGTATGACCATCGAAGGCTATATTCATGTAAATAGAATAACAATTATTCTATGACTTTAAATGAATAACCGTATTGCAACAAACATGATCAAATCATATTCATGCTCAACGCAAATGCCAAATAACATTTATTTAGGTTCTACACTAATCCTAAAAGTATAGGGAGTGTGCGATGATGATCATATCAATCTTGGAACAACTTCCAACACACATCGTCACTTCACCTTTAACTAGTCTGTGTTCATTCTGCAACTCTTGTTTCGAGTTACTAATTTTAGCAATTGAACCAGTATCAAATACCCAGGGGTTGCTATGAACAGTAGTAAAGTACACATCAATAATCTGTATATCAAATATACCTTTGTTCACTTTGCCATCCTTCTTATCCGCCAAGTATCTAGGGCAGTTCCACTTCCAGTGACCATTTCCTTTGCAGTAGAAGCACTTAGTTTCAGGCTTGAGTTTAGCTTTGGGTTTCTTCACGGGAGTGACAACTTGCTTGTCATTCTTATTGAAGTTCCCTTTCTATCCCTTTGCCCTTTACTTGAAACAAGTGGTCTTGTTAACCATCAACACTTGATGCTCTTTCTTGATTTCTACCTGCGCCGATTTCAGCATCGCGAAGAGCTCAGGAATTACTTTCGTCATCCCTTGCATATTGTAGTTCATCACGAAGTTCTACTAACTTTGTGATAGTGACTAGACAGTTTTGTCAATTACTATCTTATCTGGAAGATAACGCCCACTTGATTCAAGAAAATGTAGTACCCAGACAATCTGAGCACATGCTCACTGGTTGAGCTATTCTCCTCCATCTTGTAGGCAAAGTACTGTCAGAGGTCTTATACCTCTCGACACGGGCATGAGTATGAAATACTAATTTCAACTCTTGGAACATCTCATATGCTCCGTGGCGTTCGAAATGTTTTGAAGTCCCGGTTATAAGCCGTAAAGCATGGTGCACTAAACTATCAAGTAGTCATCATACCGAGCTTGTCAAATGTTCATAACGTCTGCATCTTCTCCTGCAAATAGGTTTGTCACCTAGCGGTGCATCAAGGACATAATACTTCTGTGCAACAATGAGGATAATCCTCAAGTTACGGACCCAGTCCGTGTAATTGCTACTAACATCTTTCAACTTAGTTTTCTCTAGGAACATATCAAAAACATAGGGGAGCTATAACGCGAGCTATTGATCTACAACATAGATATGCTAATAGTACCAGGACTAAGTCCATGATAAATTAAAGTTCAATTAATCATATTACTAAAGAACTCCCACTTAGATAGACATCCCTCTAGTCATCTAAATGAGCACGTGATCCAAATCAACTAAACCATGTCTGATCATCACGTGAGATGGAGTAGTTTTCAATGGTGAACATCTTATGTTGATCATATCTACTATATGATTCACACTCGACCTTTCAGTCTCCAGTGTTCCGAGGCCATATCTGGATATGCTAGGCTCGTCAAGTTTAACCCGAGTATTCTGCATGTGCAAAACTGGCTTACACTCGTTGTATGTGAATGTAGAGCTTATCACACCCGATCATCACGTGGTGTCTCGGCACGACAAACTTTCACAACAGTGCATACTCAGGGAGAACACTTATACCTTGAAATTTAGTGAGAGATCATCTATAGTGCTACCGCCGTACTAAGCAAAATAAGAAGCATAATAAGTTAAACATCACATGCAATCAAAATATGTGACATGATATGGCCATCATCATCTTGTGCTTTTGATCTCCATCTCCAAGGCACCGCCATGATCACTATTGTCACCGGCGCAACACCTTGATCTCCATCGTAGCATCGTTGTCGTCTCGCCAACTATTGCTTCCACGACTATTGCTACCTCTTAGTGATAAAGTAAATTACATGGCGATTGTATTTCATACAATAAAGCGACAACCATATGGCTCATGCCAGTTGCCGATAACTTTACAAAACATGATAATCTCATACAATAATTTATAACTCATCATGCCTTGACCATATCACATCACAACATGCCCTCCAAAACAAGTTAGACGTCCTCTACTTTGTTGTTGCAAGTTTTACGTGGCTGCTACGGGCTTAGCAAGAACCGTTCTTACCTACGCATACAAAAACCACAATGATTTTTCGTCAAGTATGTGATGTCCAACCGATCAAGCACCGAACGCACGGCACCTCCGCGTTCAGCACACGTTCAGCTTGATGACGTCCCACGAGTTCTTGATCCAGTAGAACTCCTGGGAGATTTTCGTCAGCACGACGGTGTGGTGACGGAGATGATGAAGTTCCCGTCGCAGGGCTTCGCCTAAGCGCTGCAACAATATGACCGAGGTGTCTTTCTGTGGAGGGGGGCACCGCACACGGTTGGGAGAGATCAACAGATCAACTTGTGTGTCTTTGGGTGCCCCCTGCCCCCGTATATAAAGGAGCAAGGGGGAGGTGCGGCCAGCCCCTATGACGCGCCCTAGAGGGCCACTCCTACTAGGAATAGGATTCCAGTCCTATTCCTACTAGGAGTCCACCCAGAGGGAGAGAGGGGGGAAGGAAGGAGAGGGAAAGAGGGGCTGCGCCCCCTCCCCTAGTCCAATTCGGACTCCTCATGGGTGGGGGCGCGCTGCTACTTCTCGAGCTTGCGTTGTATTCCCTCGAAGAGGAAAGGGAGATGCAGCACAGTAGCGTAAGTATTTCCCTCAGTTTTTTAGAACCAAGGTATCAATCCAGTAGGAGACCATGCGCGAGTCCCTCGCACCTGCACAAACAAGTAAGAACTTCGCAGCCAACGCGATAAGGGGTTGTAAATCCCTTTACGGTCACTTACGAAAGTGAGATCTGATAGAGATGATAGTTTGGTATTTTTGGTATTTTTTATTATAAGAAGAGAAAGTAAAAGCGGAAAAGTAAAGTAGATTGTAGATTGATATGTTGAGAATAGACCCGGGGGCCATAGTGTTCTCTAGTGGCTTCTCTCATGATAGCGATATTCTACGGCGGGTAAACAAATTACTGTCGAGCAATCGATAGAAAAGGGAATAATTACGAGAATATCTAGGCATGATCATTATATATAGGCATCACTCCCGAGACAAGTAGACCGAAACAATTCTGCATCTACCACTATTACTCCACACATCGACCGCTATCCAACATGCATCTAGTGTATTAAGCTCATAAGAACGGAGTAACGCCTTAAGCAAGATGACATGATGTAGAGGGATAAACTCAAACTTACTAATATAAACCCCATCTTTTTATCCTCGATGGCAACAATACAATATGTGCCTTGCTGCTCCAACTGTCACTTGGAAAGGACACTGCAAGACTGAACCCAAAGCCAAGCACTTCTCCCATTGCAAGAACTATAGATCTAATAGGCCAAACCAAACCAATAATTCGAAGAGACTTGCAAGGATATTATAATCATACATAAAAGTTCAGAGAAGAACCAAATATTTCTCATAGATAATCTTGATCATAAACCCACAATTCATCGGATCTCGACAAACACACCGCAAAAAGAGATTACATCGAATAGATCTCCTCGAAGACCGAGGAGGACTTTGTATTGAGATCCAAAGAGAGAGAAGAAGCCATCTAGATACTAGCTGTGGACCCGAAGGTCAGTGGTAAACTACTCAAAACTCATGGTGAGGCGATGATGATGGTGTAGAAGAACTTCATGGAAGATCCCCCCCTCCGGCGGAGCTCCGGAACAGGCCCCAAGATGGGATCTCACGGGAACAGAAGGTTGCGGCGGTGGAACTAGGGTTTTCTCTGTTGTTCTGATAGTTTCGGGGTACGTAGGTATATATAGGAGGAAGGAGGGCACCGGGGGCCAAAAGTGGGGCCCACGAGGCAGGAGGGCACGCCCCCCACCCTCGTGGATGCCAAGTGTGCCCTAATCGGTGGTTCTCAAGTCTCCCGTGCGTAATTTTCTCCAAAAATATCTCTCCCGAAGGTTTTATTCCGTTTGGACTCTGTTTGATATTCCTTTTCTGTAAAACCCTGAAACAGGCAAAACAGCAATCTGGACTGGGCCTTTGGGTTAGTAGGTTAGTCCCAAAAATAATATAAAAGTGTATAACAATGCCCATTAAACATTCAAAACATCATAAATAATAGCATGGAACTATCTAAAATTATAGATACATTGGAGACGTATGAAGCATCCCCAAGCTTAATTCCTGCTCGTCCTCGAGTAGGTAAATGATAAAAACAGAATTTTTGATGTGGAATGCTAACCAACATAGTTTTTCAATGTAATTCTCTTAATTGTGGCATGAATGTTCAGATCTGAAAGATTCAAGACAAAAGTCTATATTGACATAAGAAATAATAATACTTCAAGCATACTAACAAAGCAATCATTTTTTCTCAAAATACTATGGCCAAAGAAAGTTATCCACACAAAATCATATAGTCTGGCTATGCTCCCTCTTCATCACACAAAATATTCATATCATTCACAACCCCAATTTCAGCCAAGCACTTGTTTTCATACTCTATTCTTTCAAACTTTTCAACTTTCACGCAATACATGAGCGTGAGCCATGGACATAGCACTATGTGGAATAGAGAGGTGGTTGTGGAGAAGAGAAAAAGGGGGGAGATAGTCTCACATCAACTAGGCGTATCAACGGGCTATGGAGATTCCCATCAATAGATATCAATGTGAGTGAGTAGGGATTGCCATGCAATGGATACACTAGAGCTAAATATGTATGAAAGCTCAACAAAACAAACTAGTGGGTGTGCATCCAACTTGCGTGCTCATGAAGACCTAGGGCATTTGAGGAAGCCCATCGTTAGAATATACAAGCCAAGTTCTATAATGAAAATTCCCACTAGTGTATGAAAGTGACTAAACATGAGACTCTCTATCATGAAAAACATGGTGCTACTTTGAAGCACAAGTGTGGAAAAAGATAGTAGCAATTGTCCCTTCTCTCTTTTCTCTCATTTTTTTGGAGGGGCTTTCTCTCTTTTTTTTAGCCCCTCTCTATTTTTTGGGCCATCTCTTTTTTTTATTTTCCTTTCCTCACATGGGACAATGCTCTAATAATGATGATCATCACACTTTTATTGATTTACAACTCGATATTACAAATCGATACTAGAACGAAGTATGACTCTCTATGAATGCCTCCGGCGGTGTACCGGGATATGCAATGAATCAAGAGTGGCATGTATGAGAAATTATGCATGGTGGCCTAGCCACAAATATGATGTCAACTACATGATCATGCATGGCAATATGACAATATTAAGTGTGTCATATGAACGGAACGATGGAAAGTTGCATGGCAATATATCTCGGAATGGCTATGGAAATGCCATGATAGGTAGGTATGGGGGCTGTTTTGAGGAAGGATATATAGTGGGTGTATGGTACCAGCAAAAGTTGCGCGGTACAAGAGAGGCTAGCAATGGTGGAAGGGTGAGAGTGCGTTTAATCCATGGAATCAACATTAGTCATAAGAACTCATATACTTATTGCAAAAATTTACGAGTCATCAAAACAAAGAAATCAACGCATGCTCCTAGGGGGGAGGTTGGTAGAAGTTAACCACCGCGCGCCCCCGGCCTCCACACAAAGGTTGACACTTTACAAATACCTCATGCTCTAACTTCGTCACATACCGGTTCACCATACGTGCATGCTACGGGAATCACAAACCTTAACACTAGCATTTCTCAATTTCATAATAACTCCTCTAGCATGACACTAATATCACTATCCTCATATCTCAAAGAAATTATCAAGCATCCAACTTCTCATCATATTCAATGCACTTAGTGTGAAAGTTTTTACTACATTGATATTGGATGTCTATCATGTGAAGACTAGTTTTATAGACTAAACACATTACCATGCTGTTTTAATAGACTCTCAAAAGGACATAAGCGAAGCATGAGAGATCAACAATTTGTTGAAAATATAATCACCACCGTTCTCTAAAAGATATAAGTGAAGTACTAGAGCAAAAACTATTCAACTCAAAAGATATAAGTGAAGCACATAGAGTGTTTTATCAATTCCTAGGCCATATTTAACTCTCTCAAATAGGTGTGTCCAGCAAGGATAATTGTGGGAAACTAACAAGCAAATACTCAAATTATACAAGACGCTCCAAGTAAAACACCTATCATGTGGTGATTAAAAATATAGCTCCGAGTATAGTTACCGATGGATGAAGACGAAAGAGGGGATGCCTTCCCGGGGCATCCCCAAGCTTAGGCTCTTGGTTGTCCTTGAATTTTACCTTGGGATGCCTTGGGCATCCCCAAGCTTAGGCTCTTGACACTCTTTGTTCCATAGTCCATCAAAGCAATACTCAAAACTTGAAAACTTCACAACGCAAAACTTAGACAAAAATATTGTGAGCTCCGTTAGTATAAGAAAGCAAACCACTACTCAAAGGTACTGCAATGAACTCATTCTTTGTTTATATTGGTGTTAAACCTACTGTATTCCAACTTCTCTATGGTTCATACTTCCCAATACTACTCATAGATGCATTGAAATAAGCAAACAACACACACAAAACAGAATCTATCAAAAACAGAACAGTCTGTAGTAATCTGCGGTTTTCGCATACTTATGTAACTCCAAAAAATTCAAACTAAATTGGTAAACATGAGGAATTTGTCTATTAATCATCTGCAAAAAATAATCAACTAAATAGCACACTCCAGTAAAATCTGGTAATCATTCTAGCGAGCGCTAACAATTCTGTTTTTCACACCAAGATCACATAAACTTCACACAAGTCTTCCCAAAGGTTCTACTTGGCACAAACACTAATTAAAACACAAAACCACATCTAAACATAAGCTAGATGCAATATTTATTCCCAAACAGAATCAAAAACAAAAAATATAAAATTGGGTTGCCTCCCAACAAGCGCTATCGTTTAACGCCCCTAGCTACGCATTGATAGTTCAATGATGCTCACATGAAAGAAAAGAATTGAAGGACAAAGGGAGTATCATAAAATATGTGAGAAACACATATAAGTCTAACATGCTTCCTATGCATAGGCATTTTATAGGAAAACAAATTAGCAAGACAAGCAAGATCAAGCATATGCAAGGAAGAAGAAAGAAACAAGATCAATCTCAACACGAAGAGAGGTAACTTAGTAACATGAAGATTTCTACAACCATATTTTCCTCTCTCATAATAATTGCATGTAGGCTCATAAGCAAATTCAACAATATAGCAATCACAAAACATATTCTCAACACGATCCACATGCATACGAAGTTGACACTCTTCCAAAATAGTGGGATCAATATTAACTAAAGTCATGACCTCTCCAAACCCACTTTTAATATTATTGCTAACATTATTATCAATCTCATATTCATCATGGGGATTAAATAATTTTTCAAGATCATAAGAAGAATCACCCCAATCATGATCATTGTAACAAGTAGTGGGCATAGCAAAATAAGCATCCCCAAGCTTAGGGTTTTGCATATCATTAGCACAATTGACATCAATAGACTTTATAATAACATCATTGCAATCATGCTTTTTACTCAAAGAGCTATGGTGAATCACTTTATAATTTTGTTTCAATACTTCATCAAAAAATTTAGAATCATGAATTTCAAGCAAAACCCCATAAAGATAATCTAGTGCACTCAACTCACTGGCAATTGGTTCAACATAATTGGATCTCTTAAAGAGATTAGCAAGTGGATGAGGATCCATAATTTAGCAAGCAAAGATGCAAGCTAATAGAAGGCACATGGTAACATAAGCAAACAAGAGGCAAGCAAACGGTAGACACACGACAGAAGAAGGGCAAATAAAACGGCAAGGGTGATGTGGGGGAGAGGAAAACGAGAGGCAAATAAATGTAATGCGAAGGATAAGGGTTTGTGATAGGTACTTGGTATATGACTTTTGCGTAAGCCTCCCCGACAACGGCGCCAGAAATTCTTCTTGCTACTTATCGAGGTTGCGTTGTATTCCCTCGAAGAGGAAAGGGAGATGCAGCACAGTAGCGTAAGTATTTCCCTCAGTTTTTGAGAACCAATGTATCAATCCAGTAGGAGACCACGCGCGAGTCCCTCGCACCTGCACAAACAAATAAGAACTTCGCAGCCAACGTGATAAGGGGTTGTCAATCCCTTTACGGTCACTTACGAAAGTGAGATCTAATAGAGATGATAGTTTGACATTTTTGGTATTATTGATTATAAGAACAAAAAGTAAAAGCAGAAAAGTAAAGTAGATTGTAGATTGATATGTTGAGAATAGACACGGGGGCAATAGTGTTCTCTAGTGGCTTCTCTCATGATAGCGATATTCTACGGCGGGTAAACAAATTACAGTCGAGCAATTGATGGAAAAGCGAATAATTATGAGACTATCTAGGCATGATCATTATATATAGGCATCACGTCCGAGACAAGTAGACCGAAACGATTCCGCATCTACTACTATTACTCCACACATCGACCGCTATCCAGCATGCATTTAGTGTATTAAGCTCATAAGAACGGAGTAATGCCTTAAGCAAGATGACATGATGTAGAGGGATAAACTCAAACTTAGTGATATAAACCCCATCTTTTTATCCTCGATGGCAACAATACAATACGTGCCTTACTGCCCCTACTGTCACTTGGAAAGGACACCGCAAGATTGAACCCAAAGCCAAGCACTTTTCCCATTGCAAGAACTATAGATCTAGTAGGCCAAACCAAACCAATAATTCGAAGAGACTTGCAAGGATATTATAATCATACATAAAAAGTTCAGAGAAGAACCAAATATTTCTCATAGATAATCTTGATCATAAACCCACAATTCATCGGATCTCGACAAACACACCGCAAAAAGAGATTACATTGAATAAATCTCCTCGAAGACCGAGGAGAACTTTGTACTGAGATCCAAAGAGAGAGAAGAAGCCATCTGAATACTAGCTATGGACCCGAAGGTTAGTGGTAAACTACTCACAACTCATGGTGAGGCGATGATGATGATGTAGAAGAACTCCGTGGAAGATCCCCCCTCCGGCGGAGCTCCGGAACAGGCCCCAAGATGGAATCTCATGGGAACATAAGGTTGCGGCGGTGGAACTAGGGTTTTCTCTGTTGTTCTGTTAGTTTCGGGGTACGTAGGTATATATAGGAGGAAGGAAGGCACCGGGGGCCAAACGTGGGGCCCACGAGGCAGGGGTGCGCCCTATAGGGGGGCGCCCCCCACCCTCGTGGACGCCACGTGTGCCCTACTCCGTGGTTCTCAAGTCTCCCGTGCGTGATTTTCTCCAAAAATATCTCTCCCGAAGGTTTCATTCCGTTTGGACTCCGTTTGATATGCCTTTTCTGTAAAACCTTGAAACAGGCAAAAAACAGCAATCTGGACTGGGCCTTTGGTTTAGTAGGTTAGTCCCAAAAGTAATCTAAAAGTGTATAACAAAGCCCATTAAACATCCAAAACATCATAAATAATAGCATGGAACAATCAAAAATTATAGATACGTTGGAGACGTATCACGCGCCACCTCCTGGGCTGCTGCCCTCTCTCTCCCCTAAAGCCTATTAGGGCCCAATACTTCCCCGGGGGGTTCCGGTAACCCCCCGGCACTCCGGTTTTATTCGAAACCTTCCGGAACACTTCTGGTGTCCGAATATAGTCGTCCAATATATCAACTTTATGTCTCGGACATTCCGAGACTCGTCGTCATGTCTGTGATCTCATCCGAGACTCCGAACTACCTTCGGTACATCAAAACTCCTAAACTCATAATACCGACCGTCATCAAACATTAAGCGTGCGGACCCTACAGACATGACCGAGACTCATCTCCGGTCAATAACCAATAGCGGAACCTGGATGCTCATATTGGCTCCTACATATTCTACGAAGATCTTTATCGGTCAAACTGCATAGCAACATACGTTGTTCCTTTTGTCATCGGTATGTTACTTGCCCGAGATTTGATCGTCGGTATCTCGATACCTAGTTCAATCTCGTTGCCGGCAAGTCTCTTTACTCGTTCCGTAATACACCATCTCATGACTAACTCACTAGTCATTTGCTTGCAAGGCTTATTATGATGTGCATTACCGAGAGGGCCCAAAGATACCTCTCCGGCACTCGGAGTGACAAATCCTACTCTTGATCAATGCCAACACCACGAACACTTTCAGAGACACCTGTAGAGCATATTTATAATCACCCAGTTATGTTGTGATGTTTGATAGCACACAAGGTGTTCCTCCGGTATACGGGAGTTGCATAATCTCATAGTCATAGGAACATGTACAAGTCATGAAGAAAGCAATAGCAGTAAAACTAAACGATCATAGTGCTAAGCTAACGGATGGGTCTTGTTCATCACATCATTCTCCTAATGATGTGATCTCATTGATCAAATGACAACTCATGTCTATGGCTAGGAAACATAACCATCTTTGATCAATGAGCTAGTCTAGTAGAGGCATACTAGGGACATACTGTTTTGTCTATGTATTCGCACATGTACTAAGTTTCCGGTTAATACAATTCTAGCATGAATAATAAACATTTATCATGATATAAGGAAATATAAAAAAAACTTTATTATTGCCTCCAGGGCATATTTCCTTCATATCTACCTAGAAATGATTTTTGTAAGAAAAATAAAGAGCAAACTATGAGGGAGCTGCAGTTCAAATTTGACCCGCTTTCACATAAATCGGCGGAAATTTGTAATTTTCACGAGAGGTGGATAAAAGCTTCTGACACCCAACTATTTGGTCGATTATGCATTTAATATGGCCTAATATTTTAGAAAAATGAGTTGGTACAATTTTGCAACAAATATATGGTAGGTCCTTCACAAAAAAAAACTCATTTGGGGCATTCAAAAAATGGAAAATGAATTTTTCATCCAAAGAAAATGAAAACTTCCTTAGGAAACATTGTTTTCCATTCCAAGATGCACCCTTGTGCACGATATCAGATCATTTGAACAAACTATGTTATGAATGTGGCCATAAATTGATCATTTGGCTTGAAAGTCATGAATCTTCACACATGGTAGCCCTTTTCTAAGAACACTTATTTAATATAATTACCGTATTACAAGTTTATTATTTTTTCTGGTAAATTGGTCACATATAATGACACGATGCGAAGGTTTTCCAATTTTTTTAATTTTTCATGCATGTTTCAAAATGCGGTCAAAACAGTGGGCATGACCATTCATAGCTAGGGGTTGAATCTTCCAAAGCTTTTGGAATATCTCTAACGAAATATATACTTATCTACCTAGAAATGATTTTTGGAAAAAATAAAGAGCAAACTATGAGGCAGTTGCAGTTCAAATTTGACCCGCTTTGAGATGAATCGGCGAAAATTTGTCTTTTTCACGAGAGCTGGATCAAAGCTTCTGACACCCAACCATTTGGTCAATTGTGCATTAAATATGGCCTAATATTTTATAAAAATGATTTGGTCCAATTTTGCAACAATTATATGGCAGGTCCTTCACACACAAAAACTCATTTTGGGCATTCAAAAAATGGAAAATGAATTTTTCATCAAAGAAAATGAAAACTTCCTGAGGAAACATTGTTTGCCATTCCAAGGTGCACCCTTGTGCACGACATCGGATCATTTGAACAAACTATGTCATGAATGTGGCCCTAAGATTGATCATTTGCCTTGAAAGCCATGAATCTTCACGCATGGTAGCTCATTTCTGAGAACACTTATTTAAAATAATTACCGTATTACAAGTTTATTATTTTTTCTGGTAACTTGGTCACATAAATGACACGATGCGAAGGTTTTCCAATTTTTTGAATTTTTCATGCCTGTTTCAAAATGCGCACAAAACATCGGGCATGACCGTTCATAGCTAGGGGTTGAATCTTGCAAAGCTTTTGGAATATCTCTAACGAATAGATACTTATCTACCTAGAAATGATTTCTAAAAAAAATAAAGAGCAAACTATGAGGCACCTACAGTTCAAATTTGACCCGCTTTCAGATGAATCGGTGAAAATTTGTCTTTTTCACGAGAGGTGGATCAAAGCTTCTGACACCCAACCATTTGGTTAATTATATATTAAATATGGCCTAATATTTTAGAAAAATGATTTGGTCCAATTTTGCAATGAATATATGGTAGATTCTTCACAAAAAAACTTATTTTGGGCACTCAAAAAATGGAAAATGGCTCTTTTGTGCAATGAAAGTGAGAACTCCCCAAATCAACATTGTTTGTCATCCCAAGATACACATATGTGCACACTATTGGTTCATTTTAGCAAACTATAAATGGTTAATATGTTGAATGTTTACCCTGAATTAGAGGGTGAAAATTATAAGAGAAACAAAAGAAAAAAACTACCTAAGCTTAATTCTGATTAGTGGAATCACTAGTGGGTTGGATCGATGACCTGGCAAACATGAGTCCATCCATCCATCCATCGATCCATCCCATCCGACGACACCAAACCTCCCTCTCACTCGCTAACCCCACCCAACCCTTCTCTCTCGTGTGAACTCCACCTAGCCCTCTAAGGGAGTCCTGTATTCAGGGGTCCTCGGGCGTCCGGGTCGATGAAGTTGGGCCGTATTGATGGGCCACAAAAGAAGAAGAAGAAGACTCTCCCCCGTATTAGATCAGGACTACTATGTAGATAGAAAGGCAAGCGAAGAGTCCAGATGTATCAATTACTTCCTCCCCAAGTCACCCTTGTAAACCTAGATTCTCTCTGGCGTGTATATAAGCCGGGGAGTTTAGTTTGTAGGGGGGATCATCAACATCACAATACCCTCATAGGCTAGGCTTTAGGGTTTAGCCACTATGATCTCGAGGTAGATCAACTCTTGTGTTCATATTCATCCATATTAATATAGCAGGAAGTAGGGTATTACATCGATCAAGAGGGCCTGAACCTGGGAAAACATCATGTCCCCAGCCTCCTATTACCATCGATCCGCTAAACGTGTAGCTTGGGCCCCCCTACTCGAGATCTGCCAGTTTTGACACCGACAATGGTGCTTTCATTGAGAGCTCCACTGTGCGCTCCCGATGCGTGGTCTATGGCTCGTCTCATCATCAGCGATGGGATCATGTAATGCCCAGTATGCGACTATGTCTCCTACGTGTCGAGGCACGACTTAGAGACATAAGCGCATACTAGAATGATCTCAAGTATTGTATCTTTGCACATCTCATGTAAAAGTTCAGGGATGAAATTGAAAAGATAGTTGGCTTACACTCGCCATGTCACATAATGAATACAATAGCATACATCATCCAAAGAACACAGGGTCCGACTACGGACGAAAACCAAACGGGAAAGATACCATAAACACAAGGCCGGATCGCCCCTAGTCCAGATTATGAGTACAAGAATAAGATGAGCATCTACGCAAACGGTCGCGAACTAGTAATGATCGGTAAGGATCCTGAGCTACCTACGAGTCAAACATAACCCCATCGTGTTCTCTTCTCAAAGTGAAAAGAGACAGTCACGGTTACTCACGCGGTTCGTGTATTTTATTTCGGATCCTCTGTCAAGTTTTCTACAACCGGACATTAACATATTCCAATCTGCCACATAACCGCGAGTACGGCTTTCGAAAGATCATAACCCTGGAGGGGTGTCCCAACTTAGCCCATCACAAGCTCTCACGATCAGCAGAGATAATAATAATATTACCCCTTATCTTAGGGAAGACCCGATCAGACTCGGAATTCCCGGTGCACAAGACATTTCAATAATGGTAAATCAAGTCCAGCAAGACCTCCCGGCGAGCCGACACCCTAACAGTAGCCGCGCGTATCTCGTCTCAGGCCACGTCCGAATGGAACAAGCTACAGGTATGCCAGATACCTCGAGTTTCCGCGAGGCGGCCCCGCAGGTTGCCCGTTTGGGACCAACACCATCAGCACTGGCCCCCTGCTATGTAGAAGAATCCTTGAGGACGCGACCCCCTATGCAAATTAATTAATCAATTAAGTTTTTATTATGTTGCAAATTAAAACCAATGTTGGGCCTTGCTGGAGGAGTTTTATTCAAAGAAGAACTGTCAAGGGGTCCCCATATACCCAACCGCGTTAGGGATGCAAAATCAGGGAACATAACACCGGTTTATCGGTTCTTAAGGCGACATGAGTGGAACAAAACACCGAGCAAAAGGCCAAGCCTTCCACCCATTGCCAAGTATATAGGTGTGTTAATATATTTAAGAGGTATTGTGATATTCCAACAACAAGTTCCCACATGGAGCAATCTTCATCTTGACCTGCAACTAACAACGCTATAAGAGGGGCTGAGCGAGCGGGTAACATAGCCAAACAACGGTTTGCTGGGAAGGTGTCAAAGGTTAGAGGTTTCATGGCAACAAGGAGAGAGGCTGACAAGAAATGATGGGTAACGTGACATATAGCAACAACATCGAGACAACTAGCATGGCAATGATAGTAAAGGTATCCAAGGGGATGGTCATCTTGCCTGGTATTCCGCAAGGAAGTAGAACGAGTCCATGAAGTAGTCGAACAAATCCTCACAACTCCGGAACGAAACCGAAGCTAACGAGAGAAGCATACCGGAAAGAAGCAAACAACACGGTAAACACACAAGCATAAACATGGCATATGATGCACAAACAAGTATGATGCATGTCCGGTTTAAATGTGCGTGGCATGGCAAAGTGCACAAACAACACTACAATTTAAGTGGAGCTCAATATGCAACGAGTTGCATATTGACGAAACACCACATTAGATTATTTAGTTTGATCTCGTTATGAACCCAACAAGTTTAACTATTTTTATTAAACATGGCAAGAGGTGAAGCAGAGCAAAACTACACTCTCTAGTCATTTTAAATGAGGCCAGAAATAACAACAACAATTCCAGAAAATCCCCACATGTCATTTAGCAATTTTAAAGCAACAACAATTTTAGTCATTTAGATGTTGTTAACATGATGCGAATGACATATTCAAGTTTTATGCAATTTTTATTAAAAGTTAACATGAACAAGTTAGGAAGCATTTGTCACCGTGGTGGAAAGAGAAGGTGCCACGACGGCGAATCCGAAAATGATGCCACAGCAACATATCGGTTCGGGTAACTCGTTGAGAGACCGGTGCAAAAGATGAAGGGCGGCGTGAGCGTGTCATGCAAGATGGTGGGGTCCTCCTGGATACCGGGTTCCCACGTGATCACGGCAAAAGAGGGGCACAACGGACACGGTGCAAACAAGGGATGCATCTCATACAACACACAAGCAACATTCGTTCACGGGCGTCGACTCGGTGGTAGACCTTTGAAGCGTGCATTTCAGGGTGGAACGAGTCATCGAGGGAAGTAGTCGTTCATGTTTCATTTCGGAGAGGGAAGTAGGCGTTCACGTGACGGTAGTGGAAGTAGTTGTACTCTCGGTCATGGCGACGAAAGTGGTACCCGTTTCGGAGTCGTTCTCGGGGTCGTTGCACTTGGCGAAAATACACGGCGATGGTAGTGGTGCACTCTCGTCGTGGAACTTGGCGGTCTTCGAAAACAGCGGTCGTCGAGGTACTTGGTGTATCGTCATGTAGTCGTACACGACCCGTAGATGTACATGTCGTCATAGCCGTTCGGGCGTCAGTAGTCAATGTACTTGGCATCTTCGGACTTGCCGGTCTTAATACTTGCGACGATAGCGGTACACTTGTCGACGGACTTGGCGAATCCATGTACTTCTCCGGTGTGGTAGACGTTCCCGACGAGGTGCTTGCCGATATTTGTGGTACACGGCGACGGAAGTGGTACTTGGAGCTCGTTGAGTAGCAAGAGGATGAAGTTGTTGCCGGGGAGGCACGGCGATGCTCTGCTGCAAGGTCGGGGACGCGAACATCCATGGCGTCGGGCTATGAGGCCAAGAGGAGGATGCGGGTCGATGGGGAGGTCTGGCCTGGTCTTGGTCGACGACGGCGTACGGGAGAAGATCTCTGGCGGCCGGCAGCGTTGGCTCGCAGCTGGCCAGGCGGAGGAGGGGACTTGCGCGGCGGCGGCAGAGGCGGCGCGCGGCTGGACTGCAGGGAGGCCGGAGGGTGGCACTCGGGGAGGCGCGGTGCAGGTAGTCGGCGAGGGCAACGGAAAGGTCCGGCTCACCGGGCTGGCGGACGGCACGGCAAGGGCCGGCGCGGAGCTGAGGGTGCGCGGCTCTAACGAGGCTGGGGGCGGCAGACCACGGCGTGGCGCACAGTGGGAGATGGAGGCGGGGGCGCTGGAGATGGAGGTGGCCGGCGAGGAGGTTGGCAGCTCGGGGCGCAGCGCGGATCGGGGCGCGGGGGGAGACGAGGCATGGGAGAGCGAGAGATCGAGGGAGAAGACGGCGCGAGGGAGGAAGAGGAGGACGAACGAGGGGAGAGATGGGGATCGGCTGCGGCTTAGGGTTAGGTGTAGTTGGGCCAGGGAGATGGGCCTTGGCCCATGGTGGGTAGGCATGGCTGCTGGGAAAGGGCTGAAGTGGCCGGCTGGGCTGGTCTCTCTCTCTCTCCTTTACTTCTAAAACAGAAAAAGAAAGAAAGAAAAGGATAGAAAAGAAAAGAGTGGACAAGAATTTGGGCAAGCGGGTAATTTTCCCGGACTCATAAAAATGAGCCTTAACCAGGAAAAATAGAAGTGGCATGATTGTGAAGTTGATCTCAAACTCGTTTGAATTTAATTCAAGTGAGTTTGAGAAGGAAGTGGGTAAAAGGTAAGTCCAAAAATGTTGAGGTTTTTGGAGGAACCTCGATAAACAGGAAAAGAATTATTAGCTAAGTTTTGAAGTAGAACAGACATGGGGAATATTGCAAGTGTGTTAAAGGTGATTCCAAAGAATGGAATAGTTATTATAGTAGCTCCATAAATATTAGGAGGATATCTTATAAAGAGAAGTCATCCTTCCCTCGATTTAAATAGATCAAACGATCTATGCAATTTATTTAGTTGAGATCAAAAGATTAATGACATGATGGCATGATGACATGATGCAATGCAAAAATAAATAGAACAACCAAAAAGAAATACACGGCGAGACCCGGAATAGCGGGAAGTCTTCTGGAGCGTCGGTCTTGGGGCATCACAGATCACCCTCGGAAACAACCTGACCATTGGTCAGGTTCTCGAGCTCGGTGGGTTCGCTGTATGCGCCCGCATGGCCTCAGGGCCGGCCGCACACCCTGCGGTCATCGAGCACCACCCTTATGTTGACTCCGGTCACTCCGATGATGCAATCTCAGTATATCTCTCGCCCTTAAATGAGCTACTGGATCGCATCGCCGCCCTAGGGCTCTCATCGCCAGGAGATTAGATCGGACTTAAATCCGGTCATGGTGAGATGGGCTCCTTCCCGATCACTCATCTAGTGGCGGCAGTTGAGGACGAAGCCGAAGAGACTCCTCCACTCAAGATGGAGACCATCACAGTTCGGATCTCCGAACCCATCGAGCCGAACATGTCCCTGTTGGGACGCATGTTATGTTCTCTAAGCTCTGGGATTGACGCCGGGACCAGGGAACAATTAGAACATGTCGAACTCGGATCGTCCACGTCTGAGGTTGTACATACCTCGAATACTACTTTGGGTCGGGACTCAAAATTACCAACACCCACCCACCCTGGGAAAAACTCTCCAAGTAAATCTAGACATCCGGACATAGAGGATCTCGCGAACATACAACAACAGCCCGAGGAAATGGTCAACCACTTCTGGGCTAGATTCATGCTTGTTAAAAACAAGATCAGGGACTGCTGCAACGACGAGGCGGTCTCTCTATTTTACCGCAACTGCACGGACGAGGGAGTCTTGAACTCCCTCAACCAACATCGTGTTCTGAGTTTCACAGAACTGTCGCATTTAGTACAAAAGTACCGCGCAATGGAAAACACTTGGAAAGCCCAGAATACACCTCTCGAACAGTACACTATCAAGGCCAAACGGACATAGCCTAGCAGGTCATCTGATAATATGCCTACTAGCAAGAAGAACAAACCCTTTTTAAGGCACAATTCCTTACTAGACAAACTGCTCGATAAACCTTGCCAAATACACGCAGCCCCGGACAATGTCCCAAACCATTGCCTTAGAGCGTGTTGGGTACTCCGGTAGTAAGCAAAGAGCAGTGCAGCAATTCTTGCCGCCGCCGTATCAAGGGAGAAAGACGTCGGTGTCTTCACTATCTTTGAGACGTTCTCCTCAAATAACCGCCGCAAGAGAGCGAATCGTGAACTTGCCGAGGTCTAGCAAATTAGCTCTGCAAGCCCATGGAGCGACACGGCAATTAGTTTTTCTGCCGAAGACGCACCCCGAGTCCGGCCGATCCGAGCATCAGCAACTCTTGTACTAGATCCAAAAGTAGACGGCTTCCGCCTCACTAAGGTACTTATGGACGGATGAAGCGGACTAAACCTCATATATGAGGAAACGCTTGCAAAAATTCAGGTCGAAAAATCCCGCATTGAGCACACCAACACAACCTTTAGAGGAATTATACCCAGCCACGATGCCCGGTGTTCGGGAAGCATTAAGCTCGATGTAGTATTCGGCATATCTGATAACTACAGATCGGAGGAATTGCTCTTCCACATTGTTCCCTTTCATAGTGGATACCACGCCCTTCTAGGACGGGACGGTTTCTCATGCTTTCAAGCTATACCCCGTTACGGGTACATGAAGCTTAAAATGCCAGGGCCCAATGGAGTGATCACATTAACAAGTGATCCGGATAGAGCACTCCACGCCGAGAACAAGATGACATCCTTAGCCCTACATGCATTATCCGAAGCCCTCGCGGCTGAAGAATTAACTACCCTATGATCAAAGGTGGATAAGGACGATGTAATCCTCACCACAAGATCGAAGTCTACCTCCTTCAAGCCAGCAGATGAAATCATCAAATTCCAAGTGCACCCAACGGACCCTAATAAGACAGCGTCTATCGGGGCATAGCTGGATCCGGCGGTAGACAGCGCGTTACGCGTCTCCCTTCGGGAAAATTGGGATATATTCGCCTGGAACCCTTCAAATATGTCGGGAATCCCACGCGGGCTGCACGAACACAGCCTCAATAGTATCAAAGGGTTCAAACCAGTCAAGCAATCACTGCGACGGTTTTCTGAGCCCAAAAGATAAGCACTAGGAGAAGAGCTAGCCAAGCTATTGGAAGCCGAATTCATCAGAGAAATTAAACACCCGGATTGGCTAGCCAACCTAGTCATGGTATCGAAGAAGGATAAATCATGGAGCCTCTGCGTCGACTTCATAGACATAAATAAGTCATGTCCTAAGGATCCCTTTCCTTTGCCCTGCACTTATCAAATTATCAATGCAACGGCGACACAACTCGTTGTGCTTCCTTGATGCTTACTCCGGATACCATCAGATAAAGATGAAGAAATCCAACCAGGCTGCAACGGCATTTACCACCCTGTACGGCCCTTTCTGTTTCAACACTATGCCCTTTGGACATAAAAACACTGGCGCCACATATCAACGCATGATTCAAACATGCTTAGAAAAACAAATTGGCAAAATAGTGGAGGCATATGTTGACGACGTAGTCATTAAGACTAAACACGTCGATACTTTGGTGGAAGATCACCACCTTACGTTTGCCAACCTTCGAGAATATGAGATAAGGCTCAATCGGAAAAATGTGTTTTCGGCGTTCCAGCCGGAAAACTACTAGGGTTCATCGTATCCCATAGAAGAATCAAAGCTAACCCAGCTAAAATTCGGGCCTTGTCAGAACTCAAAATACCAACTGACCTCAAACAAGTCCAACAACTAGCAGGCTGCATAGCGGCCTTAAGCCGCTTCATCTCCAGGTTAGGAGAAAATGCATTGCCACTTTATAGATTGCTACAACACAATGACAATTACGAATAGACGGACGAGGCCACAGCTGGACTGGAAGAAATAAAAACTCTACTAGCAAACAACCCAATCCTAGCCACCCCCAGTGTTGGCGAACCAATGCTACTGTATATATCAGCCACTCACCAAGTAGTGAGTGTCGTGCTCGTCGTCGAGGCCACGAGCCGAAGAGGGACATAAATTCCTTGTTCAAAAACCCGTATACTACGTATCCGAGGTTCTAACACCGTGCAAATAACGATACCCCCACTATCAGAAAATAGCCTATGCGGTCTTCATGTCATCTCGGAAACTTCGACACTACTCTCAAGAGTGTTCGATCACAGTGGCATCCGAGGTACCACTCAACGATATTATTAACAATAAAGACGCCAGTAGACGCATAGCCAAATCGGCCATCGAGCTCTTACCATCCGAAATATCTTATAAGCCACGCCGGACTATTAAATCTCAGGTGCTGGCTGACTTTGTCGCAGAATGGACCGAAGCCGAACTCCCTAAAGAGTACAGCTCATACTCCCACTGGACAATGTACTTCGACGGTTCCAAAATGCTAGCCGGATTGGGGCCCGGCGTAATATTGATATCTCCAACTGGAGATACAGTCCGGTACGTTCAGCAAATTATGTACACGGACTCGAACAATGCGGTCGAATATGATGCCTTATTACATGGTCTCCGCCTAGCTGTATCCATGGGCATACAACGCCTCGAGGTACGCGGAGACTCAAACCTCGCTATCTCCCAAATTAATGGAGATTTTGATGCAAAGGATTCAAAAATGGCAGCCTATCGCAATGCTATATTGAAAATGTCGGCTAGATTTGAGGGGTTAGAATTCCATCACATAGCCCGGGATAATAACCAGTCCGCTGACGTGCTCGCTCGTATGGGCACTAAACATGACCCCGTCCCACCTAACACATTTGTGGAAAGGCTATTTAATCCATCAGTAACATGGCAGGACACGGACGGCGATACGAATTCGGATCCGAACACACCTCCGACCAAACTTAACCAAGACGTCATCGGAGACCTAGACATGGAGATAACTCCTTCGGCTCATGAAATCATGGCTGCCATAGCCTCCTGGACAGAGCCCTTCCTATCTTACCTTAAAAGGCAGGAACTTCTCGATGACCGAAACCAGGCCCGCCGCATAATCCGGCGCTCTAAAGCCTACAAATTTCATGAAGGTGAACTATATAAGAAAATCACAACTGGTATTTTACAAAGGTGCATCTCCGAAGAGGAGGAAAGGCAAATTCTCACTGAAATACACGCTGGAATGGGCGGCCACCATGCCGCAGCCGAGGCGCTCATAGGAAAAGCTTTTCGAGCTAGCTTTTACTGGCCCACTGCCCGAGCAGACGCCCAGACATTAGTCCAACACTGCGTTGGCTGCCAGCTCTTTGAAAATCCAAGTCACATGCCTCCCACCGCTCTGAGAACAATCCCCGTTACTTGGGCTTTTGTGGTTTGGGGGCTTGATATGGTCGGACCTCTTAAATGGGGAAGCCATAAAAAGAAATACTTACTGGTGATGGTAGATAAATTCACTAAATGGATAGAAGCCAAGCCAGTAAAAATAGTTGAGGCAGGGCCTGTGATAGATTTTATATCCGGCGTAGTACACTGTTATTGTCTCTCGCACAGTATTATCACAGATAATGGCTCCAACTTTACAGCTTATGAGGTAAAAAATTGGTGCGCAAAGTTAGGTATTAAACATGATTACGCTTCTGTGTACCATCCTCAAACAAACGGGTCGAAAGAGCCAATGGTGTGATAATGAGCGGCATTAAACCCCAACTAGTGCGCTCCCTACGGGAGTCTGGTAAACACTGGGTCGAAGAGCTTGAGTTCGTACTCTGGGGGCTGCGGACCACAACTAATCGGACGACCGGATACACACCTTTTTTGATGGTGTATGGCGCAAAGGTTGTTCTGCCATGTGACATTATTCATGACTCACCTCGAGTGCGCATGTATGACGAGAGAGAAGCCGAGCTATATCAGCAGGACGACCTCGATGGACTTGAAGAGGAGCGTGATACAGCGCAAGCCCGCTCCGCATTTTATCAACAACAGGCCATATGATACCAAAGCAGAGACGTGCGGGCCAAGACATACAACATCGGCGAACTCGTTTTACGCCTCCCGGAGAAGAAAAAGGACAAGCTCGAGCCAAAATTGGAGGGCCCCTACATTATCGATGAAGTACTCACCGGTGGAGCCTATCGCCTCCAGAATGCATAGGACAACCGCCTTGAGCCGAACCCATGGCACGCTGCATGGCTCCAACGATTTTATGGATAGTTCGATAGCAAAAAAAAATCCTCCTTTCAAGTCAGGTCTTGTCTTTTATCTTTTATTTTTTTCTCCTTTTCTTTTTTACATTTTCTGTCGTTGGCAAGTATTCGGATCGCCCGAACTGTCACAGGATAAGTACATCTTCGAATGTATCTACCTCAAATATACTTGGGGGCTTCTTTAACGAAGCCCATTACCAATAAAAGCTTATTGCTTAAAATGTTGTTTGTTTCTTACAGTCCTTCCTTGCCATTATATGCACCAATATGACTTAAGTTCTGGCCAAGCTGGGTTGCCTGGCTCCTATGCTTACCCCTATGTTTCCGATTGTTTGGCTAGGGCGTAAAGGGATTACCTCCACGATTGTTACAACCGGGTAATCCGAACATGTACCTCAGACTGGGTGAAGCCGAAAGCTAGCGCTCTTAAGGGAATGATCGGTCGGTGGATACACGACATACCACATTTTAAAGCGTCTTTTAAACTACCACAGGACATGGCATCCTACAATCCATTTCATAGGATCAAAAGCCTAGGCCCACATATGTATGCACACCGACCCAGGGAAAGGAACACCTAACGAAACTATTCTCTCTGGAAGATGTTTCTTATGTTAAACAGTAATATAAGATAACTCCCCGAACACAGTTCATTTGTTCAAGCAATTATGACCGGATTGCCTGGTTTTAGAACATATCATGTGTTTACCACAGATGTAGTATTCGGAAGCACTCCAGCCTTTCGGTTTATGGAGGTTAAAGCATATGGTCGGCCATAACAACCTTTTTATAAATTCGGCTGGAGATAAGTTTGATGGTAAAAGTACATTAATACATAGAATCAAACGACTACTCTTTTTCTATTCCCTCTATAAGGTTGTCTAGTTTACAGTCCTGTTGGGAAAGCTTGGCAGCTGTCTCTACTTGGTCATATACCAAATGTGGAGGAATTTCTTGTCCATCGGACCCTCGAGGTCCCACACGGGCCATATGATTTGGATCAAGATGAGTGTAGCGCGTCTTCACCATGGCCCAGGCTTCTCGAGCACCCATGCGACATGCTGCTGCTTTCCATAGTTCGAAAGCGGCGTTGAACCCCTTTGAACA
The DNA here is from genome assembly GCA_902687465.1 of Secale cereale. Lineage (NCBI taxonomy): Eukaryota > Viridiplantae > Streptophyta > Magnoliopsida > Poales > Poaceae > Secale > Secale cereale. The sequence continues at coordinate 351,908,282 of LR738709.1, forward strand.
AGTCCGCCAAGTCCTCCATAGTTTCTAGAGGTGAATCGCCTGGCCATAAAGCCCTCGCCATACTCTCCATGGCCTTCCAAGCTCGCTCGTGGACTCTGGAAAGCTCTTGCATCACGTCACCCTCAAAACCGGACACTCCTCCTTCGGGTTGTCCAGTTAACCAACCTGCAGGAAAAGTTTTATAAGAAACTTCCAAAATAAGAGACTACAAGGAGAGCTATGTATAAGGGACATATTGAACATGCCGCCTTTTAGCCTTTGGTTCTCCTCCAAGGCGCTTGAGAGTTGGGCCCTCACGTCCTTTGGCTCCTGTTCGAGCCTAATATTTTTATCATGTGCTTGGTTCTTTTTATCTATGGCTTGCGTCAATACGCGCTTGCCAGCAGCTGTTTCATCTTCGGCAAATTTTTCATCCGCCAAAGCAGCCCTTAGCTCCCTCTCCAGTTGGTCGGTCGACCCTGTTGCTGTACTACAATTAGTATGTACATAACGACTCAGTGATCGGCACAAATATCATAGTATCCGGACACCATTGTTCTTACCGCCAACATCTTTTCTGGATTTCTTCGAATTTTCCAATTCGGCCGTGGCATTCGTGAGCTGGTTCCGACACTCTTCAAGCTCCTTGGATAAGGAGTTATTCTTTTCTTGAAGTACCTACAAAAACACAACGATCCTCAAATCAGTTGTACCAACTGCTTTAAGTCTCGGTGGCTACTGGCATGGGAACATCAAACTGTACACTTACCATCATATCTTTTGAAAGCCGGCGAGTGGCTCCAGCGAGTCCGTCTTGAGCGGCTCGGATATAGGCATCTTTAGAACTGAGGGTGTTAAACGCCTCCTTGGAAAAGGCTGGGTCACGCATGGCTGCTTTCCGCCGTCTGTGAACCATCGCAACCTCCACTTCGGAATTAGTAACTGACATTCCATCTGAATCCTCCTGGAGAGGACAATCCGGCATTGAATCCGCGTTAACCCTTGACGGAGCGGATGCCGGATTGGCTGGAGCTTGGTCTGCATGATCTCCGGAAACAGTCCGGTGTGTATTCCACCTAAAAGGAAAAACAAAGCGGAAATTTGTAATACCGCCTTCTCCACCCAGTGTGTGTCAAAACAAAACATACCTCTTTGAAGGACTGCTGGGGTCCGCGGTCCTCTTTCGCGTCGAGGCCTCACCCGACGCGGGCGTCACCCTCTGGGAGGACGGTCTTCGCACTGTATGGTGTGAGGAGCGCCGTCCTTGTTCAGTATGATAAAATACGGTGGGTAAGGAGCACTGGGAATCCTCTCTTTGATGAGGTATCTCCTAGGTATTTACGCGAGAAGAAGGAATGAAGCCTGGGTAATCAGCTACGATAGCCACCAGGGTGCCCTCACGGCAGGCTTGATAGAAGACTCCCTCTTCTAGGTCTATGCCTATGTCCGGATCTTCATCACATCCGGGGCCTGCATTGTGAAATTGGTCCTCTCGCTGTGGGGCGGGACTGTTAACCCCCTCGATCACCTTCCTCCACTCCTGTTGGGAGAAACCGAATTCAGTTTGGTCAATACATCATAACGAAGAAAAAGTGGGCTGTCAAGAGAGAGACTTACCCAGTCAGGAGGATTGTACATAGAAAAACCCTCCCGACACATTAAACGAATGAAGCCTTGCTTCTCTCCCTTATAAAAACCTTCCAGGACAACGGCTAGAGCGACAGGGTCATCCGGGCCCGGGCATAAGCAGCGTGAGGCATCATCCAGGCCATTATATTTCCACATTGGAAATCCTCTTGCTTGAAGCGGCTGCACGCATCGCTTTATTGAAATGGCCATCACTTCGACTATAGATAACCCCAAACTGGCTGAAGGAAATATGCCCTAGAGGCAATAATAAAGATGTTATTGATTAGATGTGATTCACTATGTGTCGATCTATAGTACTTCTGGATGAGTAGCATGTGCATACCCAGTACTAATTTTGGATGAACAGTTTGTGCATACCTTATGATGCTTTAGGCTGAGATTTTCTTATTCCTATGTTGATCTGTGCCAATATTTGTGTTTATTCTACTTAATCGTTTTTACCATCTACACCCAAAGGTTCTTAAATTGTCTTTAACTTAAGTCAACATGTGTGTGCTTAGGCTGTCTCTTAACAGGTTGATCTACAACACTTATTCATTGCAACTAGGAGAAACCGATGAATATGCAGAAGAAGCGATGAGATTATGTAAGCCATTATGTGTATAACACAATGAGGACTCTTTCACTAGTTCATTTTACAGTAAGGAAAACTTAAATTTGTAGCTTAGTATTTTTGGTTGATGTAATATTTGTTTTCCCCGAGAAAAAAGTAATATTTGTTTCAACTTCTTATCTAGTGAAATCTGCACACTAAACCGAGATGGAACTAATTCTTACACATGTTATGCATTATAAACTGTTATATATAATTGTTAAAAATTAATGTGAGATACAAGAAAATCATAACCTTGATATTCTCGTCATATGTATATGACTCATATTCTTGAAACCTCACCTCGAAATTGATTTTATCGTAGTTCCTTTTTCATTTTGAAATACAGATACTTCTAAATTACTGCAATCTTTGTGCTAATTTTCTAATTTGTGGGGAGCCAGAGACGTTATCAAACACTAGAGTGATGCATGACTGGTCAACACGCAATTTTTTTGACCATGTGCCTCTCATATCTTATCTTGTTTGTAATATGTTCTCCTCAAACCGTTATCACAATGACCTTGTACTTGATGGTTCATCCGAGAATATGAACATCAAAATTAGTCCTCTTATGCACTGTGCTTCCCACACACGCAGGGCACACTACAGTGCTGGGACGATACTAGCAATCATTAAGCAGATGGCTACGCGATCAAATACAGCGGCTGTCAGGTATGTCTATGAAAAGGACGCTCCAGTCTGAGTCATTTTAGATGCCAACTCAGAATAAATTTAAGTTGTTTCGGCCATGTATAGCAGGTCATAGTCATGGAACCTGGTGGTGTAAGAGTGTTTCCCTAAAAAAACAAGGTCATGTATGTTTGTTACAAAAGAGTAAAGAGTAGTACGCTAAAGTTTTTTCTAGCACATGTGTTTGGCTATTTTGTTGTGATTGATTCTGTGCACAAAACTGAATATAGATTACCAATCCATATGCAGAATCAGTAGGTCACAGAAACCGATTGCTCCAGTCGGCGTTGTTGCATTGCCTATGAGGTATTTTCTTATAGTAAATCTTTATTGTGCGAGTGATTCTTCACCAGTTAAAATTGTTTTTGTTTTGCATTATTAGTAGCATTACTTGAATATATTTATATTATCAAGTACATGTTTATATATTTTGCACTTAATTTGTAGAAGAGAACATTTTTCTTGCATGTGAAAATGGTTATACTGCTTCTGTGAGATAAGACTCTTTGTAGCGAGATACAGTAAAACAATTCTTAAACTATTGTACGCTTGCCTTACTTTCCCTCACTTCCTATAAAACACATTGTTTCTATTAACACGGTGAAACTTAATAATGTAGTGAGCTGAGTTAGCTTAGTGTAAACTAAAATTACTAGTTTTAACTACAAATGTGATACTTGACAAATCCATACAAAAATATTGCTCTTGCTACAATATGAAGTATCAAACCAGAATATAAAACTAAAATTGATGGTTTTAAACTTGGTAATTAATTCTTGGTATTGCGAGTCGATGCTACGTCAGCAAAATCTGATAAGTTACTACAACTACTAACGAAGGTCTGTATTATTGGCCATGAAGCAAGATTAATTATCACATGGCCTTCATCCTTTCTATGTTGCCCTCCTTTCAATTTTACTATCGTATTAACCTATCTCATTTGTTTGTTGTAGATTGCCAATATAATGATGATGCATGGCTCAGATGCCGATTGCAAGGTCAAGAATGGGGGCGCTACTAGATAGTTTCACATTGTGTTTTAGAATGTCATTTTCCGTGTCGAAGTTTCAATCATTATGTTTCAGAGTGGTTGAGACGTTGATTGCAAGGTCAAGAATCGGACTACTACTAGTTTCACATCTTTGTACTCTTTGTATCGTGTTCGTCGTAATGCAACCATGCTGATTCAATATATGATGCATTTCTGTTTATTATTATACTGCATCCGTCTCCTATGCATATCGGCTTTGACCAAATAATTCTGGATGATGCTATATAAAATGACATATGCACTATGGCATTGACCAAATAATTCTGGATGGTGATATATAGAATACCATGAGTTCTTTATGTAGTGTAGTAGGCATTGAAATAATCATTTATAATCATTTGGGCTGGTAACCACCAACGCATGTGATGTGTTGTTGGGCTGTAACTACATACGTTGCTATCTTACACCTCATATTCATGTAGTTTACCAATGGATGGATATACGTTGTTGTAGACCATTGCAACGCAACCAAAGGCAACACATATTAATCCGTTGGTGTAGACCTTAGCAACAATTATATGGGCATAAGACAACGCATTGATGCGTTGATAACCCACAAGTGTAGGGGATCAGTTGTAGCCTCTTTCGATAAGTAAGAGTGTCGAACCCAACGAGGAGCTAAAGGCAGAACAAATATTCCCTCAAGTTCCGTTGACCACCGATACAACTCTACGCACGCTTGACGTTTACTTTACCTAGAACAAGTATGAAACTAGAAGTAGTTTGTAGTTTTTGTGGGATAGGTTTACAAGAATATAAAGAGCACGTAAATAAAACTAGGGGCTGTTAACGTAAAGGAGTAATAAAGTTAATGATAGCGAGTGTGGAAAAGTGGTGGTAGGAGTTGCGAAATTGCCTCTAAGCAATTGAGTACGTTACTAGACCGATAGCAAGTTTTATGTGGGAGAGGCCACTGCTAGCATGTTATCCCTTACTTGGAATTCTATGCACTTATGATTGGAACTATTAGCAAGCATCCGCAACTACTAACGTTCATTAAGGTAAAACCCAACCATAGCATTAAGACATATTGGTCCCCCTTCAATCCCGTATGCATCAATTTCTACGCTAGGTTGAAGTTTCTGTCACTCTTGCCCTCCAATATGTAGATACAACTAAACCTACGGTGTGATCCACACGTGCGCTCATATGATGGGCACCAAAGGACAGCAACATAACCACAGCCAATTTAAATCAATCATAGCAATTCACCAATCACCGATAAGACAACGATAATCTACTCAGATATCATAGGATGGCAACACATCATTGGATAATAATATGAAGCATAAAGCACCATGTTCAAGTAGAGGGTATAGCGGGTTGCGGGAGAGTGGACCGTTGTAGATAGATGGGGTAAGGTGATGTAGATGTTGGTGAAGATGACGGAGGTGTTCGTGTAGATCGCCGTCACACGATGATGGCCCCGGTGGCACTCCGGTGCCACCGGAAGCGACGGGGAGAGAGCCCCCCTCCTTCTTATTCTTCCTTGACCTTCTCCCTAGGTGGGAGAAGGGTTTCCCCTCTGGTCCATGGCCTCCATGGTGGCGGAGGGGCGAGAGCCCCTCCTGGATTGGATCTGTCTCTCTGTCTCTCTCTGTTTCTGCATTCCCAGATTCTGGCCCTTCATCGTTTCTTAAATTCCCGGAGATCCGTAACTCCGATTGGGCTGATTTTTTGACATGATTTTTATCCGGATATTAGCTTTCTTCCAGCGAAAGAAGGGAATCAACCGCCTTATGATGTGGCCTCGAGGGACTAGGGCGCGCCCTGGGCAGGGGGCGTGCCCCCCACCCTTGAGGCCCACTCGGGCATCGTCTCGTGTGGGTTTCGCTTCCCAAAATTCACACATATTCCAAAAAGAATATCTCCGTCCGTTTTTATTCCGTTTGGACTCTGTTTGATATGGATATTCTGCAAAACAAAAAACATGCAACAAACAGGAACTGGCACTGGGCACTGGATCAATATGTTAGTCCCAAAAAATAGTATAAAAAGTTGCCAAAAGTATATGAAAGTTGTAGAATATTGGCATGGAACAATCAAAAATTATAGATACGGCGGAGACGTATCAACATCCCCAAGCTTAATTCCTGCTCGTCCTCGAGTAGGTAAATGATAAAAAAGATAATTTTTTATGTGGAATGCTACCTAGCATAATCTTGATCATGTAATCTAATCATATGGCGTGAATATTAAGACACGAGTGATTCAAAGCAATAGTCTATCATTTGACATAGAAGAATTTAATACTCGGGCATCCCAACAAACAATCAAGTCTTTCAAAATATCAATGCTAAAGAACGTTATCCCTACAAAATCATATAGTCTTTTATGCTTCCCTTTTCTTAACACAAAGTACCCCTCATGCCCATCCCGGTGTCAGCCAAGCAATTGTTTTCATACTTTACTTTTTCGAACCTTTTCAATTCTTCACGCAATACATGAGCGTGAGCCATGGATATAGCACTATGGGTGGAATAGAAGGTGGTAGTAGACAAAAGTAGGGAGAAAGTCTCACATCGACTAGGCGTATCAATGGGCTATGGAGATGCCCATCAATAGATATCAATGTGAGTGAGTAGGGATTGCCATGTAATGGATGCACTAGAGCTATAAGTGTATGAAAGCTCAAAAGAAAACTAGTGGGTGTACATCAACTTGCTTTCTCATGAAGACCTAGGGCATTTGAGGAAGCCCATCGTTGGAATATACAAGCCAAGTTCTATAACGAAAAATTCCCACTAGTATATGAAAGTGACAACATAGGAGACTTTGTATCATGAAGCACATGGTGCTCTGATGAAGCACAAGTGTGGAAAAAGATAGTAGCATTGCCCCCTTTTTTGTTCTTTTTCTTTTTTTTCTTTTTTTTTCTTTTTTTATTTTTTTGGGCCTTCCTTTTTTTTATTTGGCCTTTCTCCTTTTTTATTTGGCCTTTTTTTGGCCTTTATTTTTTTTCTTTTGGCCTTTCTTTTTTTTCTTTTTTTTTCAAGGGACAATGCTCTAATAATGATGATCATCACACTTCTATTTACTTACAACTCGATATTACAAGTCAATGCTAGAACAAAAATATGACTCTATATGAATGCCTCCGGCGGTGTACCGGGATGTGTAATGATCTAGCGTAGCAATGACATCAAAAAACGGACAAGCCATGGAAACATCATGCTAGCTATCTTACGATCATGCAAGGCAATATGACAATGATGGTGCGTGTCATAATAAATGGAATGATGGAGTTACATTGCAATATATCTCGGAATGGCTATGGAAATGCCATAATAGGTAGGTATGGTGGCTGTTTTGAGGAAGGTATATGGTGGGTGTATGGTACCGGCGAAAGTTGTGCGGTACAAGAGAGGCTAGCAATGGTGGAAGGGTGAGAGTGCGTATAATCCTTGGACTCAACATTAGTCATAAAGAACTCACATACTTATTGCGAAAAATCTATTAGCCCTCGAAGCAAAGATACTACGACGCATGCTCCTAGGGGGGAGGTTGGTAGGAGTTAACCATCGCGCGCCCCCGACCTTCATGCAAAGATAAACAATCAAAATACAATGCGAGCCAATTTGGTTACATAGTTAGGATACCATACGTGCATGCTTCGGGAATCACAAACCTTAACACCAATATTTTTACTAAACCATAATCATTCACAAGTTCCTCCCACATATTAGCATCTCTATATCGCAAAACTATTGCAAGGAATCAAACATATCATATTCAGCGATCTAAAAGTTTATGTAGGATTTTATGACTAACCATGTGAATGACCAAGTCCTGTCAACTCTCTAAATAGATATAAGTGAAGCAAGAGAGTTTTAATTCTTTCTAAAAAAGTTATGCCCACGCTCTAACAATTATAAGTGAAGCAAAAGAGCATTGTACAAATGGCGGTTTTCTATGTGAAGAGAAACATGCAATCCAAACTTCAAATGATGTAAGTGAAGCACATGAAGTATTCTATAAAGCCATACTCAAAAGATATAAGTGAAGTGCAAAGAGCATTCTATAAATGACCCAAGGACTATCTCATACCAGCATGGTGCATTTATTAAAAGGAATATAGAAAGCACACGACGCTCCAAGAGTTGCACATATCACATGAATGAAACGAATCCAAAAACATATCGATACTTGTTGAAGAAAGAGGGGATGCCTTCCGGGCATCCCCAAGCTTAGATGCTTGAGTCTCCTTGAATATTTACTTGGGGTGCCTTGGGCATCCCCAAGCTTGATATCTTGCCTCTCCTTCTTCTCCTCACATCGAGACCTCCTCGATCTTCGAACACTTCATCCACACAAAACTTCAACAGAAAACTCGGTAAGATCCGTTAGTATAATAAAGCAAATCACTACTCTAAGTACTGTTGCAAACCAATTAATATTTAGTTTTTTCATTGTAGCTACTGTAATATAACTTTTCCATGGCTTAATCCACTGATAGAAATTGATAGTTTCATCAAAACAAGCAAACTATGCATTAAAAACAGAATCTGTCTAAAACAGAACAGTCTGTAATAATCTGAACATTCACCATACTTCTGATACTTGAAAGATTCTGCCAAAATTAGGAAAAATCAAAATTTTGTATAGAAAGACAGTGCAAAAGGTTTCAGAACCATTTGACGTTCCAGCAAAAAATGTAAAATCGCGCACTACAGGCAAAGTTTCTGTCCTGCACCGTACAAACCAACAAGCATTGTAAACATCCTAAAGGCAAACCTTGGCACATTATTTTTATAATACAATGGAATTGTACAAGGGGATAATTATTTTTGATGAAAAGTTTCTGTAATTCAAGATTTGCAAAGTTTCCATGGGCATGAACAAAGTTCAAGGAGCTCCCCCATTTCAACGATGCTCGTCCTTCTTACTTTCACTTTTCTTTTTGAAAAAGTTTTAGGTTCCCCTCTTTATATTTTTTGTTTTTAAACTTTATAAAAGCACACAACAGAAATAAATGACTCTCTAAAACTTCCGGGTTGTCTCCCTGGCAGCGCTTTCTTTAAAGCCATTAAGCTAGGCATATAGTGCTCAAGTAATGGATCCACCCGGATCCCAAGGTATATCAAAGCCAATTTTAATTAGTAATGTTGGCATTTAGTACTGAGCACAAAGTGATATATATCATGCAACAACGAAGTCGAACTCTCTTCCTATGCATCGGCATGTCATAAAAGAACAATTCATGCACATCAAGTAAAGCCCAATGCATAGTATAAGCAGTTTCTTACAATTTTATCATGTTGGAAACATAGAGATGCGGAGATGTAGTACCTCTCTCATAATAATTGCAAGTAGGAGCAGCAAACACATGCATATTATTTTCTTCAAAATCATCATGTGTAACATAAAAAGGCAACCCATCAATATAATCCTTAATAAGTGCAAACTTCTCCGGTATAGTGTAGTTTGGAGAACTCAAAAAGATAATAGGACTATCATGTGTGGGTGCAATAGCAACTATCTCATGTTTAACATAAGGAACTATAGCAAGTTCATATCCATAAGAATAATTCATATTGGCATCTTGGCCACAAGAATAGCAAGCATCATCAAAAAGGGATATTTCAAAAGAATCAACGGGATCATAGCAATCATCATAGCAATCATCCTTCGGTAAGCACGAAGGGAAATTAAACAATGTATGAGTTGAAGAGTTACTCTCATTAGAAGGTGGGCACGGGTAGCTAATACGCTCTTCCTCCTTTTGTTCTTCGCTCTCCTCCTCATCTTTTTCATCCAATGAGCTCACAATGTCATTAATTTCTTCTTCCTTAGACTCCTGCAAAGTATTAGTCTCTTCTTGGACAGCGGAGACCTTCTCAATAAACGCATCAATATTGTAGTTATATTCATAATTCAAATAGTAATATTTCAATATAGCAAGATTTTCAGGCCTAGAAACATCATCATCAAAAGCATCATTCTTTCTAAATAGAGATTCAATTTCATAAGCACCCTTAAAAGAAACGAATTCTTCTATTTGTTCCACATCATAATAATCATATATACCATTAGCATAAGAAGCTAAGGTTTCATTATCATTAAATTTGCATGAAAAGGGAAGGTGAGCCTTCATCCTAGAGCAACAAGTATAATCATATCTCAAGCATAGTTGCCAAGCATACCAATGCAACAAATGAATTTGATCCCATAACAGTTTCCCTTTTTGTGTCAAGCGATAATCCCTAAAGTATTCACGTTGATCCAACGTTACTCCCATTACATGGTTGAATGGGGTTTTCTCAAGATTATCAAAGTAGTACATAATATCTTTCACATAATGAGTGTCGAGGGTTTTAGGAGGTTCCCCATCTCCATGAGTAGCAAGTACACCTAATTTTTTTAGTATTTCGTGTACCATATCCATAACTAAAGATAGAGAACAACTTAGAACAGCAAATAAAATCTACTTAGTGATAAAGCAAACAAGCACACACGAGAATATTCACCCCATGCCATTGCTCCCCGGCAACGGCGCCAGAAAAAGGTCTTGATAACCCACAAGTGTAGGGGATCAGTTCTAGCCTCTTTTGATAAGTAAGAGTGTCGAACCCAACGAGGAGCTAAAGGCAGAACAAATATTCCCTCAAGTTCTATCGACCACCGATACAACTCTACGCACGCTTGACGTTTACTTTACCTAGAACAAGTATGAAACTAGAAGTAGTTTGTAGTTTTTGTGGGATAGGTTTACAAGAATATAAAGAGCACGTAAATAAAACTAGGGGCTGTTAAGGTAAAGGGGTAATAAAGTTAATGATAGCGAGTGTGGAAAACTGGTGGTAGGAGTTGCGAAATTGCCCCTAAGCAATTGAGTATGTTACTAGACCGATAGCAAGTTTTATGTGGGAGATGCCACTGCTAGCATGTTATCCCTTACTTGGAATTCTATGCACTTATGATTGGAACTATTAGCCAGCATCCGCAACTACTGACGTTCATTAAGGTAAAACCCAACCATAGCATTAAGACATATTGGTCCCCCATCAATCCCGTATGCATCAATTTCTACGCTAGGTTGAAGTTTCTGTCACTCTTGTCCTCCAATACGTAGTCCTATCAACATACAACTAACCCTATGGTGTGATCCACGCGCGCTCTCATATGATGGGCACCAAAGGACAGTAACATAACCACAAGCAATTTAAATCAATCATAGCAATTCACCAATCACCGATAGGACAACGATAATCTACTCAGACATCATAGGATGGCAACACAGCATTGGATAATAATATGAAGCATAAAGCACCATGTTCAAGTAGAGGGTACAGCGGGTTGCGGGAGAGTGGACCGCTGCAGATAGATGGGGGAAGGTGATGTAGATGTTGGTGAAGATGACGGAGGTGTTGGTGTAGATCGCCGTCACACGATGATGGCCCTGGTGGCACTCTGGTGCCACCGGAAGCGAGGGGGAGAGAGCCCCCCTCCTTCTTCTTCTTCCTTGACCTTCTCCCTAGATGGGAGAAGGGTTTCCCCTCTGGTCCATGGCCTCCATCGCGGAGGAGGGGCGAGAGCCCCTCCGAGATTGGATCTGTCTCTCCGTCTCTCTCTTTTTCTGCGTTCCCAGATTCTGGCCCTTCATCGTTTCTTAAATTTCCGGAGATCCGTAACTCCGATTGGGCTGATTTTTTGACACGATTTTTTATCCGGATATTAGATTTCTTGCGGCGAAAGAAGGGCATCAACCACCTTATGGTATGGTCTCGAGGGCCCAGGGCGTGCCCTGGGCAGGGGGGCGTGCCCCCCACCCTCGAGGCCCACTCGTGCATCGTCTCGTGTGGGTTTCGCTTCCCAAAATTCACATATATTCCAAAAAAAATCCGTCCGTTTTTATTCCGTTTGGACTCCGTTTGATATGGATATTCTGCGAAACAAAAAACATGCAACAAACAGGAACTGGCACTGGGCAGTGGATCAATATGTTAGTCCCAAAAATAGTATAAAAAGTTGCCAAAAGTATATGAAAGTTGTAGAATATTGGCATGGAACAATCAAAAATTATAGATACGACGGAGATGTATCATGCGTTGCTGAAGGGGGGGGGTCCTATTGTAGTGTTTATATAAGAGTTTGTCCAGGCTTGTCCTTTGCTACAAAAAGGATTGGGCCTTCTTGATGCACCTCATTTACTTTTATTACTTGTTACTCGTTACAAATTACCTTATCACAAAACTATCTGTTACCGATAATTTGAGTGCTTGCAGAGAATACCTTACTGAAAACTACCTATCATTTCCTTATGCTCCTCGTTGGGATCCACACTCTTACTTATCGAAAGGACTACGATAGATCCCCTATACTTGTGTGTCATCACGCTGCACTCCTCCCTTGCCGCCGCCACCTCCGGCGCCAAATCCTGGCTGCCGCGTCTCCCTCCGACCTCGCCACCGATGCTCCCCCTCTCCCCCTTCCTCACCTACCCTCATCTCCCCTCACCTCACCGGAAGAGAAGAGGGAGATCGAGCGCACGAGCAGGCCAGGCGGCGGCGACTCCCAGATCCACAAGGCTTGGACCTGGAGCTCCATCCCCATGGCAGCGACGGCGGCTGTGGCTGATAGGTCCGCCATGGGCCAGGACCTAGAGTTCCGTCTCCTCCCTGGGGTAGGCTTCCAAGTGTAGTAGGATCTTCCGAGTTCTCCCGGTGCTCCCACCCCAGCCCGCCCCGCAACTTCGAAGAAGCAGAAGGGAGGGCGCCGCCCCACTGCAATGCCGGTTGCCAAAGAGGACACCGCCACCACCAGTCGCCGGTCCACCGAGTCTGTGACGCTGGTCGCCGGTCGCTTGAGAGGATGCCACCACCACAACCACCATGGCAACAAGCCAAGTATCCTGCAATGTAAGCCCCTGATCCGAAATTTCTTTTACTGTATTTCCGCAGAATATTGAAATCTCCCTAACTGAATGGATGATCCAAATCTCTACTTCACTGCCACCTCTTTTTGATGTAATAACATATTTTCTTGTGGGATGGAGGGAGTGGCATCTATCTATCTTACCTTGCCGAGGGAGTGGCGAAGATTGTAGAGGATGATAGAGGCATAACATATCACTTGTGGAAATTACATTGATTGGCTTCAGTTAGCATCTGTTAGCTCTTGCTTGCTTAGTGACCTTTGGATGCATGTTTTTGCTTTGCTTAAATATACTACAGATTCAATTTGTTTCATTTATCTGAATATAACAAACAGTTATCTACACACTAGTGATTGTCTGATGTCCTTTTAGGTGAGAAGCCAGATGATCAAATCCACATGTAAATATTCCAGCACCTCATATCGTACAGAATTATAGCCTAAAGTGTAACACCCCGGAAACACCCGCTGGTGGTCGTTACTCCTGGCGGGATTTAGACTGGCCCCACAGATTAATACTAGTATTTTCTGCGCACTTTGTCCTGACTCGTGCGCACCCGGGACCAACTTCCTGGTCGGTCACCCATCCTGAAACTACTCCAAGCCGAGCACGCTTAACTTTGGAGTTCTATCCGAATGGGCTCCTAGAAAAGAAGGAATTCCTTATTGATATGAGTAGTCTATCATCCCTATTAAGCCAGGCTATCACATACACCCCCACTCAGAGGAACTGACATCCTCGTCGGGCCACAGGAACGTTCCCTCTTGGCACAAACATATGTGCATCCAGTTCGATACATGTGCCATGCCGTGTGCCATGACGGGTCACAATCGTCATCAATAACATGACCGAGCACCTGTCCGCAAACATCTATGTAACCGCGGGGGTCGGCTCTAATACCAACTTGTAATGCCCCGGACACACCCGCCGGTGGTCGTTACTCCTGGCGGGATCTAGACTGGCCCCACAGATCAATACTAGTCTTTTCTGCGCACTTTGTCCTCACTCGTGCGCACCTGGGAGCAACTTCCCGGTCGGTCACCCATCCTGAAAATACTCCAAGCCGAGCATGCTTAACTTTAGAGTTCTTTCCGAATAGGCTCCCGGAAAAGAAGGAATTCCTAATTGATATGAGTAGTCTATCATCCCTATTAAGCCACGCTATCACATAAAGTGATTATGCTAGATCTTCTAAGTCAGCCGGTATTTTATTTAAAAGGTGTTTCTCACCAATGACGATAATAATAATAATAAGCAGCAACATCGGCACGGGAAACAAATTAAAGACAACTTGAATATGCTAAAACATCGTCGAAAGATTCTGATCTTACTAAATGCAGAGTAGCATGCAGTATGTGACTTTTGTTTTCGTTGTGCTACAGACAATGGTGTATCTAATGTAAGTAGAGGGTGAAAAGTTTGTTCCTATTAAGTAGTGATCTAATGATATGTGTACAGCAAAGGTTGTTCACCAGGAGCATTGCCTCCAGTGCTTGCTGTGGGTTGAGCATTTGTTTGTAAGATGTAACATAATCCAATCCAAGGCACCTATCTGATAAAGGAAAATTGTGTATAATCATTGTATACCTTTCTATATGTGCATATGTTTTAGATTTTATAACATGCTCATTGATTATTTTTATTAAACAGTGCTTGCTGGATACGAGCTGGTTTGTAGCTAAGGAAGACACTTCGCCTTTTAAAGTGGTACATTTTATAGTGAGGAGAGGTACTCTATTTTTAGATGGAAGATGATATACTTTGTGGCAAGGGCCAATATCGTGTTACTTCTGCCGCACTTTTTACATCTACGCTTAATAACAAGATTACGCTCTTTATTAAGTAACTTCTGATGGTGCGTTTTTCGTGTTGAGTCTCATACGCCTCACGAGATGATTGATTGTAAGTAAGAACAAAAAACATTCATGTGCTTTAATTGGTAATGCAGTGAACTGTAAAGACTTGATTTTGTGCCAATCTATTTTCTTAGTAGTAATAAGTCAGGAGTTGATTGTTGCTTGAGTAGCGTGTCATAAATTATAATCATCAACTCATGTCATCCGGGATCAAACATAGCTTTGAATTCACAAGAGTAAAGATTTATGTGAGAAGTACAAACCATGTTCAGTTTAACTAGTACAAAAATTATGCCCCTGCATTATAGCACTCATTCATAACATAAATTGCTATTTTTATGTGAATGTGATACGTCCATTTTGCATCATGCTTATAAGTTGATATTTATTGCATTATGGGTTGTTCATACATGTTTTGTCACAATACTTATGCCTTTTCCCTCTTATTTTGCAAGGTTTACATGAAGAAGGGGGAATGCCGGCAGCTGGAATTCTGGGCTGGAAAAAGATCAAACTCTGGAAACCTATTCTGCACAACTCCAAAAGCCCCAAAACTCCACAGAACATTTTTTCGGAAAATATAAAAAATACCTGGCAAAAGAAACCCACTTGTGCTTCCATATATCCTTAAACCCATTTTTGCCATGAGAGTCCACCATACCTACCCATGGATTGAGAAAGATCCTTCCAAGTAAGTTGTCATGTTGTAAACCCGCTAATATATGCATGATTTATTAGTGTGGGAGAAATTAGCTTTATACGAGCTTGTGATATGGAAGTAATAAAAGCGACGGACTGCATAATAAAGGTCCTTATCACAAGTGGCAATATAAAGTGAAGTTCTTCTATGCTAAGACTTTGTGCATCCAACCATAAAAACACATGACAACCTCTGCTTCCCTCTACGAAGGGCCTATCTTTTATTCTTGTCTTATAAGTGTCAAGGTGAGATCCACCTTTCCTTTTTCATTTTATCCTTTGGCAAGCACATTGTGTTGGCAGGATCCTGATATATATACCCACTTGGATGTAAGTTTTCATGATCTATTACTATTGACATTACCCTTGAGGTAAAAGGTTGTGAGGCAACCCCATAAGCCCCTATTTTTCTCTGTGTCCGATTAAAACTCCATAAACACAAGTATTGCGTGAGTGTGAGCAACTGTGAAAGACTATATGATAGTTGAGTATGTAGGCTTGCTGAAAAGCTCTTATATTGACTCTTTCTGATGTTACGATAAATTGCAATTGCTTTAATGACCGACACCAAAGTTTTTTAGTTTCCAATGAAGTTTATGATGCATACTTGATATTGTGGATGAATTGTTACCTTTGCATAATGATCATATGACTATATTCATATAAGTTGTTGTTAGAAGAATGATCATAATGCCGTCATGCCCGTATTCTGTTTTTATCGACACCTCTATCTCTAAACATGTGGGCATATTTTTCGATATCGGCTTTCGCTTGAGGACAAGCGAGGTCTAAGCTTGGGGGAGTTGATACGTCCATTTTGCATCATGCTTATAAGTTGATATTTATTGCATTATGGGCTGTTCATACATGTTTTGTCACAGTACTTATGCCTTTTCCATCTTATTTTGCAAGGTTTACATGAAGAAGGGGGAATGCCGGCAGCTGGAATTCTGGGCTGGAAAAGGAGCAAACTCTGGAAACCTATTCTGCACAACTCCAAAAGCCCCGAAACTCCACAGAACATTTTTCGGAAAATATAAAAAATACCTAGCGGAAGAAACCCACGAGGGGGGCACTGGCTGGCCTCGAGGGTGGGGGTCGCGCCCCCCTTCCCAGGGCGCGCCCCCCTGCCTCGAGGGTCAGCCGGTGGGCCCCAGGTGACCATCTTCTCCTATATGAAGCGTTTTGACCTGGAAAAAGTCAAGAGGAGGCTTTCGGGATCAGACGCCGTCGTCTCGAGGCGGAACCAAGGCGGAAACCAATTTAGGGCTCCGGCAGAGCTGTTCTGCCGGGGATACTTCCCTCCGGGAGGGGGAAATTGTCACTGCCGTCATCACCAACAAATCTCCCATCTTGGGGAGAGCTATCTTCATCAACATCTTCACGAGCAACATCTCCTCTCAAACCCTAGTTCATCTCTTGTATCCAATCTTTGTATCAAAACCTCAGATTGGTACCTGTGGGTTGCTAGTAGTGTTGATTACTCCTTGTAGTTGATGCTAGTTGGTTTATTTGGTGGAAGATCATATGTTCAGATCCGTTATGCATATTAATACCCCTCTGATCATGAACAATATTATGTCTTGTGAGTAGTTGCTTTTGTTCCTGGGGACATGGGAAAAGTCTTGCTATTAGTAGTCATGTGAATTTGGTCTTCGTTCGATATTTTGATGAGATGTATGTTGTCTCTCCTCTAGTGGTGTCATGTGAACGTCGACTACATGACACTTCACCATTATTTGGGCCTAGAGGAAGGCATTAGGGAGTAATAAGTAGATGATGGGTTGCTAGAGTGACAGAAGCTTAAACCCTAGTTTATGCATTGCTTCGTAAGGGGCTGATTTGGATCCATATGTTTCAGGCTATGGTTAGGTTTACCTTACTTCTTTTGTAGTTGCGGATGCTTGCATTAGAGGTTAATCATAAGTGGGAGGCTTGCCCAAGGAAGGGCAGCACCCAAGCACCGGTCCACCCACATACCAAATTATCAAAGTACCGAACACGAATCAGACGATTGTGATGAAAACTAGCTTGACGATAATTCCCATGTGTCCTCGGGAGCGCTTTCCTTTATATAAGAGTTTGTTCAGGCTTGTCCTTTGCTACAAAAAGGATTGGGACACTTGCTGCACCTTATTTACTTTTACCTTTTGTCACTTGCTACCAATTACCTTATCACAAAACTATATGTTACCTATAATTTCAGTGCTTGCAGAAAATACCTTACTGAAAAATGCCTATCATTTCCTTCTGCTCCTCGATGGGTTCGACACTCTTACTTATCGAAAGGACTACAATAGATCCCCTAAGCTTGTGGGTCATCAAGACTCTTTTCTGGCACCGTTGCTGGGGAGTGAAGCGCCTTTGGTAAGTGGAATTTGGTAAGGAAAAATTTATATAGTGTGCTGAAATTTATTATCACTTGTTACTATGGCTCAGAATCCTTTGAGGGGCTTGTTCGGGGTATCTTCACCCCGAGCAGAAGAGCACAGAGTTGCTCCTCAACCTACTGCACCTATTGAAAATGTTTCCTTTGAGATTCCTTCGGGTATGATTAGGAAACTGCTTGAAAATCCCTATACAGGAGACGGGACACTTCACCCCGATTTACATCTAATCTATGTAGATGAAGTTTGTGGATTGTTTAAGCTTGCAGGTATGCCCGAGGATGTTATTAAGAAGAAGGTTTTCCCTTTATCTTTGAAGGGATACGCATTGACATGGTTTAGGCTATGCGATGATATGGGATATTGGAACTATAATCGTCTAAAGTTGGAATTTCCTCAGAAGTTCTACCCTATGCACCAGGTTCATCGTGATCGTAATTATATTTATAATTTCTGGCCTCGCGAAGGAGAAAGCATCGCTCAAGCTTGGGGGAGGCTTAAGTCAATGTTATATTCATGGCCCAATCATGAGCTCTCAAGAGAAATGATCATTCAAAATTTTTATGCTCGGCTTTCTCATAATAATCGCTCCATGCTCGATACTTCTTGTTCTGGCTCTTATATGATGAAGACTATTGACTTTAAATGGGATTTATTGGAAAGGATTAAACGCAAATTCGAAGATTGGGATCTCCACGAAGGTAAGGAGTCGGGTATGACCCCTAAGTTTGTTTGTGTTAAAGCTTTTATGGGTACTGATGTTTTCCGTGAGTTTAGCACTAAATATGGACTTGACTCTGAGATAGTAGCTTCTTTCTATGAATCTTTTGTTGCTCATGTTGATGTGACGCCCGGATAATCAAGCTATAGTAAACCTCTACTAATGATGCCACGTCACCGCGGTTACTGTCGATAAACTCACGTTAGTTTAAAACCAATTCAAATTCAAATTTGAATTAAAGTCAAACGATAAAAGTCTTCAAATGTCAAAACTAAAATGTTCATCATGTGGAAAATAATTCCTATTAATTATGGTGCAGAAACAAGCATATGTATAAGTATCTAAATGCCCTTAAATAAATAAAACAGCGACTTAAACAATTAATTAAATGCCCATTTCTAAAATATAAAATATTAAACTAAATTACTTAGGTGCCAAACTTGTTGTGGCAGAAGCATGTATTGGAGCACTATTTTAGGTTCTACTTTGGTAATTAATAAAACTAAAATTAATTAGAAAATAAATGGAAAACAGAAAGTAATAAAAGGGAAAAACAGGAAAGAAAGAAATGTAAAAGGCCTAAGTGTACTGTGCACTTAGGCCTGCTAGCACAGTGATGGGCCCAGCCCACTAGCAGGTCATCCCCGTTCTCTCCCTGTTCAGAGCCGCGCTGGACAGTGCTCCCGCGTCCATGGCGCGGATGGCCATGCGTTGGCCATCCCGCGGCCACCCCCGTCGCTCCCGGCGACCTACAAGATGCCTGCGGCCTTCCAAACCCTAGATGCCCCCAGATACCCTCTCGCCACAGATCCCCTCTTCCCCCTCCTCGCCCGGACCACCGTCGCCATGGTCTCCATCGATTCCGCGGCCACCGTCGCCCCCATGCTCTAAGGAGGTGTCCAGCAGCTCCGCGACGATCCTCTGCATCTTCTACGCCAACCAGCGCAAGCCACTAGCCGCTGCATCGACTGGAACGGATGTCTTGTTCCTCGGGCCCCGACGAGCTTCGTCATCGAGCCCGTCACCGTCGAGCCCTCCCCGAGCCCGCTAAGCACATCTACTGGCTCACCGTGAGCTCCTCTCCATTTCCCCTCATCTCTCTCTCTCTCTCGGTCGTCCTCTCGCTAGTTTTCCCCCGCGAGGCCAAAGCTAGCCACCATGAACCATGTCGCCTCCGCGGCAACAACAAGCAGAGCTTGTGTTCGAGCTTTGCAACAAGCTCGTTGGCTCCCCAGGAACCGGCGTCACTCACCAAACCACCTCCCCGTGCCCCGCAGGTCCGAGTTCGGGCACGCCCGAACTCCGGCAGCCGCCATTGTCAACGATGCGCTTACCTCCGAGCACCCCAGCCATCACTAACACCGCCATTCGACATGCCGTGTTGAGGGCATTCGAACTAGTCCGGCTGCGCATCCATTCGCCACCTGTGTGGCAATCCCAGCGAGGTCCGTGCTTGTCATTGTGCTCCTGCGCGCGCTGGCCGCGCCCAGCGAGCAGCCTCCTGCTCTCCCCGCACCCGCGCGCCTAGCACCACTCGCCGCCGCCTGATGCTCGTGTTGCGCCGGTCGTCGCTCCCATGCGGCCCCGTCGGTGTCGCCCCGCGTCTCACCTCCAGCGCCACCCCGTGCGTCGGCCGTCGCTCGGCCATTGCCACGACCGTCGCTCTGGCGACCCCATGCGCTCACCGCTAGCGTAGGTAGGAGCGGCGCAGCGCGTTCGTTCCTTTGGCGCCCGACGCCGCCCATTTGGCCACCGGAACAGCCGGTCCCGAGCGCGCCGCCGCCCCCTGTGGCCGCCGGCCCGCCCGCGCCTGGTTCAGGGCCGGTTCGCCACAGCTGGCACCCACTGCCCGCTAACGCCGCCGCCCGGTTGGCCCCCCGGGCCAATGGCACGTGGGGCCGGCCCTTTAAAAGAAGATATAAAAGAAATATACAAATATAATTAATTAGTTTAGATAATTAATTAATTAGGTTAATTAGCCTAATTTCTCTATGGCAGTGGACCCAACTAGTTATTAGGAATTAACTAAGCACTGTTAAAGTATTACAGTGTATGACAACTAGGTCCCGTAGACCTTTGACTGGTCAACCCTGGACAACCGCTGAGTCAGCAGTTGACTGGACCCACCGGTCGGCCTCACTGGTGCACCTCTGGTGCACTACACCGGGTGCACCCAGTTTTTTAACTGCTGATTTCTGAAATGTAAAATAAATAAGAAAATCCAAATAATTAGAAAATCTTTTAATACTTTGAAAAATCATATAAAATAAATCGTAGCTCGGATGAAAAAGTTTTATATATGAAAATTGATCAGAAAAATATGACGAATCCGAATACGTAGCCCGTTCGTCCGCCACACATCCCTATCATACCGAACACGCAATTTTCCCCCTCCGGTTCATCTGTCCGAATACGCGAAACACCGGGATACTTTCCCGGATGTTTTTCATCCACGCCAGTATCACTTAGTACCGCGTTATATCACACGTAGCACCGCGTATTGCCATGTTATGCTTTGTGGTGCGATGTTTGCTTTGTTATTTATTGTGTTCCCCCTCCGTTACTTCTTTCCGGTAGACACTGAGACTGTTGATGGTGCCATTGTGATCGACTGTGTCGAGGACGACCCCTCCTTCTTGCCAGAGCAACCAGGCAAGCCCCCCCCCCCCACTTGATAGAATTTCTACTGTTGATGGTTCGGTGAATCCTATTCTGTTGCATAGCCTATCATTGTTACTACATATGTTGATACCCGTACCTGCTATCCTAATGCTTAGTATAGGATGCTAGTTTTCCATCAGTGGCCCTACATTCTTGTCCGTCTGCCATGCTATACTATCGGGCCGTGATCACTCGTGTGGTGATCACGGGTATATTCTATACTATTACATACACATGATGATGATTCGGATATGGGGGCTGAAGGGGTAGTTGGTTCCACACAGTAGTGGTGGGCCTGGGTTCTCGACAACCCCTTGATGGTTACTTTGTGGCGGAGCGACAGGGCGGGTTGCGACCACCTAGGAGACAGGTGGGCCTGGCCTTGGTCGTTGTCCATGGTTATTTCATAATAACATGCTTATCGAGATCTTGGTATTTGATCTGAGTCTGGCCATTGGCCTATACGCACTAACCAGTTACGTGGGAATAGTTATGGGCACTCGACGTCGTGGTATCAGCCGAAGCCTTCTTGACGTCAGCGACTTAGCGGCGCGCGTCGGGTTGGACCGCGTAACGCAACTTCCTTTGCAATGGAGGTTGCTAGGTCTGCTCATCGGCCGCCCTCGCAACGTGCAGGTGTGCATTGGGCGATGGGCTAGAGCCATGTGCGCTTAGGACTTAGACCGGCGTGCTGACCTCTCTATTGTGCTTAGGTAGGGCTACGACGTGTTGATCTTCCGAGGCCGGGCATCACCTGGAAAGTGTGTCCGGCCAAATGGGATCGAGCGTGCTGGGTTATGTGATGCACCCCTGCAGGGAAGTTAATATATTCGAATAGTCGTGTCCCTCGGTAAAAGGACGACCCGGAGTTGTACTCTGACCTCATGGCAACTAGAACTGGATACTTAATAAAGCACACCCAGACAAGTTCCAGATACATCCCGGTGATCGCTTTCTCATAGGGCGACGAGGGGAGGATCGCCGGGTAGGATTATGCTATACAATGTTACTTGGTGAACTTACCATCTACTCCCTTCTACTGCTGCAAGACGGAGGCTGCGAGAAGCGGGGATACTTGTTACTTTCCAGCTACCCTCATCTTCTGCTGCAAGATGGAGGTTACGAGAAGCGTAGTCTCCGATTGGATTAGTTATCCCCCTCTTATTCTGGCATTCTGCGGTTTAGCCCACAGATATTACCCCTTTACACATATATCATTGCATATGTAGTGTAGATCCTTGCTTGTGAGTACTTTGGATGAGTACTCACGGTTGCTTTGCTCCCTCTTTCCCCCCTTCTTTCTTCTTTCTGGTTGATGCAACCAGATCGGTGGAGCCCAGGAGCCAGAGGATCCCGATGATGTTTCTACCTGGCGTTCTGTTTCGAGGAGTAGTTAGGAGGTCCCAGGCAGGAGGCCTTGCCTTTTCGATCGTTGTTACTTTTGTGCTAGCCTTCTTAAGGCAAACTTGTTTAACTTATGTCTGTACTCAGATATTATTGCTTCTGCTGACTCTTGTGTTTTCGAGCTTTTGTATTCGAGCCCTCGAGGCCCTTGGCTTGTAATATAAAGCTTGTATTATTTTAATTTGTGTCTAGAGTTGTGTTGTGATATCTTCTAGTGAGTCCCTGATCTTGGTCATACACATTTGCGTGCATGATTAGTGTACGGTCAAATCAGGGGCGTCACAAGTTGGTATCAGATCTAGGTTTCGATCCTGGGACCTGTGGGTTATGAGCCCAAAGCACCAATGGGTGGTATTAGGATCTTTTACTCCTCGTCTATACTCTAGGACTCTGATCTCTCTTCTATTCGGGATAAATGAATTTTGCAAAATCTAACATTAGGATCTCGTTATCACTTTCACCCGGAGAGCACCTTATTACCGATGATCGTCTGCTGCACCAGAAGACCCTGAAGATACTCTCCGTTGTTAACCCGAGAACTCGTGTTCATCGCGTTTGCAATTCCCCTTCCATCATCAACCCTTATGATAACTACATGCAGTTGTCATACTTACATTTGTCCCTAGTTGGTCTTGTTATTACAAGATACCCCGAAATACTCGTCGTTGTTTCGATAATCCTTTGTGCCTACTGCCTTACAGTTCCTTGTCGCCTGAATACACCTACAAATTAATCCTCACATATACCGAGGATTTGTTTCTCCCCAGTTGTTCATATGTTTCACTAAAGTCTTCGAAATCCTATTCGAGCTTTAGAAAATCCTCAACAACATATTTATCTTGAAATTCTTGCTTGCGTGCAATATGGTTAATCCCATAAGTCTGGCAATCTTATTGCCATCCTTGTCATTATCATTTCGAGTCTGTTGATTCAAAATGTTGCGGATGCTCGCAATCCCCAATCAGATCCTAGAATTCATCCTTCCGACGCAGACGTCGTTTTAAACCTGGTTGGATCTCTACCAATCAAATTGCCATCGATTGTATCCCTAAGCATATTCAACTTGTCCATCCTTGATCAAAGTGTTTGCTTCTGATCTCTTGGTTCAGGAAACATAATTCCTTTGCATTTGGTTGAATTAGTCAGTTGTTTCTATAATATGATCTCCTTTAATTATTTCTCCTTCTGGTTGAGTATCGGTACTCACATCTGATTCCTTGCGGTCCGCCAGATCCTTTTGTGGATTATTATCCGACCATTCCGACATATCAAAACCTTGAGTTCTCCCCCTGATACATAATGCCTTTGGTAAATTGTATCCTCTGCTTGGCCAACCATGCTCTGCTTTCGAGTTTGAGTTTTTACTTTTGAAATTCTTGGTATATGTTACTAAGATGACCGATTGGTTGAACCTATGCCCCATAAATCCGTGAGAACCCGAAAGTTTTCACAAGTCATACTATTCCGGTGTTCTACCAGATAAAATTCCAACACTACAGTTTTATCAAAGCGAGAGGGGGATGGAATGATATGCATTAAATAAGTGGGAGTCGACCTTGCACTTTGTGTTCATGCCCATGAAAATGATGTACACCGTCTCGGAAGCTTCTTGCCAAATGATTATCCAGCTGTATGATTCTTTCGGTATGCTTGAATTGATTCCTTACAGTTATGGATCCGACCATGCTGTCCTGATCTGATATATCTGATGGGAATTCATTCCAGTGAATCGTCTATTTTTGGCAAGGTTGAAGTAATTACTATCAAAGGTCAATGACCCGGTCCTACTTCTATCATGTTCTACCTTCGAGTATTACCCCCTGGTATCTCAAAGATGTCTTGCCATTGCACCACATCTTACTAACTTTGTTGAAGTAATGTCATTCCTTGTCGTAATCACTCTACGGGTTCTGGGTTGTTGTCAACCGAGGACACCGACTAGTGAAATTATTCCGCACTACAATTCTAATACCCCTAGTATTTTACTGGGAAATTCTGAACTCAATCTGGTCATTCCTAGACTATCGAAGGCATCCTGGTCTTGCTATCTTTGACTATGCTACCTCGTCCTTCTATAGTGCACGAATTCTTTAGTGTGTGAGCACGACTTACATCGAGATTTCAACGTCATGTTGCTTGTCTAGAAAGGCAACATTGGTTCCGAGCTTGCATCTTATATATTGATACTACAACTTGCCACTTCGTCATTCCCTTGCTTGTTGCCATTGTTGTTTGATTGCATCCTCTTGAAACCTCCCGGCAAAGGTGTCGGACCACCTTCAGCACTTTGAGTTCTTTTGAGATGTCAACTGTGTTCATGATGAGAAATACTCTCCTTGCCATCAATGATTTTTATTATCATCGGCAACACCGTTGACTTCCTTTCATCGCGAACTTGTCCACATTATGAATACAAGTTGCTCTCCAGCTAGTGTTGTGTTCTGCATTGAAGTATTACTGTCTTCTATGTCGAGAATGTTGTGGGGATTGCTCCACCTCTTAGAAATTCTCGGTGTGATGATACTTCTCACCATCACCATTCTTATTTGGTCCCCGTGTTGTTTTTAACCGGGATACCAATATGCTAACGATGCTTCTTGAGTTATGTACTTCTAGCAACCCTATTGCTTTGAAGTTAACGATCGACAGTTCGTTCTTAGACTGTTGGTTATTGAATTGTCACTCTAACATTGATCTTGCTGCCTAAGGTCATATTTCAGGCACACCTTTCAACTAATGATTAATGGTGTATGTTTTCCTCGAGCATACAACATTATATCATTTGAATTAACAAGTGTCATCTTCTTGTTCACATTATTATGGAAATCCATCCGTTTGGAATTCTAGATGAATTGTCGCTGAGCCCATCAGTCACCTCCTCATCCTCTCCTTGGTTTAATGATGAACTATTGTTTCGAGAACCCACTCCCATAGTTCATTTCCCGAGAATCTTGCATTGTCATTTCGTCGATTTGTGTTGCACCTTTTCTTCTCGAACATCCTGAGTCTGAGTTATCATGACCCCAATCAGATCTGAATCCCGGTCAGATATGATGGTTGGGACAAATTTCTAG
The DNA here is from genome assembly GCA_902687465.1 of Secale cereale. Classification (NCBI taxonomy): domain Eukaryota; kingdom Viridiplantae; phylum Streptophyta; class Magnoliopsida; order Poales; family Poaceae; genus Secale; species Secale cereale. The sequence continues at coordinate 351,933,924 of LR738709.1, forward strand.
GAGTTATATGGTTGTCCTTTGATGACCCGGTAATATGATGTCATGCCTAGCACCCCTGGCTGGAGGACCTATCATTATAATCTCTTTTGCAAGGATAACCATTCTTCTAGGAAGAATGGTAAGACTTATTTTATAAGTTGCTCCTGATGGATCTTTTGTGTATCCAAAATCTGGCCCTTAATTGAAACACCATATCATTGCTACCTCGAAGCATGACTATGATACACCGCCAATCCACAAGGACATCGGAGGCGTGGTGCTAAATGTTTCTTGGTCAGATATCCAAACACCATTGTATGGGTAACATCTTGATTAATCCTTGCCTCTTTATCTGAATGGTTGGGTACTTGCTCTCCTACCCTGTATTCCATGTTCTTCTTGTCCAAGAGAAGGATATACTCCTAATAATTGTGTGTAATCACAATTTTCCTTTCCATTTTTTTGTTTAACTTTTCTTTGATCTACATATAATCTAAGCAGTAATAATTCTCTGCTTATGTAAACACCTCGTTGTACAACTCTGTCGGTAAGACCCTATTACTATGGATGGTAACACTCCGGTAACCACCGATGGAAGAAAACTTTTTTCTACCGGTCCGCCTCGTTTCAACGAGCGGGTAATGGTTCTCTTCGTTCCTTGTCTTTGGTACTGACATTGTTGCCCACATAGCAGACAAGCTATCCACTGATATGCCTCCCTGTCGCGGTTGCGCAAGATGTCGCCACCCTTCCTATTTTCAACCCACATGGTGGGACCATAACCCACAGGTCCACTGGATCGAAACCTGACTCTTCCTTACAACCCGGATTCTAATGTATCCTTGGCACCTGGCTTCGTATGTGATTCACGAGCTAAATTCTTTACCATTATTCATCCTGTAATCAAACACCATATTATTCTCGTTGATCAAGACCCCATTCCAGCTTCTGGTTAGGCATCGAATGACTGCCTATCCATTTGAAACTTTGGTACCATCGTATATTGCACTCAACGAATTCACTGAAATACAACTCGTGGGGTACCTCGTGTACTTCCCATGGGGTTCATCGTCAGATGCCCAACTTTGTGGAGATGCGTTCTTCCGGAGTTTTCAACCTGGTCGCGCTCGTAGGACGATAGAGATCCCGAAGAAAGGATGAGGACATGATCACGATGACTTGAAGCAAAGAAATGAAGACTTCAATGAAAGGGGTCAACCTCTTCGAAAGGGCAGCCAAGACCGAGAAAACTCGTTAGGTTATCGCTACCAGCACTCCCCCCCCCCCTTACTCCAGCGCTTAAATCTCGGGACGAGATTTCTTGTAGTGGAGGAGAATTGTGACGCCCGGATAATCAAGCTACAGTAAACCTCTACTGATGATGCCACGTCACCGCAGTTACTGTCGATAAACTCACGTTATTATAAAACCAATTCAAATTCAAATTTGAATTAAAGTCAAACGATAAAAGTTTTCAAATGTCAAAACTAAAATGTTCATCATCTGGAAAATAATTCCTAATTAATTATGGTGCAGAAACAAGCATCTGTATAAGTATCTAAATGCCCTTAAATAAATAAAACAGCGACTCAAACAATTAATTAAATGCCCTTTTATAAAATATAAAATATTGAACTAAATTACTTAGGTGCCAAACTTGTTGTGGCAGAAGCATGTATTGGAGCACTATTTTAGGTTATACTATGGTAATTAATAAAACTAAAATTAATTAGAAAATAAATGGAAAACAGAAAGTAATAAAAGGGAAAAACAGAAAAGAAAGAAATGTAAAAGGCCTAAGTGCACTGTGCACTTAGGCCTGCTAGCAGAGTGATGGGCCCAGCCCACTAGCAGGTCATCCCCGTCCTCTCCCTGTTCACAGCCGCGCTGGACAGCGCTCCTGCGTCCATGGCGCGGATGGCCACGCGTTGGCCATCCCGCGGCCACCCCCGTCGCCCCCGGCGACCTACAAGATGCCTGCGGCCTCCCCTAACCCTAGATGACCCCAGATACCCCTCTCGCCACAGATCCCCTCTTCCCCCTCCTCGCCCGGACCACCGTCGCCATGAACTCCATCGATCCCGCGGCCACCGTCGCCCCCATGCTCTAAGGAGGTGTCCAGCAGCTCCGCGACGATCATCTGCATCTTCTACGCCAACCATCGCAAGCCAGTAGGCGCTGCATCGACTCGAACGGCTGTCTTCTTCCTCGGGCCCCGACGAGCTTCTTCATCGAGCCCGTCACCGTCGAGCCCTCCCCGAGCCCGCTAAGCACATCTACTGGCTCACTGTGATCTCCTCTCCATTTCCCCTCATCTCTCTCTCTCTCTCTCTCTCTCTCTCTCTCTCTCTCTC
>LR738709.1:351954271-352152882 GCA_902687465.1 Secale cereale
GATTTTTTATATAATTTTTCTGGATTTTTCCTGACAGTTCTCGTAATGTGAAAACCTGAAATACAAAAACAGCTGAAAACAGAAACTGGCACTGGGGTGCACTGGATTAGTAGGTTAGTCCAAATATGATCAAAAGTGTATGGAAGTGTATAAATATCATAGCAATATCACCCAAAAGTGGCATGGAGCAAGCAGAAATTATAGATACGTTTTGGACGTATCATTGGGCGATGGGCCCGGACCCCTGCGCGCTTAGGGTTTAGACCGGCGTGCTGACCTCTCTGTTGTGCTTAGTTAGGGCTGCGACGTGTTGATCTTCCGAGGCCGGGCATGACCCTGGAAAGTGTGTCCGGCCAAATGGGATCGAGCGTGCTGGGTTACATGGTGCACCCCTACAGGGAAGTTAATCTATTCGAATAGACGTGTCCTTCGGTAAAAGGACGACCCGGAGTTGTACTCTGACCTCATGACAACTAAAACTGGATACTTAATAAAACACACCCAGACAAGTTCCAGATACAACCCGGTGATTGCTTTCTCACAGGGCGACGAGGGGAGGATCACCGGGTAGGATTATGCTATACGATGTTACTTGGTGAACTCTTCAGCTACTCAAGACGGAGGCTGCCAGAAGCTTTGATACTTGTTACTTTTCCATCTTCTCTCTTCTACTGCTGCAAGATGGAGGTGGCCAGAAGCGTAGTCTTCGATTCGATTAGCTATCCCCCTCTTATTCTGGCATTCTGCAGTTTAACCCACATATATTACCCCCTTTACACAGATACCATTGCATATGTAGTGTAGATCCTTGCTTGCGAGTACTTTGGATGAGTACTCACGGTTGCTTTTCTCCCCCTTTTCCCCCTTTGTCCCTTCTTCTCGGATGATGCAACCAGATTGATGAAGTCTACGAGACAGAAGATCCCGATGATGTTTCTACATGGAGTTCGGCTTCGAGGAGTAGTTAGGAGGTCCCAGGCAGGAGGCCTTGCCTTTTCGATCGTTGCTATATTTGTGCTAGCCTTCTTAAGGCAAACTTGTTTAACTTATGTCTGTACTCAGATATTTTTGCTTCCGCTGACTCTTGTGTATTCGAGCCCTCGAGGCCCCTGGCTTGTAATATAAAGCTTGTATTATTTTAATTTCTCTCTAGAGTTGTGTTGTGATATCTTCCAGTGAGTCCCTGATCTTGGTCGTACACATTTGCGTGCATGATTAGTGTACGGTCAAATCGGGGGCGTCACAAGTTGGTATCAGAGCCGACTGCCTGTAGGAATCCCCCTTTCCAACTCCTTGGCCGAAGTTAAGTCTAGTCTTTGAAAAACAAATTTACTAACTTGTTGTGTGGCTTACGGGCCCACATCACCATTGGGTGGTATTAGGATCTTTTACTCCTCGTCTATACTCTGGGACTCTTATCTCTCTTCTATTCGGGATAAATGAATTTTGCTAAATCTAACATTAGGATCTCGTTATCACTTTCACCCGGAGAGCACCTTATGATTGATGATCGTCTGCTGCACCAGAAGACCCTGAAGATACTCTCCGCTGTGAACCCGAGAACTTGTGTTCATCGCCTTTGCAAATCACTACCACCGATATATCCTTATGGATATCTGCATGCACCTGTCATTCTCATGATCATTCCTCGCCGCTCTTATTGTTACAAGATGCCCCGAAATTTTCTCCGTTGTCCGAGAATCCTTTGAGTTTACTGTCTTTGCAGTTTTATTTCGCATGAAAACCCTTACGGTTATTTCCTCACATTTATCGAGGATCCGTTCTTTTCAATTGTTCATGTGTCTCACAAAATTCTTCGAAATACTTTTCGTTTTTTCGAAAATCCTATGCACCCTGTTACTCTTGAAATTCTTAGCTGCTTGCAGTATGGTTAATTCCATATGACTAGTAGTCTTCGTTAACATCCCTTGCCTTATCCATTTTGAGCCTATTGATTCAATGTGTGCGTATGCACACAGTCATCCGGTTATCCTTTCTAAAAATTATCTTTCCAGCTCAGACGTCATTCCGGACATGAGTTGGTTCTCGGCAATTCAAACCTTTATTGATTGTCCAACTAAGTGTTTTCAACTTATCCATCCTTGATCAGAGCGTCTGCTTTTGATCCTTCCTTTTGGAAACCATAATTTCTTTCTAATTCAAGCATCAGATTAATAAGGTGATTCTTGAATCTGACGCCTCTGCATTCTTTCTTCCTCTGAGTGAGTATCGATACTCACATCAGCTCCGTTGTGGATTGCCCGATCCATTGTTGGATTGTTATCCGACAGTACCCTTCATATTCAATCACCTTGTGAGTTCTTCCCCTGATACATAATGCCTTTGGTAAATTATATCCTCTGCTTGACCAACCATGCTCTGCTTTCGAGCTTGTGTTTTGACTTTTGAAACTTGTGGTATATGTTACTAAGATGCCCGATGGGTTGAAACTATGACTTCCCCTAATTCGCGAGAATCCGAAAGTTTTCACAAGTCATACTCTTCCGGTGTCCCACCAAATGAAATTCCAACACTACAGTTTTATCAAAGCGAGAGGTGAATGAAATAATATGCATTAAAGAAGTGGGAGTCGACCTTGAACTTGTGTTCATGCCCATGAAAATAATGTAGACCATCTCGGAAGATTCTTGCAAAATGATTATCCAGCTGTATAATTTCTTCGGTATTCTTGAATTGATTCCTTACAGTTATGGTTCCGACCATGCTGTCCTGATCTGATATATCTGATGGGAATTCATTCCCATGCCTCGTTTATGTTGGCAAGGTTGAAGTATCTACCGTCATAGGTCAATGACCCGGTTCTACTTCTATCATGTTCTACATTCGAGTATTACCCCCTGGTATCTCGAAGATGTCTTGCCATTGCAACACATCTTACTAACTTCGTCGAAGAAATGTCTTTCCTTGTCGTAATCACTCTACGGGTTCTGGGTTGTTGTCAACCGAGGACACTGACTAGTGGAATTATTCCGCACTATAAATCAAATACCCCCAGTATTTTATTGGGAAATTCTGAACTCAATCTGGTCATTCCTATACTATTGGCTGCATCCTGGTCTTGCTATCTTTGACTGTGCTACCTCGTCCTTCTCTGATGCATGGATTCTTCAGTGTGAGAGCATGACTTACGTCGGGCTTTCAACATCATGTTGCTTGTCTTGAAAGGCAACTTTGGTTTCGAGCTTGCATCTTATATACTGATCCTATAACTTGCCACTTCGTCATTCCCTTGCTTGTTGCCGTTGTCGTTTGATTGCATCCCCTTGAAACCCTCCCGACAAATGTGTCGGAACACCTTCAACACTTTGACTACTTCTGAGATGTCAATTGTGTTCGTGATGAGAAATACCCTCCTTGCCCTCGATGATTTTTATTATCATCGACAACACCCTTGATTTCCTTTCATCGCGAACTTGTCCACATTATAATTGCAACTTGCTCTCCAGCTAGTGTTGTGTTCTGCCTTGAAGTATTACTGTCTATTATGTCGAGAATGTTGTGGGGATTGCTCCACCTCTTAGAAATTCTCGGTATGATGATACTTCTCACCATCACCATTCTTCCTTGGCCCCGTGTTGTTTATAACCGGGATACCAATATGCTAAAGATGCTACTTGAGTTCTGCACTTCTAGCAACCCTATTGCTCTGAAGTTAACGTTCGACGGTTCGTTCTTAGACTGTTGGTTATTGAATTGTCACTCTAACATTGATCTTGCTGCCGAAGGTCATATTTCGGGCACACATTTCACCTAATGATTAATGGTGTATGTTTTTTCTCGAGCATACAACATCATATCATTTGAATTGATAAGTGTCCTCCTTTTGTTCACATTATTGTGGAAATCCATCCGTTTGGAATTCTCGATGAATTGTTGCTGAGCCCATCAGCCACCTCCTCATCCTATCCTTGGTTTAATGATGAACTGTTGTTTCGGGATCCCGCTCCCATAGTTCATTTCCCGATAATCCTGTAATGTCATTTCGTCGATTTGTGCTGCACCTTTTCTTCTCGAACATCCTGAGTCTGAGGTATCATGACACCAATCGGATCTGAATCTCGGTCAGATATGATGGTTGGGACAACTTTCCAGTAGTTATAATGTTGGTCCTTTGATGACCCGATAATATTATGTCATGCCTAGCACCCCTGGCTAGAGGACCTATCATTATAACTTCTTTTGCAAGGATAACCATTCTTAAAGGAAGAAATTGTAAGACTTATTTTATAAGTTGCTCCCGATAGATCATTTGTGTATCCAAAGTCTGGCCCTTGATTGAAACACCATATCATTGCTACCTCGAAGCATGGCTATGATACCCCGCTCATCAACAAGAACATTGGAAGCGTGATGCTAAATGATTCTTGGTCAGTTATCCAAACACCGTTGTATGGATAACATATTGATTAATCCTTGCCTCTTTATCTGAATGGTTGGGTACTTCTCCTACCCTGTATGCCATGTTCTTTTCAATGGGAAGGATATATCCTAATAATTGTGTGTAATCACACTTTTCCTTTCCATTTGTTTGTTTAACCTTTCCTTGATCTACATATAATCTAAGCAGTAATAATTCTCTCCTTATGTAAACACCTTGTTGTACAACTCTCTCAGTGGGACCCTATTACTATTGTTGATAACATTCCATTAACTGTCGGTGAACGAGAACCTTGCCTATTGGTCCGCCTCGTTTCAACGAGCGGGAAAATGGTTCTCTTCGTTCCTCGTCCTTGGTACCGACATCGTTGATGACATAGCTGACAAGCTATCCACTGACATGTCTCCCTGTCGTGGTTGTGCAAGATGTCACACCCTTCCTATTTTCAACCCACATGGTGGGACCATAACCCACAGGTCCACTGGATTGAAACCTAAGTCTTCTTTACAACCCGGATTCTAATGTATCCTTTGCACCTGGCTTCGTATGTGATTCACAAGCTAAATTATATATCATTATTCATACTAGAATCAAACACCATGTTATTCACGTTGTTCAAGCCCCCATTCCAGATTCTGACTAGGCATTGAATGATTGCCTACCCATTCGAAACTTTGGTACCATCGTATAGTGCACTCAATGAATTCACCGAAATACTACTCGTAGGGTACTTCGTGTATCACTTTCTGAATTCGCCGTCAGATGCACAGACTTTGTGGAAATACGTTCCTCCAAAGTTTTTCCCTTGGTCACGTTCGTAGGACGATGGAGATCCCAAAGAAAGGATGACGATTACGATGACTTGAAGCAGAGAAATGAAGACATCAACAAAAGGGATCAACCTCTTCGAAAAGGGCAGTCAAGACCGAGAAGACTCGTTAGGTTTTCGCTACCAGCCCTTTTCCCCCCTTTTCTCCACCGCTTAAATCTCGGGACGAGATTTCTTGTAGTGGAGGAGAATTGTGACGCCCGGATAGTTAAGCTATAGTAACCCTCTGATAATGACAACGCGTCACCGTAATTACTGTTGGTAATCTCGTGTTAGTTCGAAACCGGTTCGAATTCAAATTTGAATTAAAGGCAAACACCAAAAGTTTTGAAATATTAAAACTAAAATGTTCGGGATGTGTCAAATAAATCATAAGTATTTATGATGGAGAAACCACACTGTTATACTATGTCTGGATGCACCAAAATAATAAAAACAGTAGCAAAAACTATTATTCAAATACTCTTAAATATTAAATAATCATGTAACTATTTTAGTTTGCATAGTAAATCATTGTAGCAGTGGTACAACTGGCAACATCAATTTAGATGCCACTTTGGTATATTATTAAAACCTAAAATAAACAAGAACAAAAAGAAACAGAAAAGAAAAGAAAACTACTAAACAAAAACAAATGAAAGAAAAAAATAAGGCCCCCTAGCCAACTGGGCCAAATGACCCAGCTGGCCACCAGGCCGGCCCAACCATCTCGCCTACATAGGCCTCCCCCCCCCAAGTCCAGAACCCCCCACCGACACCCCACTTTTCCCCGAAATATCTCCCCCCTCTCTTCCCGATTGGATCGGGATCGGAGAAGGAGGACGGGCTCGTCGCCGCCCCTCGACGCACTCGCCGGAGCTGCCCAGTCGGTCTGCCTCCTCTTCGTCACCGTCGTCCCCGACGACCGCCTCGACCCCCGCTGCCTGTCCCTACAGCCCCCGGTGAGGCCTCGGCCTCCTCTCCTCTTTTCCCCCTACCGCATCGCTACCGCGGTCACCGCGGCTCCCCACGCCTCGGCCACACCTCCCCACGCCTGCTTCCCCCTTCGTGCGCGCCCGCCTCTGGCCGAGCACGCCTCCACCGAGCCGCGGCCGCAGCCGTCCCTCCCCACCGCGTCGTGGCTGCGTCGGCCCCGCCACCGTCGCCGGCGGCGACGCCCGCACCCTCCGCCAGCTCGCCCCGGCTCGGTCCTCTCCCAGCTCGCCTCGCCGCGCCGCTCCCGACGGCTGCCTCGACCCGCAGATAGCGCCGCCGTGCGCCATGGTCGTTGGCCGCCCCAGAGACGTGCTCCAGCCCACCACTCCGGCCGCCGTCGGCCCCCTGCGGCACCCGTCGCTCCTCCCCCCACTGCTCTGTGCTGCCGCTGCGCTGGCCCCGCCGCCGCTCCGCCCGGCGCGCCCCTCCCTCGGTCCTCGTGCGCGTCGCGGCCGCCTTTGCTCGCCCGCGCTCCAGCTCCCTCCGCCTCCTCGCAGCGCAGGCTCCACCGCTCGACGCCGCCGCTGCACTCCCGCACGCCACGGCCCCGCTCCTGCTGCTCATCCGTCGAACCGCCACCGGTGCTCGCCGGCGTGCCCGCGCCCACGCCCGCTAGCCGCCCCGCGGCGCCCCGTCGGGTGCGCCCTCGCGGGCCAGCGCCCTTGCGGGTTGAGCCTGATAGTGCGCGTGACCGCTAAGGGCCCCTGGGGCTATGGCAGACGGGGCCCACGCCCCTGAAATGTTTTTTTTTTAAGATTAAGATTTAAAAAAATGATAATAATTAAAATATTAATTAATTAATTAAAGAATTAATTAACTTAATTAGTCCCTATTAGATTAAGCTAATTGCTAGTTAACCTTATTAATCTGGTTAGTTAATCTTAGTCAATGACAAACGGGACCCACCCGTCAGCTTGACTGGTCAACGGTCAAAACTGGTCGCTGATGTCATGCTGACGTCATAAATGCATTTTAGAATTAAATTAATTCTGTTAATTCTAGTAAATGATTAAATCCTTTTTAAAATTAATATAAAATAAACCGTAGCTCGGATGGAAAAACTTTGTATATGAAAGTTGCTCAGAACGACGAGGCGAATCCGAATACGCGGTCCGTTCGTCCGCCACACATCTCTATCATACCGAGCATGCAACATTCCCCTCCGTTTCATCTGCCCGAAAATGCCTAACACCGGGAATACTTTCCCGGGTGTTATTCCTCTTTGCCTGTATCACCGAGCACCGCGTTAGGTCACACGTAGCACCGCCTTTTGCCATGTTATGCTTTGTGATGCTATTGTTTGCTTTGTTATTTATTTGTTTCCCCTTCGTTGCTTATTTTCGGTAGACTCTGATACTTTGATAGACCCCGAGACCATTGATGCTTCGGTGTTCGACTACGGCTACGCTTCCGAAGATTCCTTTCGTCTGCAGTGCTTCCAGGCAAGCCCCCCCCCCTTTGATCACCAGATATCGCCTATTCTTCTTTCTACTGCTTGCATTAGAGTAGTGTAGCATGTTACTGTTCGGTTACTCCCTACTCTGTTGCATAGCCTTTTATTGCTGCTACAACCGTTGATACATGCACCTGCCATCCTAATGCTTAGTATAGGATGCTAGTATCCCATCAGTGGCCCTTCATTCTTGTCCATCTGCCATGCTATACCATCGGGCCGTGATCACTCGGGTGGTGATCACAGGTATATACTATATACATACTTTACATACACATGATGATGATTCGGAGATGGGGGTTGAAGGGGCAGGTGGTTCCACCCAGGTAGTGGTGGGCCTGGGTTCCCGACAGCCCCCTGATGGTTACTTTGTGGCGGAGCAACAGGGCGGGTTGCGACCACCTAGGAGACAGGTGGGCCTGGCCCTGGTCGTTGTCCGCGGTTATTCCATAATAACACGTTTAACGGGATCTTGGTATTTGATCTGAGTCTGGCCATTTGGTCTATACGCACTAACCAGCTACGTGGGAATAGTTATGGGCACTCGACGTCGTGGTATCAGCCGAAGCCTTCTTGACATCAGCGACTTAGCGGCGCGCGGCGCGTTGGACCGCGTAATGCAACTTCCTTAGTAATGGAGGTTGCTAGGTCTGCTCACCGGCCGCGTACGCAACGTGCAGGTGTGCATTGGGCGATGGGCCCGGACCCCTGCGCGCTTAGGGTTTAGACCGGCGTGCTGACCTCTCTGTTGTGCTTAGGTAGGGCTGCGACGTGTTGATCTTCCGAGGCCGGGCATGACCCTAGAAAGTGTGTCCGGCCAAATGGGATCGAGCGTGCTGGGTTACGTGGTGCACCCCTACAGGGAAGTTAATCTATTCGAATAACCGTGTCCCTCGGTAAAAGGACGACCCGGAGTTGTACTCTGACCTCATGACAACTAAAACTGGATACTTAATAAAACACACCCAGACAAGTTCCAGATACAACCCGGTGATCGCTTTCTCACAGGGCGACGAGGGGAGGATCACCGGGTAGGATTATGCTATACGATGTTACTTGGTGAACTCTTCAGCTACTCAAGACGGAGGCTGCCAGAAGCTTTGATACTTGTTACTTTTCCATCTTCTCTCTTCTACTGCTGCAAGATGGAGGTGGCCAGAAGCGTAGTCTTCGATTGGATTAGCTATCCCCCTCTTATTCTGGCATTCTGCAGTTTAACCCACATATATTACCCCCTTTACACAGATACCATTGCATATGTAGTGTAGATCCTTGATTGCGAGTACTTTGGATGAGTACTCACGGTTGCTTTTCTCCCCCTTTTCCCCCTTTGTCCCTTCTTCTCGGATGATGCAACCAGATTGATGGAGTCGAGGAGCCAGAAGATCCCGATGATGTTTCTACATGGAGTTCGGCTTCGAGGAGTAGTTAGGAGGTCCCAGGCAGGAGGCCTTGCCTTTTCGATCGTTGCTATATTTGGGCTAGCCTTCTTAAGGCAAACTTGTTTAACTTATGTCTGTACTCAGATATTTTTGCTTTCGTTGACTCTTGTGTATTCGAGCCCTCGAGGCCCGTGGCTTTTAATATAAAGCTTGTATTATTTTAATTTGTCTCTAGAGTTGTGTTATGATATCTTCCAGTGAGTCCCTGATATTGGTCGTACACATTTGCGTGCATGATTAGTGTACGGTCAAATCGGGGGCGTCACAGTATGACTGTTGTCCCCAATGGTAAAGATGAATTGATCCCGCAAAGAATAGCTACATGATATAGGATGGTAATTGATTTACGTAAGTTAAATAAAGCTACTAAGAAAGATCATTACCCCTTGCCATTTATTGATGAAATGCTAGAAAGATTATCCAAACATACTCATTTCTGCTTTCTAGATGGTTATTCTGGTTTTCTCAAATACCTGTGTCAAAGGGGGATCAAGAAAAGACCACCTTTACTTGTCCTTTCGGTACCTTTGCTTATAGACGTATGCCTTTTGGTTTATGTAACGCACCTGCTACCTTTCAAAGATGCATGATGGCTATATTCTCTGATTTTTGTGAAAAGATTGTTGAAGTGTTCATGGATGATTTCTCCGTTTACGGAACTTCTTTTGATGATTGCTTAAGCAACCTTGATCGAGTTTTGTAGAGATGTGAAGACACTAACCTTGTCTTGAATTGGGAGAAGTGCCACTTTATGGTTAATGAAGGCATTGTCTTGGGACATAAAATTTCTGAAAGAGGTATTGAAGTTGACAAAGCTAAAGTGGATGCTATTGAAAAGATGCCATGCCCTAAGGATATCAAAGGTATACGAAGTTTACTTGGTCATGCCGGGTTTTATAGGAGGTTCATCAAGGACTTCTCCAAAATTTCCAGGCCTCTGACTAATCTTTTACAGAAAGATATTCCTTTTGTCTTTGATGATGATTGTCTAGAAGCATTTGAAATACTTAAGAAAGCATTGATCTCTGCACCTATTGTCCAGCCTCCTGACTGGAATTTACCCTTTGAGATTATGTGTGATGCTAGTGATTATGTTGTAGGAGCTGTTTTAGGGCAAAGAGTAGATAAGAAATTGAATGTTATCCAGTATGCTAGTAAAACTCTAGATAGTGCCCAAAGAAATCATGCTACTACTGAGAAAGAATTTCTAGCAATTGTGTTTGCTTGTGATAAGTTTAGACCCTATATCGTTGATTCTAAAGTAACTATTCGCACTGATCATGCTGCTATCAAATACCTTATGGAAAAGAAAGATGCTAAACCTAGACTTATTAGATGGGTTCTCTTGCTGCAAGAATTTGACTTGCATATTATTGATAGAAAGGGAGCTGAGAACCCCGTAGCAGATAACTTGTCTAGGTTAGAGAATATACTTGATGACCCACAACCTATTGATGATAGCTTCCCTGATAAACAACTAGCTGTCATAAATACTTCTCGTACTACTCCTTGGTATGCTGATTATGCTAATTTTGTTGCTAAGTTTATACCTCCTAGCTTCACTTACCAGCAAAAGAAAAAGTTCTTCTATGATTTGAGACATTACTTTTGGGATGACCCACATCTTTACAAAGAAGGAGTAGATAGTATTATTAGACGTTGTGTGCCTGAGCATGAACAGGAACAGTTCTTACGCAAGTGCCACTCCGAAGCTTACGGAGGCACCATGCGGGAGACAGAACTGCACACAAGGTATTGCAATCCGGTTTTAGTGGCCTACTCTCTTCAAGGATGCCCGTAAGTTTGTCTTATCATGTGATGAATGTCAAAGAATCGGTAATATTAGTAGACGTCAAGAAATGCCTATGAATTATTCATTTGTTATTGAACCATTTGATGTTTGGGGCTTTGATTATATGGGACCTTTTCCTGCCTCTAATGGGTACACACATATCCTAGTTGCTGTTGCTTACGTTACTAAGTGGGTAGAAGCTATTCCAACTAGTAGTGTTGATCATAACACCTCTATGAAGATGCTTAAAGAAGTTATATTTCCAAGGTTTGGAGTCCCTAGATATCTGATGACTGATGGTGGTTCACACTTTATTCATGGTGCTTTCCGTAAGATGCTTGCTAAGTACGATGTCAAGCATAAATTGCATCACCCTATCACCCACAGACTAGTGGTCAGGTAGAACTAAGTAATAGGGAGTTGAAATTAATCTTGCAAAATACAGTTAATATGTCTAGAAATAATTGGTCCAAGAAACTAGATGGTGCATTATGGGCCTATAGAACTGCATACAAAAATCCTATGGGTATATCTCCATATAAGATGGTTTATGGAAAATCTTGCCACTTACCTCTTGAGCTAGAACATAAGGCATATTGGGCTATCAAAGAGCTCAATTATGATTTCAAACTTGCCGGTGAATAGAGGCTATTTGATATTAGCTGTCTCGATGAATGGAGAACCCAGGCTCACGAGAACGCCAAGTTATTTAAAGAAAAAGTTAAAAGATGGCATGACAAAAGAATATAAAAGCGTGAGTTCAACGTAGGTGATTATGTTTTGCTATTCAACTCTCGTTTAAGATATTTTGCAGGAAAACTTCTCTCCAAGTGGGAAGGACCTTATGTTATCGGGGAGGTCTATCATTCCGGTGCCATAAAGATCAACAACTTCGAAGGTACAAATCCGAAGGTGGTGAATGGTCAATGGATCAAACATTATATCTCAGGTAATCCTATAAATGTTGAAACTAATATTATTGAAACCATAACCCCGGAGGAATACATAAGGGACACTTTCCAGAATGATTCAGCCTCCGAAAAGGAAGAGGTACGTGATACGGTAAGTAAACCGACTCCAAAATAGTTCTAAAGACAACTTTCTCCGTTTTGGAATATTTAGAAAAATACAAAAATAAACCGCAGTCCGGAGGAGACACGAGGTGGCCTCGAGGGTAGGGGCGCGCCCCCCTTCCCAGGGCGCGCCCCCCTGCCTCGAGGGCACCCCGTGTGTCCCTTGGACTCCGTTTTCTTGTGGGTTACTCCTTTCGTGCTGGAAAAATTCATTATATATACTCCCGAAGGTTTTGACCTCTGTATCACGCAGAATTCCTCTATTTTCGTTTCGAGCTATTTTCTGCTAGGGTTTGCGAAGCTAGGCATCATGTCGTCTCCCTCCTCCAACAACGAAGGCAATGATGCTTGGCTAATGAAGATAGATTTGAAGAGGGAAGGACCCGAGGAGATCCACAAGGAGAAGAAGATCAAGATGGAGGTGGAGGATTCGGCTCCGGCAGCGGGAGAAGAAGACACCTCTAAATCCCTTCCTAATCTCTTTACCTCAACTGAGCTAGATGCTTTCAGGATGATTGAGTTAGCTCAGATTCGCAACAAGCATCTCACGAGTGAAAATCTTTTGTTGAAGGATTACATAGGTGCTCTCAAAGGTATTATCCGCAAGCTGGAAGATCTCCTACGCTCGATATATGAGGATCCCCCATCACTACTTGCAACTCCATCATCACCAACCCCGAAGAAGGAGACATAATCGTATGGGTATGGGCACTCCCCTTGGCAACTGCCAAGCTTGGGGGAGTGACCCCGGTATCGTATCACCATCACCCCTATATTTACTATTTTACTTAGTTCGATCCTTTTGGTAGTATCTTGATTTATTAGAATAAAGTTAGCATGATCTAGTTGTGAGCTTTTGCTTTGTGAGCTTTATCCTTTGTAATCGAGTCTGTGAGCTATATAATAAAGATTAGTGTTGAGTCAGGGGCTTGATTTCCTCACTTGGGTCATGATAAAAAAGAACGAAAACAAAAAGAGAATCAAAGAGATCATATCGATATTATGGGAAGTAATGACTTCACATATAAGAGTATGATAAATAAAAGTTGTTGGGAGGTGACAAACATAGTTTTGGTCATCGTTGCAATTAATAGGAAGTAATAAAAGAAGAGAGGCTTCACATACAAATATACTATCTTGGACATATTTTATGATTGTAAGCACTCATTAACGTATAACATGCTAAAGAGTTGATGTTGGACAAGGAAGACAACATAATGGGTTATGTCTTCTTATATACGAAATAAAGTATATTGTCCTGGATCTTCCAACATGTTGAGCTTGCCTTTCCCTCTCATGCTAGCCAAAACTCCTCGCACTAAGTAGAGATACTACTTGTGCTTCCATATATCCTTAAACCCAGTTTTGCCATGAGAGTCCACCATACCGACCCATGGATAGAGAAAGATCCTTCCAAGTAAGTTGTCATGTTGTAAACCCGCTAATATATGCATGATTTATTAGTGTGGGAGAAATGAGCTTTATACGAGCTTGTGATATGGAAGTAATAAAAGCGACGGACTGCATAATAAAGGTCTTTACCACAAGTGGCAATATAAAGCGAAGTTCTTCTATGCTAAGACTTTGTGCATCCAACCATAAAAACACATGACAACCTCTGCTTCCCTCTGCGAAGGGCCTATCTTTTATTCTTGTCTTATAAGTGTCAAGGTGAGATCCACCTTTCCTTTTTCATTTTATCCTTTGGCAAGCACATTGTGTTGGCAGGTTCCTGATATATATACCCACTTGGATGTAAGTTTTCATGATCTATTACTGTTGACATTACCCTTGAGCTAAAAGGTTAGGAGGCAACCCCATAAGCCCCTATATTTCTCTGTGTCTGATTAAAAATCCATAAACACAAGTATTGCGTGAGTGTGAGAAACTGTGAAAGACTATATGATAGTTGAGTATGTAGGCTTGCTGAAAAGTTCTTATATTGACTCTTTCCGATGTTACGACAAATTGCAATTGCTTCAATGACCGAGACCAAAGTTTGTTAGTTTCCAATGAAGCTTATGATGCATACTTGATATTGTGGATGAATTGTTACCTTTGCATAATGATCATATGACTATATTCATATAAGTTGCTGTTATAAGAATGATCATGATGCCCTCATGCCCGTATTCTGTTTTTATCGACACCTCTATCTCTAAACATGTGGGCATATTTTTCGATATCGGCTTTCGCTTGAGGACAAGCAAGGTCTAAGCTTGGGGGAGTTGATATGTCCATTTGGCATCATGCTTATAAGTTGATATTTATTGCATTATGGGCTGTTCATACATTTTTTGTCACAATACTTATGCCTTTTCCCTCTTATTTTGCAAGGTTTACATGAAGAAGGGGGAATGTCGGCAGCTGGAATTCTGGGCAGGAAAAGGAGCAAACTCTGGAAACCTATTCTGCACAACTCCAAAAGCCCCAAAACTCCACAGAACATTTTTTTAGAAAATATAAAAAATACCTGGCGGAAGAAACCACGAGGGGGGCACTGGCTGGCCTCGAGGGTGGGGGGCGCGCCCCCCTTCCCAGGGCGCGCCCCCTGCCTCGAGGGTCAGCCGGTGGGCCCCAGGTGACCATCTTCTCCTATATGAAGCGTTTTGACCTGGAGAAAATCAAGAGGAGGCTTTCGGGACCAGACGCCGCCGTCTCGAGGCGGAACCGAGGCGAATACCAATTTATGGCTCCGGCAGAGCTGTTCTGCCAGGGATACTTCCCTCCGGGAGGGGGAAATCGTCACCGCCGTCATCACCAACAACTCTCCCATCTTGGGAAGAGCTATCTTCATCAACATCTTCACCAGCACCATCTCCTTTCAAACCCTAGTTCATCTCTTGTATCCAATCCTTGTATCAAAACCTCAGATTGGTACCTGTGGGTTGCTAGTAGTGTTGATTACTCCTTGTAGTTGATGCTAGTTGGTTTATTTGGTGGAAGATCATATGTTCAGATCCATTATGCATATTAATACCCCTCTGATCATGAACAATATTATGTCTTGTGAGTAGTTGCTTTTGTTCCTGAGGACATGGGAAAAGTCTTGCTATTAGTAGTCATGTGAATTTGGTCTTCGTTCGATATTTTGATGAGATGTATGTTGTCTCTCCTCTAGTGGTGTCATGTGAACGTCGACTACATGACACTTCACCATTATTTGGGCCTAGAGGAAGGCATTAGGGAGTAATAAGTAGATGATGGGTTGCTAGAGTGACAGAAGCTTAAACCCTAGTTTATGTGTTGCTTCGTAAGGGGCTGATTTGGATCCATATGTTTCAGCCTATGGTTAGGTTTACCTTAATACTTCTTTTGTAGTTGTGGATGCTTGCATTAGAGGTTAATCATAAGTGGGAGGCTTGTCCAAGGAAGGTCAGCACCCAAGCACCGGTCCACCCACATACCAAATTATCAAAGTACCGAACGCGAATCAGACGATCGTGATGAAAACTAGCTTGACGATAATTCCCATATGTCCTCGGGAGCGCTTTCCTTTATATAATAGTTTGTCCAGGCTTGTCCTTTGCTACAAAAAGGATTGGGCCACCTTGCTGCACCTTATTTACTTTTACCTTTTGTCACTTGCTACCAATTACCTTATCACAAAACTATTTGTTACCTATAATTTCAGTGCTTGCGGAAAATACCTTACTGAAAACTGCCTATCATTTCCTTCTGCTCCTCGTTGGGTTCGACACTCTTACTTATCGAAAGGACTACGATAGATCCCCTACACTTGTGGGTCATCAGAATGCTACTGCATGTGTTTATGATGCAATCTAAGATTATCTTGATTATCTCTTGCTGCTTGGCCAACATCACCACCTAGCTGCTTGCTTGCTTGCTTGATTACCGCTCTAAGGCAACTTCGTATTGTTCTTCTTCTTCATGTGCTACTTGTAGCATCAAGGGGATCTTCGAACGCTACTAGCAGGCCACCAGGACCAGCATGTGGACTGAGCAGCATGAGGTTGGCTGCTGCTTCTCTATCTTGCCTCCATCCATCTTTTTCTTTAGCTGTATCACTTTCTCCTTTCTTTGATATGGCTGATTTTCTTTGGTTTGATATCATGGCAGAAAATAATTAGGCACTAGGGAAATCATCTAGATCTGACTAGTTTGTACTTAGTCACTAGTGATGCACTACTCTTTTTCCTTGTGATGCCTGAGTACTGAAGAAATTGTTTTGGGTAATATGCAGTGGTCTTTTGCTTATGCTCTTCTGAGTATGGCAAGTGATTGTTTGGGGAGTAGATGTAGTGTGTGCTTATGCTCTTCTCAGATTTGCAGGAATAGTTCATTTTTGGGACATGTGCTAAATCAATAATGTTCCTCAGTGTGTTAAATCAAGCCTTGCATAGTACAATACACACACTAGACTATTTCTGAACGTGTTAAATTAACAATGTGTATGTGTTACTGTATCCTCGTAATTCTAATGTGTCACTGTATCCCAGTAAAGCAAGATGCTTGTTATACTCATGTTCCTGATGATATTGGTGTACACTCAATTTGGTTATTTCTTCTAGTTCTCCTACTAGTTGCCGTGTACTCCTAGTGATGTAGTTGTTGTGTAGTAATACAGAAATATTAATGCTCAGATATGATGATGTGGCCTACAGCGCACCTGCTTCGATGTCGACTCGTCCGTCGTCATCGCCTTCGAGGACGATGAGGACACCGCAGGCGCCGTCGGCCTCGGCGGCGGCTTCCATCGCTACCACATTATCGTCACCTACCAGTTCCACGACGGCGTCTGGGCCGTCGAGTCCTTCTGCAGCTCCTATCACTGCTCCTTCCACGGTTTGGGTGGGACTCATCATATCGGCCTCCTAGTTTCCCATTTCAGGTAGTACATCCTTCTTGCTCGAATATATTATTTGATCTGCATTCACATTTCCTGCTCTGGTGCAGAATTGATAGGTTCTTTCTAGATTCTTGTGTAATGAGCTCTTGTTTTTTTAGTACTTTTGTAATGGTATTCAGAAATAAAATTCATATGTTTCTATATATGTTCGTTTAGATAAGTATGTCAATACATAACTAGTAATGTAAATGGTGCGACAGAGTTCTAAATATAAATGCAAATAGCTTGTGAATGTCAATCTCATGTATCAGGGTCCTATTCTTGTAAACCTTATGTAAAGCTAAAATTCTTGTTGTGTGCAGGGTGACTAGTGATGCAGCACTCCAAGCAGTAGCAGGCATACCAAGCAGCGACAGGGGGAGGGGCTCTCTCGAACGTCGTCGCTCCCACTTATTGCTACTGTCATTGATTGATGATGGATGATCGCTGTTAGTTTAGCTCGATCGCTGCTCGTTAGCTCCTTGGTAGTCCCTACCTCTCTTGAAAGCGTCTACTGCTGCTGGTAGAAATAAAAATGGTAAATGTAGTCACATGTAGTTGTACTACCATGCAGTTCCTCTACTCGGACTGCCCTTTGTTGCTTCATTTCTATGTTAATTTAGTCTTTGTTGAATGGATCTACTATTTACTGTTGTGACTATTGAAAGAAATGAAATGGTTTGAATACATGCGTACATATTGATATGTCAAACTGGAATAGCTGCCCTTGTGATGTCATGTAATGCCCAGGATGGGACTATATCTCCTACGTGTCGAGGCACGACTTAAAGATATAAGCCCATTCTGGAATGATCGCAAGTTTGGTACCTTTGCACATCTCATGTAAAAATAGGGATGAAAGCTGAAAAGATAGTTGGCTTACACTTGCCACGTCACACAAATTCATTACATGTCCAAACATCATTCAAATAAACATCACAGCCCATCTAAGGGTAAAGATCCAAATGACAAGATACCAAACATAACTTAGAACCACAGGTCTGAATCGAATCCTAGTAGAAGCTCTACTGATCCATCGGATAGTTCACGTAGTAACGGCTACGCTCCTCGTCGTACTCCCAGTCTAGCTCAGTACCATCGCCTGTGTAGCTCACCATCGTACCTGCATCTGGTGTGGTGAAGTAACTGTGAGCCACAGAGGACTCAGCAATCCCGTTCCCGGGTAACATGACTATTCAAGCCTTGGGTGTGGAACAAGGCTGAAGAAAGAACAAGAGGTTGCAGCAGCACTAGCCTAGCTTATGTAAAAGAGAGCGAGGAGAGAGGTGCCTCGGACGAGAGATGATCACGAAGTGATCCTAACTAAAGCAAGTCAAACATAACCCCACCGTGTTCACTTCCCGAATCCCTTTCGGAAAATGACCGTCACGGTACACACGCTGGTAGTGTATTGGAACATGGTGTCAAGTTTTCTACAACCGGATATTAACAAGCTCCCATTTGCCACATAACCGCGGGCACGGCTTTCGAAAGTTCATAACCCTGCACGAGTGTTCCAACTTGGCCCACGACAAGCCCACGATCCGCGGAGTCGCAACTCCAAGGTGGAAAGACCCGAGTATTCTCGCAATCCCGTGCTCAAGATACTCCGACTAAGGTAAGGCTAATCCAGCAAATCCTCCCGGCGGCTCAGAGGTGAGGAGCGGCGGGCGGCGGGCTCGGCCCTGGCCGGAGGCGGGTCCGACGAAGGAGGAGGAGCGGTGGCTGGCTGGCCGGCGGTGGAGGCGAGGGAGCTCCGGCGCGGCGGCGGAGAAGAAACTCCGGCGAGGTGGCGCGGAAATCCGGCGGCTAGTGGTACGGGATGACAACACTAGGGTTTCTGGGGCAAAATTGGGTAAGATGGACGTTTTTATAGGCACAAGGAGCTAGGGTTGTCCAAATGAGGTGAGGTTTTCGGCCACGCGATCAGAATTGGATGGCCTAGATGAAGGGAGGGGTTTGGGTTGGTTTGGTGGGCTGTTGGAGGGGTGTCTTGGGCCTCAAGGAGGAGGTACATTCAGCCCACGAGAATAACTGTTGGAGCACCAAACGAACTCCAAACGCGACGAGATTTGACAGGCGGGTTACACACACCAAAACAACAACGCACGACAAGTCTCACGCCAAACCGGAAACGTTACACGGCCAAACACCAAAGTAGGCCTCGGGGATGCCACGGACACGTGAGAGAGCTCCGGAACTCGAAACGGACAACGGGGAGGAACGAGTGGGACCGGATGCAAACAACAACACAAATGCAATGCAATGCACATGACAACATGATATGGATGAATGCCACACACGCACACAACAAAACGACGAAAACCCGAAAGACGAAGAACCCGGAACGGAATTGATGAAGCCAGAGATATTATATATTGCCCAAAAGGGAAAGTATTACATCCGGGGCATTACAAACTCTCCTCTACTACAAAAAGATCTCGTCCCGAGATCTAGGACTGGAAGAAGGAAGGGTACTCGGAACGAAGGTGATCTTCTCGTTCCCACGTAGCTTCTCGGTCGGTATGCTGTGACCACTTGACTTTCAAGAATTTGATGGACTTGTTGCGGGTCTTGCGCTCAGTTTCTTCGAGAATAGCAACGGGGTGCTCTCGGTAAGACAAATCTTGTTGAAGATCAATCTCCTCAAACAGAATGGTGCGTTCAGGTGTCTTGAAGCACTTGCGGAGTTGAGACACATGAAACACATCATGAACATTGGCGAAGTTGGAAGGGAGCTCAAGTTGATAGGCTAGATCGCCTCTTTTGCCAAGGATCTTGAAAGGCCCGACGTATCTAGGAGCAAGCTTTCCTTTGATACCGAATCTTTGGGTGCCTTTCATAGGAGAAACACGGAGATAGACATGATCCCCAATGTTGAAGGCCAAATCACGATGCTTGCCGTCATAGTAGCTCTTCTGACGCGACTGAGCGGCCTTGAGATTCTCACGTATGACTTTGCACATTTCTTCGGCTTCTGAGATCAAGTCATTGCCAAGAAGTTGATGTTCACCAGTCTCGGACCAGTTGAGAGGGGTACGACACTTTCTGCCATAGAGGATTTCAAACGGAGCTTTGCCAGAACTTGCTTGGAAGCTGTTGTTGTAAGAGAACTCGGCAAACGGAAGGCAATCTTCCCATTTTATGCCAAAAGATATGACACAGGCTCTGAGCATGTCTTCTAGAATCTGATTCACTCTCTCGACTTGACCACTAGTCTGAGGGTGAAAAGCAGTGCTGAAACGAATCTTAGTGCCCATGGCAGACTGAAAGGAGTCCCAGAACTTTGAAGTGAACAAACTTCCACGGTCTGAGGAGATAACTTGAGGAATGACATGTAAGGACACAATTCTGGAAGTGTACAACTCTGCCAATTGAGCTGCATTGACGGATTCTTTGACTGGAAGGAAGTGAGCGACTTTGGTAAGCTTGTCAATCACCACAAAGATAGAATCATTCCCTCTCTTGGACTTCGGAAAGCCAGTGACGAAATCCATTTCAATGTGGTCGAATTTCCACTCGGGAATAGGAAGAGGTTGGAGAAGACCGGCTGGACGTTGATGCTCTGCCTTCACTCTTCTGCAGACATCACATTCATCCACGAATTGGGCAATCTCCCTTTTCATGCGAGTCCACCAGTAAGATTGCTTGAGGTCTTGGTACATCTTGGAACTACCAGGATGAATGGAAAGGAGGGAATCATGTGCTTCGTCCAATATGAGCTTCCTGAGATCACCTTTGGGAACCACAAGTCTGTCCTCAAAGAACAAGGTATCTCTCTCATCTACGCGATAGCACTTGTATTTAGGAGTACCCTTTGCAATACCATGTTTCACTTTCTGCACCATAGCATCACTAAGTTGGGCCTCACGGATCAGATCTTCCAAGGTAGGAGCAACTTGAAGATTTGCAAGAAAACCTTGCGGAACAACTTGGAGGTTGAGCTTCCTGAATGCTTCACAAAGCTCAGGCTGGAACGGCTTGATAAGGAGGCTGTTGCAATATGCCTTTCTGCTCAAGGCATCTGCAATCACATTCGCCTTGCCAGGAGTGTATTCGATGCTGGGATCATACTCTTGGATCATTTCGACCCAACGAGTCTGGCGGAGGTTCAGATTCGGCTGTGTGAAGATGTACTTCAAGCTCTTGTGATTGGTGAAGATGTCGACTTCTCTGCCCAATAGAAGGTGTCTCCACGTAATCAAAGCATGTACCACAGCTGCTAGTTCAAGATCATGTGTGGGGTAGTTCTTCTCACTTGGCTTTAGCTGACGAGAAGTGTATGCCACAATTCTCTTGTCCTGCATAAGCACACCACCAAGTCCTTGAAGAGAAGCATCACAGAATACTTCGTAGGGCTTGGAATCATCTGGAGGAGTAAGAACTGGAGCAGAGATGAGCTTTTCTTTGTGAGTCTTGAATGCCACTTCACAATCTGGAGACCAGTTGTACTTGACATTCTTCTGCAGCAAGTTGGAAAGAGGCTTGGCAATCTTGGAGAAGTTCTCAACGAACCTTCTGCAATAGCTGGCAAGACCAAGAAAGCTTCGGAGTTGCTTGACGTTCTGAGGAGGTTCCCAGTTGACAATTGCTTCAACTTTCTCAGGGTTTATCGCAATACCGTCAGCGGAGATGATATGGCCCAGATACAAGACCTTATCGAGCCAAAATTCGCACTTGGAGAACTTGGCATAGAACTTATGTTCACGGAGTCTGTCGAGAACCATACGGAGGTGCTTTTCGTGATCTTCTTCATTCTTGGAAAATACCAAAATGTCATCCAGATACACAAGCACAAACTCGCCGGTGTAGGGGTTGAAAATGTAGTGCATCATTCTCGAGAAGGTAGGTGGAGCATTAGCGAGACCAAAGGACATGACTGTATACTCATATGAGCCATAGCTCGTTCTGAAGGCAGTCTTGTGGATATCTTCCTCGCGAATGCGAATTTGGTGATAGCCCATTCGGAGATCGAGCTTTGAGAACACTTTAGCTCCTTTGAGCTGCTCGAACAATTCATTGATGTTGGGGAGCGGATACTTGTTCTTTATTGTCTTCTTGTTCAATGGCCGGTAATCGACGCAAAGGCGCTCCGTGCCATCCTTCTTCTTGACAAATAAGACACCACAACCCCAAGGAGACGTACTAGGCCTGATCATACCCATACGCTCCTGTTCATCAAGCTGCTTCTTCAATTCCTTCAACTCTTTAGGAGAGAGCTTGTACGGACGCCGGCATGCTGGCTCAGTACCCGGCTCGAGTTCAATGACGAATTCAACTTGCCGATGAGGAGGCATGCCTGGAAGTTCTTTAGGTAAGACGTCTTCGTATTCGTTAACCACCAGAATTTGAGATATGGCATTCATTTCGCCCTTGTCATTGAGAGAGAAAAGCCTGATTGTGTTATCCCGAGAGGCGAAGATAATCACATCACTGTCGGAATGAGTAATCTTGACTTCCTTATTTGCACAGTCAATTTGAGCATCATGCTGAGAAAGCCAATCCATTCCGAGGATAAGATCGATGTCAAAATTGCCGAGAATCACCGGATTAGCCAGAAAGCGATAATCACCCATGCGAATAGATACATTCAGAGCAACTGAGTTGGAAGTCATTTGCAAACCCGGAGAAATAATCTTCAAAGGTCTAGGGATGCTCTCCAAAGCCAATTCATGCTTAGCAACAAAAGGTCTTGAAATGAAGGACAACGATGCACCCGAATCAAACAATACTTTAGCAGGTATAGAGTTAACTGAGAGGTTACCCAAAATCACATCAGAAGAATTCTCCGCTTGCGCTGCATTCATCAGATTCACCCTTGCAGACTTTGGATTGTGCTTGACAATAGCTGTGCTGACAGGTGGAGGAGGCGGAAGGCGCTTTGGGTTCGGACATCTGTTAGCATAATGACCCTTCTGGCCACACTTGTTGCAGACCACTTCTGAGAGAGGACGGTAGTGAGGAGCACTTGACTTGGAAGCTTGAAACTGATTCTTTGACTGGTTGCTTGGGTTGGGTGGGTGGGAGAAACCACGGCCACCAGAGTTCTTGTTGTTGTTGTAGGGAGCTCGGATCACTGGAGGAGGTGGAAGCCAAAACTTATGTTGCTTCGCGACCACTTGAGAAGATGAGGAGGAGTGAACAGCATCTCGAATCCTCTTTTTGGAAGCTTCCATCTTGAGCTGGGCTGCCTCTTGCTTAAGCGCCATGTTATAGAATTTGTCAAACTCATCAGGCTCGAACAAGGTGAGAGCAAGTTGAAGTTCATCCTTCAGACCACCACGGAACTGATAGATCTTGCTCTTGGCATCCGGTATGTCTTGCTTGGCATAGCGGGCAAGGTTTTGGAACTTGACATTATACTGGTAGACAGTCATTGAGCCTTGCTTCAGGTTGCGGAATTGCTCACGCATACCCTCGATGACACTTGTTGGAATGTGGTGAGAGCAAAAGTCCTTGCAGAAATCTTCCCAAGAGATCACACGCCCTTCTCTGGAGTCTTTGTACTCCTGCCACCAGTCAGCTGCTTGGTCCTTCAGTTGGAAGGCTGCAAACTTCACATAGTCCTCTTCCCTTACGTTACTGCACTCAAAATGCTTCTTGATATCAGTGATCCAATCTTCAGCATCGAGAGAGTCGACACAGTAACTGAAAGCCTTTGGTTGATTGGCCAAGAACTGGTTGAGCGGAGCATGGTGCTGTTGGTTGAAGAAATTGCCTTGGTTCCCTGGAGCACCCTGATTAGCTTGATTTGCTTTCATTTGCTGCATCATCTGCATCAACATCTAGGTGTTCTGGTTTGTAGTCCGCATAATCGCTCTCCAGGCCTCAGACGGAGGAGGAGGGCAAGGAGGACGATCTGGAACCTCTTCACCCTCTGGGTTAGCGTTGGGAACCCGTTTCGGAGCCATCCTGAAATAGATGACCACCAATCAGCAATTTGATTGAAAGATGTATAAGCTGAAAGAACGGATTGAAATGCAACATAGTCTTCACAAGAATCATTCGAACAAGAGGAACGAATGAAATTCTTAGTTAAATGATAACAACAATCTTCACGAGAAGCCACTGGGAGACAAAAGGTAAAATAAGAAAACAACAAGGTACGGATAGAACAAACATAAGATAGGAGCTTCGTTCGACATCTTTGTGCTGAAAGCTTATGGAACGTGTTACGAAAGGGTTTTGCAATCCCCGGATCAGCATAGCCAAAGACCCTTTAAGATGCAACTCCCGATCGGAACATCGGCCATAAAACCACTTCACTCAATGTAGAACCCCGAACTCCGTAACCTGCATTCGTTGGAAGAATTCCTACGATCTACTAGATGAACCCACCTATTAATTTCCGAAAGTTTCCAGTTATGCAATCAGGTGTTGGGGATACATGGGAAGCATCGCGCACACAACTCTAATCCTACATCCAGCTGTATCCATCCTTCAGCACATAACCAGTTGTTCTCGGAAACCGTCTACCTCGGACCTTCGAAAAGCATCCACTATACAAGCTATGGCAATACTCCCGAACTACCTCCCTAGTACTGGGTGATGTCGGGGTTATCTTGCCACTAACCGTATAGGAGAGTTTTCGATGTCGGCCGTCTTAAGTATTCTAGTACTGCCGCGATATGTTTGTGACGACAATACCTCGGAGCTCAACTCCCCGGGACACTGCCACAACCCCTAATGTCAGGAGGCATCGAGAACAATATTCTCGTCACAAAGACATCGAAACAATCCAAACAATACTCGCGAGATTCCTAAAAAAAATTGGTGCAATTTTTGAAAATAGGAGAGGCAAGAGTAGTCGTCAGGAGTCCTCACCAGAGTGAAAAGAGATGGGGAGCAAAGAAATCCTACTCTCCGATATAAATATAGGACTCAAAACATTTTTAGTGTGTGCCTAGACTCAACCGTCAACGATTCGATCAATCAGTGGGGGCTTCTAGGTCGGAGAAGGCTCTGAATACCAACTTGTAATGCCCAGGATGGGACTATATCTCCTACGTGTCGAGGCACGACTTAAAGATATAAGCCCATTCTGGAATGATCGCAAGTTTGGTACCTTTGCACATCTCATGTAAAAATAGGGATGAAAGCTGAAAAGATAGTTGGCTTACACTCGCCACATCACACAAATTCATTATATGTCCAAACATCATTCAAATAAACATCACAGCCCATCTAAGGGTAAAGATTCAAATGACAAGATACCAAACATAACATAGAACCACAGGTCTGAATCGAATTCTAGTAGAAGCTCTACTGATCCACCGGATAGTTCACGTAGTAACGGCTACGCTCCTCGTCGTACTCCCAGTCTAGCTCAGTACCATCGCCTGTGTAGCTCACCATCGTACCTGCATCTGTTGTGGTGAAGTAACTGTGAGCCACAGAGGACTCAGCAATCCCGTTCCCGGGTAACATGACTATTCAAGCCATAGGTGTGGAACAAGGCTGAAGAAAGAACAAGAGGTTGCAGCAGCACTAGCCTAGCTTACGTAAAAGAGAGCGAGGAGAGAGGTGCCTCGGACAAGAGATGATCACGAAATGATCCTAACTAAAGCAAGTCAAACATAACCCCACCGTGTTCACTTCCCGAATCCCTTTCGGAAAATGACCGTCACGGTACACACGCTGGTAGTGTATTGGAACATGGTGTCAAGTTTTCTACAACCGGATATTAACAAGCTCCCATCTGCCACATAACCGCGGGCACGGCTTTCGAAAGTTCATAACCCTGCAGGGGTGTTCCAACTTGGCCCATGACAAGCCCACGATTCGCGGAGTCGCAACTCCAAGGTGGGAAGACCCGAGTATTCTCGGAATCCCGTGCTCAAGATATTCCGACTAAGGTAAGGCTAATCCAGCAAATCTTCCCGGCGGCTGAGAGGTGAGGAGCGGCCGGCGGCGGGCTCGGCCCTGGCCTGAGGCGGGTCCGGCGAAGGAGGAGGAGCGGTGGCTGGCCGGCCGGGGGTGGAGGCGAGGGAGCTCCGGCGCGGCGGCGGGGAAGAAACTCCAGCGAGGTGGCACGGAAATCCGGCGGCTAGAGGTAGGGGATGACAGCACTAGGGTTTCTGGGGCAAAATTGGGTAAGATGGACGTTTTTATAGGCACAAGGAGCTAGGTTTGTCCAAATGAGGTGAGGTTTTCGGCCACGCGATCAGAATTGGATGGCCTAGATGAAGGGAGGGGTTTGGGTTGGTTTGGTGGGCTGTTGGAGGGGTGTCTTGGGCCTCAAGGAGGAGGTACTTTTAGCCCACGAGAATAACTGTTGGAGCACCTAATGAACTCCAAACGCGACGAGATTTGACAGGCGGGTTACACACACCAAAACAACAATGCACGACAAGTCTCACGCCAAACCGGAAACGTTACACAGACAAACACCAAAGTAGGCCTCGGGGATGCCACGGACACGTGAGAGAGCTCCGGAACTCGAAACGGACAACGGGAAGGAACGAGTGGGACTGGATGCAAACGACAACACAAATGCAATGCAATGCACATGACAACATGATATGGATGAATGCCACTCACACACACAACAAAACGACGAAAACCCGAAAGACGAAGAACCCGGAAAGGAATTGATGAAGCCAGAGATATTATATATTGCCCAAAAGGGAAAGTATTACATCCGGGGCATTACATGTCAAGCTTCTAAATGTTTGTTGTGGAGGCCCAAAATAAATTGGACTCTAAAAGGGCTGATGCCGAAAAAAGAAATGAATTATAGAAGGTGTCCTAGAAAATAAAATGGGCCAGGCCCATGTAGCTAGCGAAAATTAACAGGAAAAAAACATAAAATGTGATGAATTGTTGGGCTCGGACCATGTGAAAACCCCAATTGGACCAGGCTGATTTTAATCAACAACCTTTTCATTTGGTTGCAATTTTGCCACGTCAGCTTGCCACACCGGATCCGACGTGGCCTGGGCAGACAGCTAGCAACCAAAACAAAAGGTTGTTGAACCAATGACCTTTTGTTTTGGTCGTTGCCTTCTACGACCTTCTCACGGAGAAGGTCGTTAATTTCCATTAACGACCATCAACTTTTGACCATCTGTTTTTGGTCACAAAAAGGTCGCAAATGAAAAACAATGACCTTTGAGCGACCAATAGTGATGGTCGCAAGTTGACATATTTCTTATAGTGAATACCAGGCAACTTCACTTTGACCATGTTATTCATACCTATGTTTCATTTGCATCTAGTGTCACCATTTATAATCCCTCGAGTAGTGATATTGACTTCTTGTAGTTGAGTACAATGCATGAGGTAGGAAGCCATCTCCCCGTTATCAAGCCCGAGACATTATATAGTTTTAATGCTACACTATGGTAGACGAGCTTTGGTATGAGTGCTCGGGAGTTGTGTGAAGAAGGAGAACTCTATGTCAATGAAAAAAACTACATGATGACATCTTCAAGGACTGCATATTCAAGGCCTCAAGACTTCAAGACTCGAGAAAACAATTCAATATACCTCTGGGTGGAGAATGGTTAAGAAGGGTACATTGGTGTGCCCAGTACTCAGTGATTCCGGAGAAGCGCCATGATATCATGCGGAAAGCTCCACCCAGGCTCAAAGAGATGGAAGAATACTTCATGCCCGGAAGTTGACTTGTGCAACCGCAAGTCACTATGGGCTCTGGCTTGGTTGACCTTAGTGGTGACTCTAGCTAAGAAGGTGCCAGCAGATGTAGAACTGCGGTAGAATTGGATGGGCACCAGACAGTGGTCGAAGGAACTCTTCGCAAGACCATGTTTCGGTCGTCTTATTCTCAAACATCATCGAGTGCGAGAACGTAAAAACAGGGATCGAATTTTGCGGGTAAAGTGCACAAAACTCTGCAGAGGGTTAAAACCTAATTGATTAGCCGTGTCCCTGATTACGGACAATTTGAGCCTTTAGACTTGGATCTATCTCAGAACTCTCAACACCAGACTGATAATTAATTGAGGGACACTTATTGTTATTATGGGTTATGAGACATTGGTTGGCGGAACCATGTCATGTATAGGTATCTGCTTTGTAGTAGAGATTCCTGGACTATCCTTTGTTGTAGGAAAAATAAAAGCATCTTTTACGCAAACAAAACTCAGACACAGAGCCACAAAGCCATATTGCATATAGCATAGTTTTATCATATGTTTTTCTTATAGTGGTCTTGCAGGTACATTCAATGTACTGACCTACATGGCTGTAACGTATCACGTTGCAGGATTTTCTCCAACTAGTAAGAGTTACAACACAGGGTTACGGTCTACACTCAACTTGCCGATGGCGTTGATGGGACTCCACACCTGTTTATTTGTTTCAGCTGAGGCTTATGAGGTATATATCAGTTTTACGTTATTTATACATGTGGTTGCACTTTGATATATACATTGATGTACTGTGTGTGCTAGCATACTGATCCAGGGATGGCATGGATACACAGAGGCTTGACCTTTTGGGGTCGGTTCACTAGAGATATGGTATCACAGCACATGTTGACTGTAGGACGTGAACCTAGAAATCGGAAAGCCCCTATGACAAGATATCTCTAAAACTTTAATTTCAACAAGATCCTTTAATTCTCATATTTTCTGATTTTATCAGCTAGTCCCTTTTACCTCAAATAGTTAGACCCCTTTTTGACCACACGGAGGATCACCTGAAGCCGCTCCAAGAAGGACAAGATACCAGACAACTGATGGCCTCTTCAGAGTAAAGAGGATTACACCATGCATTGGATGAGTTGAAGCTACAACAGTTGAAGACTCCGAAGACTTGAAGAATATGAAGACTCTGAAGACTTATTTGACCTTTAGGAGACCAAACCCCTGTTATATACTTACGTTAGATATGATGATTTGTGACCTATCAGTTGTTTGATGTTTTTCCGACAGACACAAAATAAAACTCGTTTATTCAAAACTATTATTTATATTGTGTGTATATCTCTCTCTATTCTTCTCTCGTATCTCATCCCAAAACCCTTGAACCCAATAGATGATGAATGAAGATGGGCTTGTATTCCCTGGACCGATGACTCCGCCAGAGGCAGAGCTATGGATTCGAGACATGGAGGATCACTCTGAGAAAAAATGATTGCAAGGAACTATGAAGTTCAATACGCACTTCAGTACTTTACAGAAAGTGTTGCAACCTGGTGGAAAATGCATCAAGCCATACAAGGATGGAATGGAGCAAAAACTTGGGAGGAATTCAAGAAGACTCTGTTAAGATCCCGTTTCATCCGGAAGCACTGTGATGACCTGATGAACAAACCTTGTGCCCGCAAGATTTGCGGTGAAATAGGACACACCCATGAAGAACACAAGGATGGATGCCCCCATTGTGAGGAAAATCACTCAACCGAAGTATGCCCGACTGGGCGGGTTACTTGTTTCCTGTGTGAAGGGACTACACACTACCCTACTTAGTGTCACATTTACCCCAAGCTACAAGAAATTACCAAGCATCAGAAAGAAGCCCTAAGGAAAAGTTTAGGACCTGTGATGAAGGAAGTTGTTGAAGACCCTGATGGAGAAGGTCTAAAAAGATTTTATGCCCAAGCCTGCTATCCATGTGGATAAGAAGGACATTTTTCACATCATTGCACGAAGGTAAGCCAAGAGTATCTGGGAGACTTCCCGATAGAAGAAGTGGAATTTGATCCACAAGAAATAGAAGATATGATCGGAACGAAGAAGTCAAGGAAGAGAAAGAGAATGAATCTCCCGAACAACCTAGTTTCTACAAAGAAGGATATGAGCCATATTGCTTGTTTTGAGTGCAAGAGCATAGGACATTACGCCAGTGATTGTCCAAAAAAAAGCCAAGAACTCAAGGAGCATACATAATCACCAAGAAGCCAGGAGACATGTCGGAAGTCATTTGTTTCCGCTGCAAAGAAGCATGACATTTTGCTAAGGAATGTTTAGATCAGAATAAAGCTGGAGCTGAATAGTTGAGATTTTGATATTGGTAATAAGAGTAGTAGGAAGCAAATTTATTTTCATGAGTACGATGAGTTGAGTTATGTAATGGGTTCT
This sequence comes from Secale cereale, assembly GCA_902687465.1. NCBI lineage: Eukaryota > Viridiplantae > Streptophyta > Magnoliopsida > Poales > Poaceae > Secale > Secale cereale. The sequence continues at coordinate 351,984,130 of LR738709.1, forward strand.
CAGAGTTGTAATAAATTCATGAAATCAATAAAGTTAATGTGTCATGGTTTCATACGTTGAATTTTATGAGTTGTTACTCTATTAACAAAGATTTTGACCATTTTCGAGGAGATGAGAAATATGGTCTACAGATGGATTTGTGTATTACATTTTAAGGGTGGCAGTACCCTGTGAGAACACCTGACCAATGGAAAGGAAAATGTATTCTGCAGAGTGGAGTTTGGACAAAATGAGTACGAGTTTTATTCCGATATGTTGGTTACCTCAGGTGTATGAAGGAATGAAGTAATATTAGATTCAAAGGAGGTGTAATGTTTCAATATGGAGCAATTGTAACTCTAACAATGAGTCAAAGCTGTACTAGTGTTGAAGTGGGACGATAACCAACATGCCAAGGAATTAATAAGGATCAAGTACTCCCTGGAAGAAGAAATTTTGGAAGAAAGTTGTGATTTCCTCAGCACATGTTACATAGAAGGAAACGAAAAACCCAAGAGTTGTGAAGAACGATAGATATTTTATTCAGCTTGTAGAATCAATGGATATATTCGAACTCAGTTCGACGCCAAGAGAAATTCTACAATTCTTATGAGGATGCCCAAGTGTTAGAATGCGTGATTCACTTTTTGCGTTTGTAGTAATGATTCAAGTACGTGATGGATTGGCCCCCATACCAGAGACTTCTACCATGAACTACCATATGTTGAAGGAAAACCAGAGAGCCTTGAAACCGTAGAAGAGTGTCAACAGGAGAAGCCAAAACCATAGAATGGCAGGATGTTGGAACTCTATACAGGCAACTGTTGTCGTAGGTTATACGTTGAGATTCAAGACAAACATTTCAATAATTGTTTAGTATTGGCGACAGACCTGTTGTCTAGGACGCCCAAGTCTCGGAAGAAGCTCACCAGGATGAAAGGACTCAGGATTTCGAGAAAAGAGGTTATGCCCTTACCGGAAGAGCAGCAGTGAAAGAGTTATTCTATAGAATATCAGAAGACAGAAACCGTCAACCCAAAGGATGGAGTACATGGGTTTTATCGGAACCATAATCATGCTTCTAAGTGTGGTAGCACCCGAGAACTTTCCGATCAATGGATTTTCTAGAAGACCCCAAACCCTAACCTTTCTTTCTAGCCTATTCAAATCTCGAGAACGAGATTCATTTTAAGTGTGGTAGTTTGTAAATATTATATAATATCGAGAAGACCCCAAACCCTAACCTTTCATTCTAGCCTATTCTAAATTTTGAAATATTATATTAAATAAATAATTATGTTTGTTTGTTGGATTGTTGTGTGATGGTTGAGTGAAATTTGAAACATTTTGCAAGTCTAATGAGAGGGAATGAAATGACTTTCTCAAAACTTTCACTATACACTATGATCTCAAAGAATACAAATTCATTTCAAATGCAAAACCCTAGAGTGAGGATGATATGACTTTTTTCATTAAAGAAATAACAAGGGATTTGAAAAGATTTGAATTCCAATTGAAAATAGTGCAAATTCAGAAAACTTTATGCAACTTAGTGATTTTCATGAGAGAAGATAAAATGACTTCTTCAAATTATATGAAATATGAGTTGGAAGTTTAAAATAATCAAATTGAAAGTTCTTTTGAAGGTATTTTGGGAACCCACTTTCAGTTTGAAGGTATTTGAATTTTCAAATTTCAAAACCTCTGGAAATATTCAAAAGAGAGATGTAATATGCCACTTCCAATATTCAGAGGCAGTTGATATATTATTGACCAAGGGAAGACAGAAAGGATTTGAACATGGTTTGAAATTCAAATTCAAAACCACTCAGGAGTTATTTGGTTTTTATTCAAATTATTCTTCTCCACAAATAAAATATATGGAAAACAGGATAAAATAGTTCCCTACAATAGAAAAGTGGACCAAAATAAATTTGAAATCATTTTCGTACTTTAAAAATGATATTTATTAGGTTTTATTGCAACGGCAGCATTGTTTGACTTTTGTGAATTTGTTTGGATTTTATTTGAACCTGAAAAATAGTTCATTATGTAGGAAATCTTTTTCTGAAAAATTTGGTACTCCCTCCGTTCGTTTTTATAAGGCGTTTAAGACAGCTAGTTTTGAACTCTTTAGAACACTGTCTGAACATGCTTAAACGTCTTACATAAGTGAACAGAGGTAGTATATTATATGTCTATATAGTTTTTTATTTCTATTTTGTTTTTCTTATCTTTTCTCTCTCTCTTTTACTTGAAAAAGAAAAGCTGTTGTTTTTTGTTTTTCGGCCGAAGCCTTTAGCCCAACCAACAACCCCACTTGCCAAAGAGAGCTGCTATACGTACGATATTTTCACGTCGGAAACACATACGATGTGTTGTTGCATGTGCTCTTATCCAATCAACCAGTTTCATGGGAAAAGAAAACCAATGCTGCATGTTGTCCAGTGAAGACACGTCACATCGTATGTACGAAAATCATGTTGTCCAGTGAAGACAGCTAGTTTTGAACTATTTAGAACACTGTCTGAACATGCTTAAACATCTTACATAAGTGAACAGAGGTAGTATATTATATGTCTATATAGTTTTTTTATTTCTATTTTGTTTTTCTTATCTTTTCTCTCTCTCTTTTACTTGAAAAAGAAAAGCTGTTGTTTTTTGTTTTTCGGCCGAAGCCTTTAGCCCAACCAACAACCCCACTTGCCAAAGAGAGCTGCTATACGTACGATATTTTCACGTCGGAAACACATACGATGTGTTGTTGCATGTGCTCTTGTCCAATCAACCAGCTTCATGGGAAAAGAAAACCAATGCTGCATGTTGTCCAGTGAAGACACGTCACATCGTATGTACGAAAATCGTGTGCAAAGCAATTTCGCTTGCCAAATTGGCCTACCTCGCGCACGAAAGAGATACGCATCGGCCACCCGAGCCATTCTCGCTCGCTGACATGCGGGGCCTGCGTCATCTTCTTCCTCCCCACAACACAAGAAAATCCTCACGCACGACAACCCTTTTCCCGATCAAATCCTCGCTGATTCGCTCGATTCTTTGCCCCTCGCGCAAGCCCGCCTGCCTATAAGTATTCCTCTCCTCCTCCTCATCCGATTTTCCTAAAAAGTTGGAAGTTCCCTGCCCATTTTCGTGCGAATCCGATCTCGCCGGAGTTCTCTGCCCGGAGCTCCATTGCCGCCCGATTCCGACGCCGCCGAAGGTTCCCGAGTACCCTGGCCCTCTATTTCTTTACCCCTCTCAATGCCGCACCCCACTGACCTTTTGTTTCCTTCAGGACAGCACGGGAGCAAGCTCTCCAAGGCCTCCAGAATCTCGCTGGAGCCGTGTCCTGCTCTAGCCGCTCACCACCATAGCTAGAGGCCTCTCCCGACGCCATGAAGACCACTGGTTTGATCGCCTCATCGCACTGCCCCCCGGTGCTCTTCCCCAACTCCGGTGGCTGCTGGAAGCGACGCCCGCTTCGATCAAAGCCGCAACGCCGACGTCTTCCCTGACTCCGACGCCTTTTACCGCCCACTGTAAGCCGCCGTCTCTCTCGATGTTGGATCTTAAGAGTACATTGTAGATTTGATCGGTGCTGTTTTTTCTCTCTCTCAAAGCGGTATGCTCTATAGCTCGGCCATCCACTGTTTTAGTTTCTTAGCAAATACTGCAGATAGTACTACCTCTGTAAACTAATATAAGAGCGTTTAGATCACTACACGGAGGGAGTACAACTAACTAGCATTGCGCCATGTATCTAGGGACTTAGATGCAAATAAAATTTTTATGCAATAGTCTCTGATTTTTTTCAAAACATCCCCTAAACTTCAAAACCCTCAACTTTTTATCCGTAACTCCGATTTAGCTGATTCTTTGGCAAAATACTCCATGTGACTTATACTTTCCAATGAAAGGTGGATTTTGGAGATTGAGCAAATCAAATTTATTCAACATCAAATCTAGTTTGACCCTTCGTTCGATCGTAATTTTAGAACCGGAGCTCCGTTTTTTTATTAAACCAACGCCAAATTGTTCATCATGATTCCATCTATCCAGTGAGCCTATCAAGTTATATTTTTACCACTTCAAAACTCATATTAGACCAGATTCAAATTTCAACTTCTTTAGGCCATAACTTTCAATCTATGACTTCGTTTGATTTGATTCTTTTTGTAAATTGAAGCCCTAGATCCCTACTATCCTAGAACCTTGATCAAAAGATGTTCATACAATTGAAATGTCTTTGTCCAGAGATCTTGATTTGTTTCTTTCTGAGTCCATATGTCTTCTACTTGTTTTTATTTCTATTTTTGAGTGATTGCTTATGTGAATGTCATGTTTATTTTTATAGATTTCATCGGGAGTTGCGTATAGTCTTGTCAAGTTTCTGAGAGCGTTATAATCTTCACCAAGTAATACCGGGCAAGTTCACTTTGACCATGTTATTCATACCTATGTTCCATTTGCATCTAGTGTCACCATTCATAATCCCTCCAGTAGTGATATTGACTTCTTATAGTTGAGTAGAATGCATGAGGTAGGAACCCATCTCCCCGTTATCAAGCCCGGGACGTTATATAGTTTAAATGCTACGCTATAGTAGACGAGCTTTGGTATGAGTGCTCGGGAGTTATGTGAAGAAAGGAGGACTCTACGTCAATGACAACAACTCCATGACGACATCTTCAAGGCCTCAAGACTTCAAGACTCGAGACAAGAATTCAATATACCTCCGGGTGGAGAATGGTTAAGAAGGGTACATTGGTGCGCCCAGTACTCAGTGATTCTGGAGAAGCGCTGTGATATCATGTGGAAAGCTCCACCCAGGCTCGAAGAGACGGAAGAATACTTCATGCAAGGAAGCTTACATGTGCAACCGAAAGTCACTATGGGCTCTAGCTGTTGGGGAACGTTTCATGGAAAACAATTTTTTTCTACGCACACGCAAGATCTATTCATGGAGATGCATAGCTACGAGGGGGGAGCATCTTCACACCCTTGAATATTGCTAAGCGGAAGCGTTTATCAACGCGGTTGATGTAGCCGTACACCTTCACGATCCGTCCCGACCAAGTACCTAACGTACGACACTTCCACGTTCAGCACACGTGCAACTTGATGACGTCCTCGCCTTCTTGATCCAGCTGTTGGGGAACGTTGCATGGGAAACAAAAAAATTTCCTACGCTCACCAAGATCAATCTAGGAGATGCATCTACGAGGGGAGAGTTGGATCCACATACCCTTGTAGATCGCTAAGCGGAAGCGTTAAGAACGCGGTTGATGGAGTCGTACTCGCCGCGATTCAGATCGCTGAAGATCCAAGCACCGAAGCAATGGTGCCTCCGCGTTCTTCACACGTACAGCTCGGGGACGTCTCCTCCTTCTTGATCCAGCAAGCGGGGAAGGAGAGGTTGATGGAGACACCGGCAGCACGACGGCGTGGTGGAGATGGTGGTGGAGGATTCCAGCAGGGCTTCGCCAAGCACCGCGGGAATACGAAGATTGTTGTGGGAGAGGGAGGGCAGCACCGAGGCACGAACGTGTGTGGCTGCCCTCCCTCTACCCCTCTTTATATAGGGGGAAGAGAGGAGAGGGGGGCGCCCTAGGGTTTCCCCTAGGGGGGCCGGCGGCCAGGGCAGATGGGGGGCGGCGGCCAGGGCTGCGCCAGGCCCTAGGGTTTCCCCCCCCTAGGTGCCTTGCCCCCCAAGCTAGGGGGTGCGGCAGCCCTAGGAGGGGCCAGCCCCCCTTGCGCACTAGGAGAGGGCCCGGGGGGGGCGCACAACCCTATGAGGGCTGTTGTGTCCCCCCTTTGTGGCCCATTAGGCCCGAAACCCCTTCCGGGACCCCCGAAACCCCTTTCGGTCATCCGCCGATTTCCCGATGCTCCCCGAAACACTTCCGGACTCCGAAACCTTTCATCCTATATATCAATCTTCGTCCCCGGACCATTCCGGAGACCCTCGTCACGTCCGGGATCTCATCCGGGACTCCGAACAACCTTCGGTAACCATGCACTGTTCTCACTAACAACCCTAGCGTCACCGAACCTTAAGTGTGTAGACCCTGCGGGTTCGGAAACCATGTAGACATGACCGAGACACTCCCAGGTCAATAACCAATAGCGGGATCTGGATACCCATATTGGTTCCCACATGTTCCTCGATGATCTCATCGGATGAACCACGATGTCAAGGATTCAGGCAATCCCGTATACAGTTCCCTTTTGTCTCGTCGGTATGTTACTTGCCCGAGATTCGATCGTCGGTATCTCTATACCTAGTTCAATCTCGTTACCGGCAAGTCTATTTACTCGTTACCGTAATACATAATCCCGTGACTAACTACTTAGTCACTTTGAGCTCATTGAGATGACGTATTACCGAGTGGGCCCGGAGATACCTCTTCGTCACACGGAGTGAGAAATCCCAGTCTCGATCCATGTCAACTCAACAGATACCCTCGGAGATACCTGTAGAGTACCTTTATAGTCACCCAGTTACGTTGCGACGTTTGGCACACACAAAGCACTCCTACGGTGTCAGTGAGTTACATGATCTCATGGTCATAGGAACTTATACTTGACATGCAGAAAACTATAGCAATAACTGACACGATCAAAAGCTATGTTTAACGTTTGGGTCTCGTCCATCACATCATTCTCCTAATGATGTGATCCCGTTATCAAATGACAACTCATGTCTATGACCTGGAAACCGCGGTCATCTTTGATCAACGAGCTAGTCCTGTAGAGGCTCACTAGGGACACAAAGTCTGTCTATTCTTCCACACATGTATTTGAGTTTCCAATCAATACAATTATAGCATGGATAATAAACGATTATCATGAACAAGGAAATATAATAATAACTCTTTTATTATTGCCTCTAGGGCATATTTCCAACAGTCTCCCACTTGCACTAGAGTCAATAATCTAGCATTACAAGGTAATGAATCTAACACCCATAGAGTCTTGGTGTTGATCATGCTTAGCCCGTGGAAGAGGCTTAGTCAACGGATCTGCAACATTCAAATCCGTGTGTACTTTGCAAATGCTTATGTCCTCCTCCTTGACTGAATCGCGGATGGAATTGAAGCGTCGCTTTATGTGTCTGGTCCTCTTGTGAAACCTTGGTTCCTTGGCTAGAGCAATGGCACCAGTGTTGTCACAAAACAGAGTCATTGGGTTCAATGCACTAGGCACAACTCCAAGATCTGTCATGAACTCCTTCATCCAGACACCTTCCTTTGCCGCCTCCGAGGCAGCTATGTACTCCGCTTCACATGTAGAATCGGCTACCACGCTCTGCTTGGAACTGCACCAGCTTACCGCTCCCCCGTTGAGAATATATACGTATCCGGTTTGTGACTTAGAGTCATCCGGATCAGTGTCAAAGCTTGCATCGACGTAACCCTTTACGACGAGCTCTTGATCACCTCCATAAACGAGAAACATTTCCTTAGTCCTTTTCAGGTACTTTAGGATATTCTTGACCGCTGTCCAGTGATCCATACCAGGATTACTTTGAAACCTTCCGGCCATACTTATGGTAAGGCTGACATCTGGTCTTGTGCACAGCATTGCATACATGATAGAGCCTATGGCTGAAGCATAGGGGACGACACTCATCTTTTCTCTATCTTCCGCAGTTACTGGGCATTGAGTCTTACTCAACTTTGTACCTTGCAACACCGGCAAGAACCCCTTCTTGGATTGATCCATTTTGAACTTCTTCAAAACTTTATCAAGGTATGTACTTTGTGAAAGTCCTATCAAGCGTCTCGATCTATCTCTATAGATCTTGATGCCCAATATGAAAGCAGCTTCACCGAGATCCTTCATCGAAAAACTCTTGTTCAAATACCCCTTCACGCTATCCAAAAATTCTATATTGTTTCCAATCAGCAATATGTCATCCACATATAATATTAGAAACGCTATAGAGCTCCCACTCACTTTCTTGTAAATACAAGCTTCTCCGTAAACTTGTACAAACCCAAACGCTTTGATCACCTCATCAAAGCGAAGATTCCAACTCCGAGATGCTTGCACCAGCCCATAAATGGAACGCTGGAGCTTGCATACTTTGTCAGCATTCTCTGGATCGACAAAACCTTCCGGTTGTATCATATACAACTCTTCCTTAAGAAAACCATTAAGGAACGCTGTTTTGACATCCATCTGCCAAATTTCATAATCGAAATATGCAGCTATTGCTAACATGATTCGGACGGATTTAAGCATCGCTACGGGTGAGAAAGTCTCATCGTAGTCAATTCCTTGAACTTGTGAAAAACCCTTTGCCACAAGTCGAGCTTTATACACGGTGACATTTCCGTCAGCGTCCGTCTTCCTCTTAAAAATCCATTTATTCTGAATGGCCTTCCGCCCTTCAGGTAATACTTCCAAAGTCCATACTTTGTTTTCATACATGGATCCCATCTCGGATTTCATGGCCTCTAACCATTTGTCGGAATCTGGGCCCACCATCGCTTCTCCATAGCTCGTAGGTTCACTGTTGTCTAACAACATGACCTCCAAGACAGGGTTACCATACCACTCAGGTGCAGTGCGTACCCTTGTCGACCTACGAGGTTCGGTAGTAACTTGATCAGAAGCTTCTTGATCATCATCATTGGCTTCCTCTTCAACCTCTGCAGGCTCCACAAAAACATCTTTCTGTGCTGCGCTACTCTCTGGTTGAAGCAGAGGTTCAATAACCTCATCAAGTTCTACCTTCCTCCCACTCAATTCTTTCGAGAGAAACTCTTTCTCGAGAAAGGACCCGTTCTTAGCGACAAACACTTTGCCCTCGGATCTGAGATAGAAGGTGTACCCAACTGTCTCTTTTGGGTATCCTATGAAGACACATTTGTCCGCTTTGGGTTCGAGCTTTTCTGGCTGAAGCCTTTTGACATAAGCATCGCAACCCCAAACCTTGAGAAAAGACAACTTAGGTTTCTTACTAAACCATAGCTCATACGGTGTTGTCTCAACAGACTTAGATGGAGCCCTATTTAAAGTGAATGCAGCTGTCTCTAACGCATATCCCCAAAACGATAGTGACAAATCGGCAAGAGACATCATAGAACGCACCATATCTAATAGGGTTCGATTACGACGTTCGGACACACCATTACGCTGTGGTGTTCCAGGTGGCGTCAACTGTGAAACAATTCCACATTTTCTTAAGTGATCGCCAAACTCATAACTCAGATATTCTCCCCCTCGATCAGATCGTAGGAACTTGATCTTCTTGTTACGATGATTTTCAACTTCACTCTGAAATTGCTTGAACTTTTCAAAAGTTTCAGACTTATGCTTCATTAAGTAAATATACCCATATCTACTTAAGTCTTCAGTGAAGGTGAGAAAATAACGATATCCACCGCGCGCCGTGACACTCATCGGACCACACACATCAGTATGTATGATTTCCAATAAGTCACTTGCCCGTTCCATTGTCCCAGAAAACGGGGTCCTTGTCATCTTGCCCATGAGGAACGGCTCGCACGTGTCAAGTGATTCAAAATCAAGAGACTCCAAAAGTCCATCAGCATGGAGCTTCCTCATGCGTTTTACGCCGATATGACCCAGACGGCAGTGCCACAAGAAAGTGGTATTATCATTATCTACTCTACATCTTTTGGCATCAATGTTATGAACATGTGTATCATCACTATCGAGATTTAATAAGAATAAACCCCTTACTTCGGGTGCATGACCATAAAAGATATTACCCATATAAATAGAACAACCTTTATTCTCCGATTTAAATGAGTAACCGTCTCGCATCAAACAAGATCCAGATATAATGTTCATGCTCAACGCAGGCACTAAATAACAATTATTCAGGTTCATAACTAATCCCGATGGTAATCGAAGAGCGAGCGTGCCGACGGCGATCACATCAACCTTGGAACCATTTCCCACGCGCATCATCACTTCGTCCTTCGCCAGCCTTCGTTTATTCCGCAGTTCCTGTTTAGAGTTGCAAATGTGAGCAACCGAACCGGTATCAAATACCCAGGCACTACAACGAGAGTTGGTAAGGTACACATCAATAACATGTATATCACATATACCTTTGTTGTTGTTGGCCCCCTTCTTGTCTGCCAGATACTTGGGGCAGTTCCGCTTCCAGTGGCCGTTCCCCTTGCAATAGAAACACTCAGTCTCTGGCTTGGGCCCAGCCTTGGGTTTCTTCACTTGATTTGCTTGAGTGCTATTTTCCGTGCTCCGTATGCTCCCTTAGTGCATCCATCATGCATCCATCATTTTTGAGTGCGCATTGCATCTTGTTTATTCGTGCCTTGTGTGGTTGTATTGTTTAGAGCCGTAAGCTGAGGCCGAGTACGAGTATGAGCACGAGGTTACCAACGAGGTTGAGCACGAGGACCCTTCTTACGATCCGAACGACTACTCTTCAGGCAAGATGACCGAACCCCGATAACATTACTATCTTTGCCTATTGCTAGTAGTTCCGCTCTATAGTTTTGCCTCGATGCCCATGTCTTTCCTGTCAGCCTCCTACTTGTAACCATGAACATGTCTAACCACCCTACCTATGCAAACCATTGCTTGGCTAAGTACACTTCGCTCAGCCCTTCTTATAGCATTGCTAGTTGCAGGTGAAGATTGAAGATGCTTGCTTCATGTTGAAGTTTTGTTGGGTTATATCACACTATATAAATGCTTAAAAATGAAATCATCTATATATTGGCAAGGGTGGAAGGCTAAGCCTTTTGCTTGGTGATTTGTTCCACTCATGCCGTTAGGAACCGTTTAAACCGGTGTTATGTTCCATGATTATGCGTTCCTAACACGGTTGGGGTGTATGGGACCCCCTCGATAAACCTCTAAGTGCTAAGTCTTTTCCAGCAAGTCCCAACATTGGTACTATTTGCCTAATAACTAATTAAACTTGCATAGGGAGTTATAAACCCTTTTCCTTAATTCTACAACCCAGGCCAGTGCTCCACATGAGTGTTGGTCCAAACTGGGGGTTACGCGGGGCCACCTCGAGGGAACTCAAGGTCTGGTAAAAACCTGTGGGATCACCCATCCGGTCGTGGCCTGAGACGAGATACGCGTGGCTACTATCAGGGTGTCGGCACGCCGGGAGGATTTGCTGGATTAGCCTTACCTTAGTTCGGAATATCTTGAGCACGGGATTCCGAGAATACTCGGGTCTTCCCACTTTGAAGTTGCGACTCCGCGGATCGTGGGCTTGTAATGGGCCAAGTTGGAACACCCCTGCAGGGTTATGAACTTTAGAAAGCCGTGCCCGCGGTTATGTGGTAGATGGGAGCTTGTTAATATCCGGTTGTAGATAACTTGACACAATGTTCTAGTACACTACCAGCGTGTGTACCGTGACTGTCAATTTCCGAATAGGGATTCGGGAGTTGAACACGGTGGGGTTATGTTTGTTGAGCTTTAGCTAGGATCACTTCGTGATCATCTCTCGACCGAGGCCTTCTCTTCTCGCACTCTTTCACGTAAGCTAGTGCTAGTTGCTGCTGCAGACACTTATTCTTTTCTTCAGCCTTATCCTCACCCAAGGCTTAAATAGTCTTGTTACCCGGGAACGGGATTGCTGAGTCCTCTGTGGCTCACAGTTACTTCACCACACCAGATGCAGGTCCAGTGGTGAGCTATCCAGGTGATGGCACCGAGCTAGACTGGGAGTATGACGAGGAGCGTAGTCGATACTATGTTCGTTATCCTGATGATCAGTAGTGGAGACTTCTACTAGGATTCGATCCGACCTGTGGATTTAAATTATGTTTGGTATCTTGTCATTTGGACTTTACCCTTAGAGGGCAGTGATGTTTATTGTATGATGATTGAGACATGTATTGTATTTGTGTGACGTGGCAAGTGTAAGCCAACTATTTTATGTTTGTCATCCCCATCTTTTACATGAGTTGTGCAAAGATACCAGACTTGCGATCATTTCAGCATGGGGTTATGTCTCTAAGTCGTGCCTCGACACGTAGGAGATATAGTCCCATCCTGGGCATTACAAGTTGGTATTCAGAGCCTTCTCCGACCTAGGAGCCCCCACTGATTGATCGAATCGTTGACGGTCGAGTCTAGGCACACACTGAAAACATTTTGAGTCCTATATATTATATCAGAGAGTAGGATTTCTTTACTTCTCATCTCCTTTCTCTCTGGTGAGGACTCCTGACGACTACTCTTGTCTCTTCTACTTTCAAAATTGCACCAATTTTTTTTTAGGAATCCCGCGAGTATTCTGGGATTGTTTCGATGTTCTTGTGACGAGAATATTGTTCTCGATGCCTCCTGACATTAGGGGTTGTGGCAGTGTCCCGGGGAGTTGAGCTTCGGGGTATTGTCGTCACAAGCATATCGCGGCAGTACTAAATACTTAAGACGGCCGACATCGAAAATCTCTCCAATACGGTTAGTGGCAAGATAACCCCGACATCACCCAGTACTGGGGAGGTAGTTCGGGAGTATTGCCATAGCTTGGTATAGTGGATGCTTTTCGAAGGTCCGAGGTACACAGTTTCCGAGAAAAACTGGTTATGTGTTGAAGGATGGATACACCTGAATGTAGGTTTAGAGTTGATTGCGCGGTGCTTCCCGTGTATCCCCAACACCTGATTGCATAACTGGAATCTTTCGGAAATTAATAGGTGGGTTTATCCAGTAGATCGTAGGCATTCTTCCAACGAATGCATGTTAGCGAGTTCGGGGTTCTACATTGAGTGAAGTGGTATTATGACCGATGTTCCGATCGGGAGTTGCATCTTAAAGGGTCCTTGGCTATGCTGATCCGGGGATTGCAAAACCCTTTCGTAACGCGTTCATATGCTTTCAGCACAAAGATGTTAGAACGAAGCTCCTATCTTGTGTTTGTTCCCGTCTGTACCTTGTTGTTTTTCTTATTTTACCTTTTGTCCCCTATGTGGCTTCTCGTGAAGATTGATGTTATCATTTAACTGAGAATTTCATTCGTTCCTCTTGTTCGAATGATTATTGTGAAGACTTGTTGCAATTCATTCCATTGATTCAGCTTATACCTTCTGTCAATCAATTGCTGATTCGTGGTCATCTCTTTCAGGATGGCTCCAAAAAAGGTTCCCAACGCTAACCCCGAGGGTGAAGAGGTCCCAGAACGTCCTCCTTCCCCTCCTCCTCCGTCTGAGGCTTGGAGAGCGATTATGCAGACTACAACTCAGAACACCCAGATGTTGATGCAGATGATGCAGCAGATGCAAGCTAATCAAGCTAATCAGGGTGTTCCAGGGAATCAAGGCAACTTCTTCAACCAGCAGCACCATGCTACTCTCAACCAGTTCTTGGCCAATAATCCAAAAGCTTTCAGTTACTGTGTCGACCCTCTTGATGCTGAAGATTGGTTAACCGACATAAAGAAGCATTTTGAGTGCAGTAATGTAAGAGAAGAGGATTATGTGAAGTTTGCAGCCTTCCAACTCAAAGACCAAGCAGCTGACTGGTGGCAGCAGTACAAAGACTCCAGGCCAGGTCGTGTGATCTCTTGGGAGGATTTCTGCAAGGACTTTCGCTCTCACCACATTCCTACAAGTGTCATCGAGGGTATGCGAGAGAAATTCCGCAACCTGAAGCAGGGCTCTATGACAGTCTATCAGTATAATGTCAAGTTCCAAAACCTCGCCCGCTATGCTAAGAAAGACATTCCTGATGCCAAGAGCAAAATCTACCAGTTCCGTGGAGGTCTCAAAGATGAACTTCAACTTGCTCTCACCTTGTTCGAGCCCGATGAGTTCGACAAATTCTATAATATGGCTTTGAAACAAGAGGCAGCTCAGCTTAAGATGGAGGCTTCTAAAAAGAGAATTCGAGATGCCGTTCACTCTTCCTCATCGTCTCAGTTGGCTGCGAAGCAACAGAAATTTTGGCTTCCTCCTCCTCCAGTGATTCGAGCTCCCTACAAGAACTCCAACAGCAACAAGAACTCCGGTGGACGTGGTTTCTCCCACCCACCCAACCTGAGCAACCAGTCGAAGAACCAGTTTCAGTCTCAAGGCTCCAAGTCAAGTGGTTCTCATTTCCGTCCTCTCTCAGAAGTGACTTGCAACAAATGCACTCAGAAAGGTCATTATGCCAACAGATGTCCGAACCCGAAGCGTCTTCCACCTCCTCCACCTGTGAGCATAGCTATTGTCAAGCATAATCCAAAGTCTGCAAGGGTCAATCTGATGAGTGCAGCGCAAGCGGAGAATTCTTCTGATGTCATTTTGGGTAACCTTCCAGTTAACTCCATCCCTGCTAAAGTTTTGTTTGATTCGGGTGCTTCATGCTCTTTCATGTCTCAACCATTTGCATCCAAGTATAATGTGGACATCAAAAGTTTGCCAAGGGAGTTATCAGTTGTTTCTCCGGGTAGATTGATGCATTCTCGTATATATGCTCCGGATGTTTCTATTTGCATGGGTGATTATCGATTTTTGGCTTCTCCGGTGGTTCTTGGTAATTCCGACATCGACCTCATCCTCGGAATGGATTGGCTTTCTCAGCATGATGCTCACATAGATTGTGCTTAGAAAGAAGTCAAGATGACTCATCCTGATTAAGATGTGATTATCTTCGCCTCCAGGGATAACACTATCAGGCTTTTCTCTCTCAATGATAAGGGCGAAATTAATGCCATATCTCAAATTCCGGTGGTGAATGAATATCAAGACGTCTTTCCTGAAGAACTTCCAGGCATGCCTCCACACCGTCAGGTGGAATTCGTCATTGAACTCGAGCCGGGTACTGAGCCAGCATGCCGGCGTCCATACAAGCTCTCTCCCGATGAATTGAAGGAATTGAAGAAGCAGCTTGATAAACAGGAGAGTATGGGTCTCATCAGGCCTAGTACGTCTCCTTGGGGCTGTGGTGTCTTATTTGTCAAGAAGAAAGATGGCACGAAGCGTCTCTGTGTTGATTACCGGCCATTGAATAAGAAGGCAATAGAGAACAAGTATCCGCTCCCCAACATCAACGAACTCTTCGAGCAGCTCAAAGGAGCTAAAGTGTTCTCTAAGCTCGACCTTCGAATGGGCTATCACCAAATTCGCATTCGCGAGCAAGACATTCCCAAGACGGCCTTCAGAACGAGCTACGGCTCATACGAGTATACAGTCATGTCCTTTGGTCTCGCCAATGCTCCTCCTACCTTCTCGAGGATGATGCACTACATCTTCAACCCCTATACTGGCGAGTTTGTGCTTGTGTATCTGGATGACATTCTGATGTTTTCCAAGAATGAAGAAGATCACGAAAAGCACTTACGTCTGGTTCTTGATCGACTCCGTGAGCATAAGTTCTATGCCAAGTTCTCCAAGTGCGAGTTTTGGCTCGATAAGGTTTTGTACCTGGGCCATATTATCTCAGCTGACGGTATTGCGGTTAATCCCGAGAAAGTTGAAGCAATTGTCAACTGGGAAGCTCCTCAGAACGTCAAGCAACTCCGAAGTTTTCTGGGTCTTGCCAGCTATTGCAGAAGGTTCGTTGAGAACTTCTCCAAGATTGCCAAGCCTCTTTCCAACTTGCTTCAGAAGAATGTCAAATACTTTTGGTCTCCAGAGTGTGAAGTGGCATTCAAAACTCTCAAAGAGAAGCTTGTCTCTGCTCTAGTTCTGACTCCTCCAGATGAATCCAAGCCCTATGAAGTATTCTGTGATGCTTCTCTTCAAGGTCTTGGTGGTGTGCTTATGCAAGATAAGAGAATTGTGGCATATACTTCTCGTCAGCTGAAGCCAAGTGAGAAGAACTATCCCACACATGATCTCGAGCTAGCAGCTGTGGTACATGCTTTGATTACGTGGAGACATCTGTTGTTGGGCAGAAAGGTTGACATCTTCACTGATCACAAGAGCTTGAAGTACATCTTCACACAGCCGCATCTGAACCTCCGCCAGACTCGTTGGGTTGAAATGATCCAAGAGTATGATCCCAGCATTGAATACACTCCTGGCAAGGCGAATGTGATTGCAGATGCTTTGAGCAGAAAGGCATATTGCAACAGCCTTCTTATCAAGCCGTTCCAGCCTGAGCTTTGTGAAGCTTTCAGGAAACTCAACCTCCAAGTTGTTCCGCAGGGTTTTCTTGCAAATCTTCAAATTGCTCCTACCTTGGAAGATCAGGTCCGTGAGGCCCAACTCAGTGATACCATGGTGCAGAAGGTGAAACACGGTATCACAAAGGGAACTCCTAAATACAAGTGCTTTCGTGTTGATGAGAGAGATACCTTGTTCTTCGAGGACAGACTCGTTGTTCCCAAAGGTGATCTCAGGAAGCTCATAATGGAAGAAGCACATGATTCTCTCCTTTCCATTCATCCTGGCAGCTCCAAGATGTACCAAGACCTCAAGCAGTCTTACTGGTGGACAAGCATGAAAAGGGAGATTGCCCAATTCGTGAATGAATGTGATGTCTGTAGAAGAGTGAAAGCAGAACATCAACGTCCAGCCGGTCTTCTCCAACCTCTTACTATTCCCGAGTGGAAGTTCGACCACATTGAAATGGACTTCGTCACTGGTTTTCCTAAGTCCAAGCGAGGGAATGATTCTATCTTCGTGGTGATTGACAAGCTTACCAAAGTCGCTCACTTCCTGCCAGTCAAAGAATCAATTAATGCAGCTCAATTGGCAGAGCTGTACACTTCCAAAATTGTGTCCTTACATGGCATTCCTCAAGTTATATCCTCAGACCGTGGAAGTTTGTTCACTTCAAAGTTCTGGGACTCCTTTCAGTCCGCCATGGGCACTAAGATCAGGTTCAGCACTGCTTTTCACCCTCAGACTAGTGGTCAAGTCGAGCGAGTGAATCAGATTCTAGAAGACATGCTCAGAGCCTGTGTCATCTCCTTTGGCATGAAATGGGAAGATTGCTTTCCATTTGCCGAGTTCTCTTACAACAACAGCTTTCAAGCAAGTGCAGGCAAAGCTCCGTTTGAAATCCTCTATGGCATAAAGTGCCGTACCCCTCTCAACTGGTCTGAAACAGGCGAACGTCAACTTCTTGGCAATGACTTGATCTCAGAAGCTGAAGAAATGTGCAAAGTCATACGTGAGAATCTCAAGGCCGCTCAGTCGCGTCAGAAGAGCTACTATGACGGCAAGCATCGTGATTTGGCATTCAACATTGATGATCATGTTTATCTCCGTGTGTCTCCGATGAAAGGCACCCAAAGATTCGGTATCAAAGGAAAGCTTGCTCCTAGATACGTCGGGCCTTTCCAGATTCTGGGCAAAAGAGGCGATCTAGCCTATCAACTTGAGCTCCCTTCCAACTTCGCCAATGTTCATGATGTGTTCCATGTGTCTCAACTCCGCAAATGCTTCAAGGCACCTGAGCGCATGATTCCGTTTGAAGAGATTGATCTTCAACAAGACCTGTCCTACCGAGAGCATCCCGTTGCTATTCTCAAAGAAACCGAACACAAGACCCGCAACAAGTCCATCAAATTCTTGAAAGTCAAGTGGTCACATCACACCGACCGAGAAGCTACGTGGGAACGAGAAGATCATCTTCGTTCCGAGTACCCTTCCTTTTTCCAGTCCTAGATCTCGGGACGAGATCTTTTTGTAGTAGAGGAGAGTTTGTAATGCCCCGGATGTAATACTTTCCCTTTTGGGCATATAATATATCTCCGGCTTCATCTATTCCATTCCGGGTTCTTTGTCTTCCGGGTTTTCGTCGTTTTGTTGTGTGCGTGTGTGGCATTCATTCATATCATGTAGTCATGTGCATCGCATTGCATTTGTGTTGTCGGTTGCATCCGGTTCCACGCATTCCTTCCCGTTGTCCGTTTCGCGTTCCGGAGCTCCCTCACGTGTCCGTGGCGTCCCGTAGGCCTACTTTGGTGTTTGGCTGTGTAACGTTACCGGTGTGGCGCGAGACTTGTCGTGTGTTGTTGTTTTGGTGTGTGTAACCCGCCTGTCAAATCTCGTCGCGTTTCGAGTCCGTTTGCTCCCCCAACAGTTATTCGTGTGGGCTCAAAGTGCCTCCACTTTGTGGCCCAAGAGACCCCTCCAACAGCCCACTTCCCTCCTCTTGGCCCATCCTAACTCCCCTCGCGATCGGATCCGTCGGATCGCGATCGGAGGGCTCCAAAACACCCCAAATCCCTCAAACCCTAGCACCTACCATATATATAACATCCCCATGCCATTTTTGGCAGCCTAAATCCCCTCCACCTACCTCTAGCCCCTCCTCTCCTTAATTTTCGTGTCTGGCCAATTCCCCACTGCCACTTGGAGTTCTCCTCCTCGAGTCCCGCTCCAGCCAGCGACCTGCCGCCGCTCTGGATTCGATCGGGAGTTCGATCCCGATCTGGATCCCCGCCGCCGTTCGGGTCAACGGCCCCAGCGTAGCGTCTCTTCCGAGGCCTTCCGCTCGCTACTGGACCACTTCGCCAGCGCGCCTCGAGGGTCCGGTCGCCCGAGGCCCAGGGCGCCCCGACCTTTCGCCAGATCCGTCGACCGCCAGGACTCCGCTCCACCAGATCCGCTGGGCCCAGCCCCGATCTTCACCGCCCGACCGCCTGGGCCGCTTCTCCTTCGGCCGCGAGGCCCATCCCGCAGCCAGCCGGGCCAGCTGCCGGCCAGGCTGGTCGCCACCGCCGCCGAGCGGGCCGATCCGTCTCCTGGGCCGCTCCCTCCCGTAGCTGGTTCCCCTCTCCGCTTCGCCGGCAGCCCCGCTGGGCCGGCTCGCCTCGTCAGTCTTCACCGGTCCGAGCGCCGCGGCTGGGCCGCCTCCCTCCAAGCGCCGCCGGCCCAGGACGCCTCGACCGCCTCCCCAGCTCCGCGGGCCGATCCATTAGCCGCCACGGGCCCGTAGCCGCCGGATCCGCCCCGAAGCCCGCGTTGACTTCTCTCCAGATCTGAGAGGTTACCTCTTTTATTCCTCTAAGTCCCTGTGAATTGTTTTCTGATGCTATTTTCAACTGCTGATAACTTCTTGTGTGTTGCTCCGATTCGCGCAAATGAGGTGTCCACACGTTCGTGGTGACTAGCACTACGATTCATTCCATTGTGCCATGCATGTTAGAGATCATCTAGATGCTTATTTTTCTGTTACAAGAGTGCATCCTGAGATAATTGATGATTATGTGATGTTTTTATGCCATCTTTGCATAGTGATATCTTTTAGCTCGTTTATCCGAATGATGCAAATGACATGTCCACGTGTTCGTCTTGCCATGCTCTACATGTTGTTTGTGTTAGGTTGCATGATAGATTTATTCTTGCCATGTATATCTTCGTTGCAAAGTGCCATGTGGCTGTGATGTTGTTTCACTTGTTATGAAATGCCATCTTGTTGAGCTCATTGATATCGTTGTGTTTATCTCCATGATGCATGCTTGTGTGTTTCGGAATCACCATCATGTGTACTTTGATGTGGTGCTTACCACTTGCCATGTTTAGTTTCGAGGTGACTTAAACTTGCTCTTTTAGATGCCATGATGAAACTGCTGTTTTAACACTTAGTGGTTTTTCACTAAGTCTGAAATCTGTAACGTTCCGATGCCATGTTTGCTTGCTGCTCTAGGACAAACCATGATAGTTTTGGGGTGGATCTTGATGGTTCCTTGTAGTAGATATTGTTGGCTTTCCATTCATGTTCTAACATGCTTATTTAAGTGGCTGTAGCATGTTTAACTTTTGCTCCAAAGTTTCAATAAAATTCTGCTGTCAGAATTTTATTGTCAAGTTCAATATGTCCAAGCTTGTTGCTATTGAACCGTGGCTCCTTTGGGGGTGCACCTTTGGACTTATTTGCTGTAGGATATGTCTAGTTTATGTTCATGCTCTTTGCCATGTTGTTTGAGTGCTGTAGCGCATTTATTTGGTGCTCCGAAGTCGCTATGTTGCTGTAATTTTCAGCTTGTGCATATTTCTTGTTTCGGGCATAACTTTTAGCCCGTAGCTCCGATTTCAGCGAGTCTTATATGAAACTTGATTGATTTTCTGTGTAGATTCATAATCTCCTATTGTTATCTTGTTTTGAAGTGATTTGCTTGAGTGCTATTTTCCGTGCTCCGTATGCTCCCTTAGGGCATCCATCATGCATCCATCATTTTTGAGTGCGCATTGCATCTTGTTGATTCGTGCCTTGTGTGGTTGTATTGTTTAGAGCCGGAAGCTGAGGCCGAGTACGAGTACGAGCACGAGGTTACCAACGAGGTTGAGCACGAGGTCCCTTCTTACGATCCGAACGACTACTCTTCAGGCAAGATGACCGAACCCCGATAACATTACTATCTTTGCCTATTGCTAGTAGTTCCGCTCTATAGTTTTGCCTCGATGCCCATGTCTTTCCTGTCAGCCTCCTACTTGTAACCATGAACATGTCTAACCACCCTACCTATGCAAACCGTTGCTTGGCTAAGTACGCTTCGCTCAGCCCTTCTTATAGCATTGCTAGTTGCAGGTGAAGATTGAAGATGCTTGCTTCATGTTGAAGTTTTGTTGGGTTATATCACACTATATAAATGCTTAAAAATGAAATCATCTATATATTGGCAAGGGTGGAAGGCTAAGCCTTTTGCTTGGTGATTTGTTCCACTCATGCCGTTAGGAACCGTTTAAACCGGTGTTATGTTCCTTGATTATGCGTTCCTAACACGGTTGGGGTGTATGGGACCCCCTCGATAAACCGCTAAGTGCTAAGTCTTTTCCAGCAAGTCCCAACATTGGTACTATTTGCCTAATAACTAATTAACTTGCATAGGGAGTTATAAACCCTTTTCCTTAATTCTACAACCCGGGCTAGTGCTCCACATGAGTGTTGGTCCAAACTGGGGGTTACGCGGGGCCACCTCGAGGGAACTCAAGGTCTGGTAAAAACCTGTGGGATCACCCATCCGGTCATGGCCTGAGACGAGATACGCGCGGCTACTATCAGGGTGTCGGCACGCCGGGAGGATTTGCTGGATTAGCTTACCTTAGTTCGGAGTATCTTGAGCACGGGATTCCGAGAATACTTGGGTCTTCCCACTTTGGAGTTGCGACTCCGCGGATCGTGGGCTTGTAATGGGCCAAGTTGGAACACCCCTGCAGGGTTATGAACATTCAAAAGCCGTGCCTGCGGTTATGTGGCAGATGGGAGCTTGTTAATATCCGGTTGTAGATAACTTGACACAATGTTCTAGTACACTACCAGCGTGTGTACCGTGACTATCAATTTCCGAATAGGGATTCGGGAGTTGAACACGGTGGGGTTATGTTTGTTGAGCTTTAGCTAGGATCACTTCGTGATCATCTCTCGACCGAGGCCTTCTCTTCTCGCACTCTTTCACGTAAGCTAGTGCTAGTTGCTGCTGCAGACACTTATTCTTTTCTTCAGCCTTATCCTCACCCAAGGCTTAAATAGTCTTGTTACCCGGGAACGGGATTGCTGAGTCCTCTGTGGCTCACAGTTACTTCACCACACCAGATGCAGGTCCAGTGGTGAGCTATCCAGGTGATGGCACCGAGCTAGACTGGGAGTATGACGAGGAGCGTAGTCGATACTATGTTTGTTATCCTGATGATCAGTAGTGGAGACTTCTACTAGGATTCGATCCGACCAGTGGATTTAAATTATGTTTGGTATCTTGTCATTTGGACTTTACCCTTAGAGGGCAGTGATGTTTATTGTATGATGATTGAGACATGTATTGTATTTGTGTGACGTGGCGAGTGTAAGCCAACTATTTTATGTTTTCCATCCCCATCTTTTACATGAGTTGTGCAAAGATACCAGACTTGCGATCATTCCAGCATGGGGTTATGTCTCTAAGTCGTGCCTCGACACGTAGGAGATATAGTCCCATCCTGGGCATTACAAATGCTAACCAATATAATTTTTCAATGTAATTCTATTAATTGTAGCATGAATGTTCAGATATGAAGGATTCAAGATAAAAGTCTATTTTGACATAAGAAATAACAATACTTCAAGCAATACTAACAAAGCAATCACGTCTTCTCAAAATACTATGGCTAAAGAAAGTTATCCCTACAAAATCATATAGTGTTGGCTATGCTCCCTTGCTATCACACAAAATATTCATATCATGCACAACCCCGATTTCAGCCAAGCATTTGTTTTCATGCTCTATCTTTTCAAACCTTTCAACTTTCACGCAATACATTAGCGTGAGCCATGGACATAACACTATGGGTGGAATAGTGGTGGTTGTGGAGAAGACAAAAAGAGGGAGATAGTCTCACATCGACTAGGTGTATCAATGGGCTATGGAGATGCCCATCAATAGATATCAATGTGAGTGAGTAGGGATTGCCATGCAACGGATGCACTAGAGCTAAATATGAATGAAAGCTCAACAAAAGAAACTAGTGGGTGTGCAACCAACTTGCTTGCTCACGGACCTAG
This sequence comes from Secale cereale, assembly GCA_902687465.1. Classification (NCBI taxonomy): domain Eukaryota; kingdom Viridiplantae; phylum Streptophyta; class Magnoliopsida; order Poales; family Poaceae; genus Secale; species Secale cereale. The sequence continues at coordinate 352,006,495 of LR738709.1, forward strand.
GGCATTTGAGGAAGCCCATCGTTGGAATATACAAGCCAAGTTCTATAACGAAAATTCCCACTAGTATATGAAAGTGACTAAGCATGAGACTCTCTACAATGAAGAACATGGTGCTACTTTGAAGCACAAGTGTGGAAAAAGATAGTAGCAATTGTCCCTTTTTCTTTTCTTTTTCCTTTTTTGGGGCCTTTCTTTTTTTTCTTTGGCCTTTCTCTTTTTTTTCTTTTTTTTTGCGGAGGGGCTTTATAGATTCAGCCTTTCCTCCCATGGGACAATGCTCTATAAATGATGATCATCACACTTTCATTACAACACAAGATTACAACTCGATACTACAACAACAAAGTATGACTCTATATGAATGCCTCCGGCGGTGTACCGGTATGTGCATTGAAACAAGAGTGACATGTATAAAAATTATGCATGGTGGCCTTGCCACAAATACTATGTCAACTACATGATCATGCAATGGCAATATGACAATATGATGCGTGTCATATAAACGGAACGGTGGAAAGTTGCATGGCAATATATCTCGGAATGGCTATGAAAATGTCATGATAGGTAGGTATGGTGGCTGTTTTGAGGAACAATATGGTGGGTGTTTTGAGGAAGGATATATAGAGGGTTTATGGCACCGGCGAAAGTTGCGCGGTACAAGAGAGGCTAGCAATGGTGGAAGGGTGAGAGTGTGTATAATCCATGGACTCAACATTAGTCATAAGAACTCATATACTTATTACCAAAATCTACGAGTCATCAAAACAAAGCAATCAACGCATGCCCCTAGGGTGGAGGTTGGTAGGAGTAAACCATCGCGCGCCCCCGACCTCCACACAAAGGTTGACACTCTACAAATACCTCATGCTTTAACTTAGTCACACAAAGGTTCACCATACATGCATGCTACAGGAATCACCAACCTTAACACAAATATTTATCAATTTCATAATTACTCCACTAGCATGACTCTAATATCACTATCCTCATGTCTCAAAACATTTATCAAGCATCCAACATCTCCTTCTACTCAATGCACCTGATGTGATTTTTTTACTACATTGACATTGGATGTTTATCATGTGAAGACTAGTTCCTTTAGCCTAAACACTTTACCATGCTGTTTTAATAGACCCTCAAATAGATCTAAGTGAAGCATGAGAGTTCAACAATTTCTACAAATTATTACCACCACCATGCTCTAAAAGATATAAGTGAAGTACTAGAGCAAAAACTATTCAACTCAAAAGATATAAGTGAAGCATATATAGTGTTCTAAAAATTTATAGGGCATACTTAACTCTCTCAAATAGGTGTGTCCAGCAAGGATGATTGTGGCAAAATAACAAGAAAAGACTCAAATTATACAAGATGCTCCAAGCAAAACACATAGCATGTTGCGAATAAAAATATAGCTCCAAGTATAGTTATCGATGGATGAAGACGAAAGAGGTGATGCCTTCCCGGGGCATCCCCAAGCTTAGGCTTTTGATTATCTTGAATTTACTTGGGGTGCCATGTGCATCCCCAAGCTTAGTCTTTTGATTATCTTGAATTTACTTGGGGTGCCATGGGCATCCCCAAGCTTAGGCCTTTGCTACTCCTTGTTCCATAGTCCATCAAAGCAATACTCAAAACTTGAAAACTTCACAACACAAAACTTAGACAAAAATTCTCGTGAGCTCCGTTAGTAAGAGAAAGCAAACCACCACTCAAAGGTACAACAAGGAATTCATTCATTGTTTATATTGGTGTTAAACCTACTGTAGTCCAAGTTCTCTATGGTTCATATCCTCCAATATTACTCATAGATGCATCGGAATAAGCAAACAACACACGAAAAACAGAATCTGTCAAAAACAGAACAGTCTGTAGTAATCTGCTGGGTTCGCCTACTTCTGGAACTCCAAAAAATTCAAACTAAATTGGTAAATTTGCGAAATTTGTCTACCAATCAGCAGCAAAAATAATCAACTAAAAAGCATGCTCCAGTAAAATCTGAAGACTACTTTAGCCAGTGCTAACGATTATGTTTTTCACAGCAAGATCAAATAAACTTCACACAAGTCTTACCAAAGGTTCTACTTGGCACAAACACTAAACAAAACATGAAAACATATCTAATCAGAGGCTAGATGCAATATTTATTCCCTAACAGCAACGAAAGCAAAAAACATAAAATTGGGTTGCCTCCCAACAAGCGCTATCGTTTTATGCCCCAAGCTAGGCACAATACAAGATAGATCTAGGTATTGCCATCTTTGGAAGGTAATCCATAAGTGGCTCTCATGATAGATTCATATGGTAATTTGATTTTGTTTATAGTAAAGTGTTCCATGCCTTTCCTTAACGAAAATTGGAATCTAATATTTCCTTCCTTCATATCAATAATTGCACCAATCGTTCTAAGGAAAGGTCTACCAAGAATAATAGGACATGAAGGATTGCAATCTATATCAAGAACAATGAAATCTATGGGCACATAATTCCTATTGGCAACAATAAGAACATCATTAATTCTTCCCATAGGTTTCTTAATAGTGGAATCCACAAGATGCAAATTTAAAGAACAATCATCACGCTCATGGAACCCTAGCAAATCACACAAAGCTTTTGGGATAGTGGAAACACTAGCACCCAAATCACACAAGGCATAGCATTCATGATCTTTTATTTGTATTTTGATAGTAGGTTCCCATTCATCATAAAGCTTTCTAGGTATAGAAACTTCCAACTCAAGTTTTTTTTCATAAGATTGCATCAAAGCATCAACTATATGTTTAGCGAAAGCTTTATTTTGACTATAAGCATGCAGAGAATTTAGCACGGATTGCATCAAGGAAATACAATCAATCAAAGAGCAATTATCATAATTGAATCCCTTGAAATCAAAAGTAGTGGGTTCATCATATGCAAAGTTTTAATCTCTTCGATCCCACTTTTAGCAATTTTAACATCAAGACCTAAAAACTCTGAATCATTGGGACACCTTAAAGCAGAATCATCTCCAATCCCATTATCATCAAGATTAATACTAGAAAACAAGGATCTAATAGGAGACACATCAATAACTTTCAGATCTTCATCTTTATTTTCACGATAACCCAAAGAGCATGATTTAATATAATCTTCTCTTTTAGCACGCATTCTAGCGGTTCTTTCTTTGCATTCATCAATGGAAATTCTCATGGCTTTGAGAGACTCTTTGATATAATGCTTAGGTGGGATAGATCTAAGTTTCAAAGAATCAACATCAAGAGTAATTCTATCCACAATTCTAGCCAATTCATCAACTTTAATCAATTTCTCTTCAAGCATAGCATTGAAATTCTTTTGCGAGATCATAAACTCCTTTACACTAGTTTCAAATTCACAAGGCATCTTTCCATAAGAGTTGTTGTAGGAATTACCAAAATTATTAGAGGAATTACTAGGAAAAGGCCTAGGATTAAAATTACCTCTATAAGCATTGTTACCAAAATTATTCCTACCAACAAAATTCACATCCAACGATTCATTGTTATTCTCAATCAAAGTGGACAAAGGCATATCATTAGGATCAGAAGAAGCACTCTTAGCAGTAAACAACTTCATAAGTTCATCCATCTTCCCACTCAAAACACTAATTTCTTCGATGGCATGCACTTTTTTACTAATAGATCTTTCGGTGTGCCATTGAGAATAATTAACCATAATATTATCTAGGAGTTTGGTAGCTTCTCCTAAGGTAGTTTCCATGAAAGTGCCTCCGGCGGCCGAATCTAAAAGATTTCTAGAAGCAAAATTCAAGCCAGCATAAAAGTTCTGAATAATCATCCATAGATTCAAACCATGTGTAGGGCAATTACGTATCATTAATTTCATTCTCTCCCAAGCTTGTGCAACATGCTCATGATCTAGTTGCTTAAAATTCATAATATCGTTTCTAAGAGAGATGATCTTAGCAGGAGGGAAATACTTAGAGATAAAAGCATCTTTGCACTTATTCCACGAATCAATACTATTTCTAGGCAAAGAGGAAAACCAAGTTTTAGCACGATCTCTAAGTGAAAATGGAAATAACTTCAATTTAACAATATCGTTATCCGTATCCCTTTTCTTTTGCATATCACACAAATCAACAAAGTTGTTTAGATGGGTAGCGGCATCTTCACTAGGAAGGCCGGTGAATTGATCTTTCATGACAAGATTCAACAAAGAAGCATTGATCTCAAAAGATTCAGCATCGGTAATACTAGCAATCGGAGTGCTAATAAAATCATTTTTGTTGGTATTGGAGAAGTCACACAATTTTGTATTGTTCTGAGCCATAGTGACAAGTAAGCAAGCAACACACAAGCAAACAAGAAGCAAGCGAACGAGAAACACACGGCGGAAGACGGGCGAACAAAACGGCAAAGGTGAAGTGGGGGAGAGGAAAACAAGAGGCAAATAAATGTAATGCGAAGGATAAGGGTTTTTGATAGGTACTTGTTATATGACTTTTGCGTAAGCCTCCCTGGCAACGGCGCTAGAAATTCTTCTTGCTACCTCTTGAGCTTGCGTTGTATTCCCTCGAAGAGGAAAGAGAGATGCAGCATAGTAGCATAAGTATTTCCCTCAGTTTTTGAGAACCAAGGAAGCAATCCAGTAGGAGAACACGCACCAGTCCCTCGCACCTGCACAAACAAATAAGAACTTCGGAGCCAACGTGATAAGGGGTTGTCAATCCCTTTACGGTCACTTACGATAGTGAGATCTGATAGAGATGATAATTATATTTTTGGTATTTTTGGTATAGAAACAGAAAGTAAAGAAAGCAAATAAACAACGGCGGCAGAAATTGGCTAGTTGACGGGAAAGTAATATGATAGAGATAGACCCGGGGGCCATATTTTTCTCTAGTGGCTTCTCTCATGGTAGCGATATTCTACGGCGGGTAAACAAATTACTGTCGAGCAATTGATAGAAAAGCGAATAATTATGAGACTATCTAGGCATGATCATTGTATATAGGCATCACGTCCGAGATAAGTAGACCGACTCCTGCCTGCATCTACTACTATTACTCCACACATCGACCGCTATCCAGCATGCATCTAGTGTATTGAGTTCATACGAACAGAGTAATGCCTTAAGCAAGATGACATGATGTAGAGGGATAAGCAATATGATGAAAACCCCATCTTTTTATCCTCGATGGCAACAATACAATACATGCCTTGCTGCCCCTACTGTCACTGGGATAGGACACCGCAAGATTGAACCCAAAGCCAAGCACTTCTCCCATTGCAAGATCTATAGATCTAGTAGGCCAAACCAAACCAATAATTCGAAGAGACTTGCAAGGATATTATGAGCACACATAAAAAGTTCACAGAAGAACCAAATATCTTTCATAGATAACCTTGATCATAAACTCACAATTCATCGGATCTTGATAAACACACCACAAAAATAGATTACATCGAATAGATCTCCTCGAAGACCGAGGATAACTTTGTATTGAGATCCGGAGAGAGAGAAGAAGCCATCAAGATACTAGCTATGGACCCAAAGGTCTGTGGTAGACTACTCACAACTCATGGTGAGGGTGATGATGATGATGATGAAAGCTTCCGTGATGGATCCCCCTCCCGGAACAGGCTCCAAGATGGGATCTCCACGGGAACAGCAACTACGGCGGTGGAATTAGGGTTTTCTCTCTGCGTATGGAGTTTCTGGGGTACGTAGGCATATATAGGAGGTAGAGGGGCACCTGGGGCCATCGGGCTTGCCCTCGAGGCAGGGGGGCGCGCCCTGGGAAGGGGGCGCGCCCCCACCCTCGAGGGTGGGTCCCCTGTCCTCTGGCTTGGCCCCGAAGTTTATCCCGCGTGATTTTCTCCAAAAATATCTCCTGCGAAGGTTTCATTCCGTTTGGACTCCGTTTGATATTCCTTTTCTGTAAAACCCTGAAATAGGCAAAAAACAGCAATCTGGACTGGGCCTTTGGGTTAGTAGGTTAGTCCCAAAATGATATAAAAGTGAATGATAAAGCCCATTAAACATCGAAGACTTCATAAATAATAGAATGGAACAATCAAAAATTATAGATACGTTGGAGACGTATCACCTGCCGGGTCTCCCGCGCCCTGAGTCGCCTCCGCCTCAAGGTAGCTTCTGCTTGCTCCGAGCCGCTTGCTGCAGCTGCCGCGGCGCCTCTCCGCGAGACGGTCCCGCTGTTGTACTGGGCATCCCCGCCGATCGCCCCTTACTCAAGCTCACCGTGCTGGATCTCACTAGCCGTTCATCCCGGCGCTAAGCCGCCTCTCCTGCTCCGCCGTGGTTTTGCGATGGCCGTACCAAACCTCCCTGGTGAGAGCCGCCCTTCGGGCCTCGCCCTCGCCCGGCTTCTGCACGAGCTACGGTGAGCCGCCGTTGGTTTCAACCCGCCCCTATTTCATCGGCCTCGCGTTAAGCCGCCACTCCCGCGGGCTCTGCCCCTTGCCTCGTGTTCGCTTCCAAGCCGCCGACGCCTCATATCCAGAGTGGCCTGGCGTGCTCCAGACTGCCATATTTTGCTCTTGCTCAGTTTTTTTGCTGGTTTGCTACTCCTGCTTCCCCGGTCGCCCGCCGTGACCACTGCTACGTTCGTGAGACCAGCAGCCAGATGGAGGAGGAAGAGACGGGAGGACTGCTGTTCGCGAGGCAGATGTGAAGTTGGATTTAAAAAAACAAGGGATAAGAAGGGTCGATTGGAAGGAAAGTTCAAAGGCTTGGACGATGCATACATGAATGATCCAAAGCTGGCATGATTAGCAAAAGGCCAAAGCAATCACATATTGATGTCTAAAAAAGTACTATTTGGGCATATCCTTCAAGGCTTGGTGAGTGTATGGGTGGATGTGAAGGCCCGTTAAAACTGCATGAGGAATTTTTGCTTCGATCCCTACGTCTGGATAAACCAGGTGATATCCATCTAAATTTATTTTAGGGATAATTAATTTGGTGCCCTTAGTTGTGTCCCACTCGGCAGGTTTACCCCTAGTTTCTGAAAACACTTGTTCCTGCCCAAACCACTTTGCTCCTCTCATGCTTTTGCCCTTTGACCGTTTGATCATCACTTTGAAAACTTCATAAAAAATTCATACTAACTCAGAAAAATTCAAATAAGATATCTAAATGGTCAGAAAAGCATCACCTATATGTGCATGGCATTTGCATTCATGGAAAATGTTTTGGCTAGTCCCCATGAATGCAAATGGTCAAAACTGAGATGGGGACTAGACAACACTTTTTTCATGAATGAAAATGACATGCACATATAGGTGATGCTTTTCTGAACATTTTGATATCTTATTTGAATTTTTCTGTGTTATAATGAATTTTTTATGAAGTTTTCAAAGTGATGGTCAAACGGTCAAAGGGCAAAAGCATAAGAGGAGCAAAGTGGTTTGGGCAGGAACAAGTGTTTTCGGAAACTAGGGGTAAACCTACCGAGTGTGACCCAACTAGGGGCATAAAATCAATTATATTAGCATGTATTGTGTTTTGTCAAAGAACAATTACTCCGGCTCGTGATATTGTTTATGCAGGACAATTATTCACTTCAAGAATAATGATTGTGTCATGGATATATAGCTCGTGCGACTATTATCATGCGCTAGCATCTAACCGTGCCATCAAGCTCGACGCATATATAAGCTGCCATTCTGCAGACCGGTTTTACATCAAATCACCCGTCTGTACGGCCTTGCGATTGACTTGCCCGTCCACCCGGCTTACCGTGCCCGCGATTGACTCGCATGTCTGCATCGGCTTACAACGCCGTGGCCGACTCGTCTATTTGTGTCACCTCTGATGCTACGGTTGTCTTTACCCTTTGTGTCTTGCGGCCTGGTTTACATCAACACACCAAGCTGCACCTGTCTGCATAAGCTGTTTATTAAGTATAAAGCCAGTCACTGCTTGGGTAGCCCGATTTTCTTCCAACAACTCTGGGGCAATTTATCATGTATTATCACCCGCCGTCTGCACTAGATGGCTCAATGGGCAGGCGCACAAGTCGCCGCCACTACAGTTTGGTTAACTTCAAACAACCAGTTGGAAGGAACCATTGGCCGAGTTGCTCACATGGCTCATACGAGATCATTTATAAACTGCCACAGTCACCTCAACCTTCTGTGGATTCACATTGCATTATCAACGACAATGATATACATCTTATGCTATGGTCAAGTCTGGAGAATCTCAAGCCAACTCCTCGAGTCGTCTTGAGACTCAGGGGCTACAATGACATGACTCGGCAGAGTTAGCCGTTTTCAGTGAATTCAAGAACTCTGGGTCATTGGATATAAAAATAACCAGGCCCCGGAGGCAACTACCCTATTGGTGAAAATTTTGAAACCGTTAGAAAAATTTCCGGCTCAAAGTCAAGATTCTGGCTCAGTATCCAGTTCCAGGTCCGGCTCAAGGAAAAACTGCCTCTCACAAAGCACTAAAGCTCAATGTCAGGTTCCAAGTCCGGCTCAAGGAAAAAAGATGCCTCTCACAAAACGTTGAAGCTCTCAATATCTGGTTCAAAATCCGGTTCAGGGGAAATCTGTCTCCCACAAAACTCTGAAGCTCTCAATATCCGGTTTACAACTCCGGCTCAAGAAGAATATCCATCTCTAGCAAGTTCGAGTAATTAGGAAAATTATAGGGACCAAAGAGAGTTGGATGCATATCACAACTCAAACATAGGCCCCCGATGAGCACAATTCGCAAGTATGTCACTTGGGGGCTTCTTGTTCAAACATATGCGTATTCGACTAAAGAGAACATAGCATTACTACCCTTTTGACCAGGTTATGTTCAAACATAGGCGTATTTGACCAAAGAGGACATAACCCGTGGGTCATCCTACCTGTATCCAGCTGCTTCAACTCCATCAGGTCATCCTGATTGACCCGTCGAACTCTTAGCAATCATTCTTTTACGGCGTATTCGACCAAAGCTTTTGAGCTTGCTAAGGTTCAAACGATGTCTGTCATGCGAGAGCACGACTTACAGATAGTCAGGATAGATCCAGGCTGCTAAAGCCGCCTTCGTTGAAACTTGGTTAAACCTGCCAGTTTGCTTGATGCAACTGTGACCTCGTGTACTCTCGATAGTCATATCTGAACTATCCAGGTTGAAACATCGATTGGGCATGTGAGAGCCGGCTACAGAATGCAAGGATACTCCAGTGGCTCAGGCTAGTTTCATGAAGTATTATGTTATCGTACACATACATCACCATACATTGCATCATACACATACATCATCATTTGCATCATACATTGCATCATCATTGCATCATCATCATAACATGCATCATATATGCATAGATATACTGATTTATATTGCAGGAACCGGTTTTCAAGCCAGGTTATATTATTCAAATCTTTAATAGCCAACATGGCTGGATTTTTATTATGGTTATCAATAACTAGTATTATGATTGAGGTTTTCAAAGTCGCTTTCGCGCAATGGCTATTGTCTTATCAATGGATATGATTTATTCTACAATGGAAGGAATAGTCCTGAGTCACTACAAGCTTACGACCCGACACTTGGGGCTACATTATTCAAGTTTAGATTAAATCAAATATGCAAGTCCCATGTCACTGCCAGCATGCACCATGGCACTTGGGGGCTAATGCAAAGTCATTTTTTGCTCACCTTATTGAAGACCCGACTCATCACATTGTAATGAGCCGGCCCTTGGGGGCTACCAATTGCTCCTATCAACAATTCAAGGTACACAAGTCTTAATCCATTATATTGAAGGGTCCACTCCTCAGTGGGTAAAGCACAAAGCTCTTAACCATGTGGACGTGGGTTCAAGCCCCATGATGGGGGTTACATCATATGATGTTCTTTTCAAAGAAGTATATATAAAGTCAAATCTCAATATTATCTTATTGAGCTGCCCCTTGGGGGCTACACGTTGCTGTTCAAGTCTACATGTTCATATTTATAAAGTCCCTGCTCATTATTGCATAATGACCCTGCCATTGGGGGCTACACGTTGCTGTTCAAGTCTACATGATCATATTCATAAAGTCCCTGCTCATTATTACATGAAGACCCGACCCTTGGGGGCTACACTGGTTGAAGTTTTTATCAGCATAAGGCAATTACAAGTCCCTAGTTGCTGCAAGCATGACAACCCGGTACTTGGGGGCTACATATGTGGAATATTCAGTTTTGACTAGTGACTGAGATGAACAATCAGGATTTCTTCAAGGTTGCAACATTTATATTGAAACAAGTCTTAAGCTATCACTATGTTCTCCTCTTAAGACTTGGGGGCTACAGGTAATATGCATATAAAGGAGGAACATCTTCAAATTCTCATTTTCGAGGAAATCAGTAAGATTAATTGTGTTACCCGGCATTGGCAACAATCATGACCCAGCTTCTATAACAGTCATGACCCGGAATCATCAATTTTTTATAAGCCGACAATTTTGGCAATGATAAACCGGCAAGTTCTATATCGTCAAGCCAGCTGAATATCAGATGAGTATTTCAAAGACCAATATTTTTTAAGCCGGCGCTTTGGAAGTCAACTCAAGTGGATTATTTCTTACTATATTTCTCTACAAGAGACCAATGCCAGCAAATTGATTATGAAGCTGGTCCGTTGACCCTGATTTTTTCAAAAGAAGTATCTAGATTTTTTGCATTGGCAAAATTTGAACATATCCGCTAAGGAGATTTACTATGAGATCATGGATACATATCAAGGAGGAAATGACAAGGACTTAATGATGATCAGGTGCCAGCTTACAAGAATTTTTAGCTCGGAGCACAACCTATCAAATTTGTTCTTGTGTTTATGTTGCAGAATCAGTTTAACATGGATAAATCCAAATTAAACTAGGGGCTAATGTCGGGGACATACCCCGCGGTATGACCCGACCGGAAGTATGACACGACCGGACTTGGCGCTTCATCGTAACCCGACGGAGGATTGGCAACTTACGAGTCTCGCAGTTCACTGGTCTGATGACTCACGAGCCTGGTGACTCATTGGTGACCCGGTGGGTGTTTTAGATGGATAACAAGGCCCAAGGCCCAGAAGGCCGGCTCATGCTATGGTGAGCCGGCTTAAGATGAAAGGCGCGAGGAATATTTCCTTTACAAGGAAGCAAGACCCGGATTTGTATCCCGTTTGTAATAGAAGATAAGTTAGTCCTAATCCTACTAGGACTCCATGTGTAACCCGCCCCTTTAACATATATAAGGAGGGGAAGGGCTCCCCAAAGATGGACAAAAAAGAAGAAAATAATCTCTAGGATTAGACACAATAAGGAGAGCCGGCTTATGCGGCGACTCCAGGAGGATCATAATGAGATCTAGCCACAAACAACATGTAGGGTTATTACCGGATGATGTTTCCCGGGGCCCAAAGCTGTCTAAATCCTTGTCTTCTGTTGCGTCTCTCGATTCCGTTTAACCCCTCTCAAGCTACCACATAGATGTGTTGGCCTCGCGACTAAGTCCTCACACTAAGGACATCTGCCATGACAATTCCACGACATAAATAGTAGTAGTGCTTCTTTTTGACACACGCTACTGCTAAATTTCTGTGTATAAGGTTTTCCCTAGTAGTGCTAGTAGAGGCTTACTATGGACACGGTATTTGTTTATGTATTCATACATGTATTTAAGTTTCTGGTCAATACAATTCTAGCCTGAATAATAAACCTTTATCATGATTAAGGAAATATAATAATAACCATTTTATTATTGCCTCTAGGGCATATTTCCATCAGTCTCCCACTTGCACTAGAGTCAATAATATAGTTCACATCGCCATGTGATTAACATCCAAAGAGTTTACTAGAGTCAATAATATAGTTCACATCGCCATGTGATTAACACCCAAAGTTCACATCGCCATGTGATTAATACCCAAAGAGTTTACTAGAGTCAATAATCTAGTTCACATCGTTCCGTGATTAACACTCAAAGAGTTCAAAGGTATGATCGTGTTTTTCTTGTGAGAGAGGTTTTTTTACGGTTTGTGAGAGAGGTTTTAGTCTTTGTGTACTTTGCAAATTTCTATGTCTACAATGCTCTGCATGGAGCTACTCTAGATAATTGCTCCTACATTCAATATGCATCAAGATTGACACTCAGAGTCATCTGGATTACTGTCAAAGCTTGCATTGGCGCAACCCTTTACGACGAACTCTTTATCACCTCCATAATCGAGAAACATTTCCTTATTCCTCTAAGGATAATTTTGACTGCTATCCAGTGACCCACTCCTGGATCACTCTTGTACCTCCTTGCCAGACACGTGGCAAGGCACACATTTGGTATGGTACACAACATTGCATGCTTTATAGAACCGATGGCTGAGGCATAGGGAATGACTTTCATTCTCTCTCTATTTTTCTGCAGTGGCCGGGGTTTGAGTCTTACTCAACTTCATACCTTAGAACTCAGGCAAGAACTCCTTCTTTGACTGATCCATTTTGAACTCCTTCACAATCTTATCAAGGTATGTACTCATTGAAAGTCTTATCAAGCGTCTTGATCTATCTCTATAGATCTTGATGCCCAATAGGTAAGCATCTTCACCGAGGTCTTTCTTGGAAAAAAAATCTTATTCAAATATCCCTTTTATGCTATCCAGAAATTCTACATCATTTCCGATCAACAATCTGTCATCCACATATACTTATCAGAAATGTTGTAGTGCTCCCACTCACTTTCTCATAAATACAGGCTTCACCATAAGTTTGTATAAAACCATATTCTATGACCACCTCATCAAGCGTATATTCCAACTCCGAGATGCTTGCACCAGTCCATAGATGGATCGCTGGAGTTTGCACACTTTGTTAGCACCTTTAGGATCAACAAAACCTTATGGTTGCATCATATACAACTCTTCTTTCAGAAATCCATTAAGGAATGCAGTTTTGACATCCATTTCCCAGATTTCATAATCATAAAATGCGGCAATTGCTAACATGATTCGGACAAACTTAAGCATCGCTACGGGTGAGAAAGTCTCATCATAGTCAACTCCTTGAACTCCTCAAAAACCATTTTGTGATAAGTCGATCTTTGTAGATAGTAACATTACCATCAGCGTCAGTCTTCTTCTTGAAGATCCATTTATTCTATATGGCTTGTTGATCATCGAGCAAGTCCACCAAAGTCCACACTTTATTCTCATACATGGACCTTATCTCAGATTTCATGGCCTCAAGCCATTTTTCGAAATCTGGGCTCATCATAGCTTCTTCATAGTTCGAAAGTTTTTGCCGTTGTCCAACAACATGACTTCCAGGACAGGGTTACCGTACCACTTTGGTGCAGTACGTGTTCTGGTCGACCTTCGAGGTTCAGTAGTAACTTGATCCGAAGTTTCATGATCATCATCATTAGCTGCTTCTCTAGTTGGTGTAGGCATCACGGGAATAGTTTTCTCTGATGACCTACTTTCCAATTCGATAGGAGGTACAATTACCTCATCAAGTTATACTTTCCTCCCACTCACTTCTTTCGAGAGAAACTCCTTCTCTGGAAAGGATCCATTCTTAGCAACAAATATCTTGCCTTCGGATCTATGGTAGAAGGTGTACCCAATGGTTTCCTCTTGGTATCCTATGAGGACACACTTTTTTGATTTGGGTTCGAGCTTATCAGGCTGAAGCCTTTTGACATAAGTGTCGTAACCCCAAACTTTCAGAAATGACAGCTTTGGTTTCTTGCCAAACCACAGTTCATACAATGTCGTCTCAACAAATTTAATGTGAATGCACTTGTCTCTAATGCATAACCCCAAAACGATAAAGGCAAATTTGTAAGAGACATCCTAGAACGCACCATGTCCAATAAAGTACAATTATGACGTTCAGACACACCATTACGCTGTGGTGTTCCAGGTGGCATGAGTTGTGAAACTATTCCACATTGTTTTAAATGAAGGCCAAACTCGTAACTCAAATATTCTCCTCCACGATCAGATCGTAGAAACTTTATTTTCTTGTTACGATGATTCTCTACTTCACTCTGATAATTCTTTGAACTTTTCAAATGTTTCAGACTTGTGTTTCATCAATTAGATCCACACATACCTACTCAAATAATCCGTGGAAGTGAGAAAATAACGATACCCGCCGCGTGCTTTAACACTCATCGGACCGCATACATCGGTATGTATTATTTCCAATAAGTCATTAGCTTGCTCCATTGTTCCAGAGAACATAGTTTTAGTAATCTTGCCCATGAGGCATGGTTCGCAAGTATCAAATGATTCATAATCAAGTGATTCCAAAAGCCCATCAACATGGAGTTTCTTCATGCGCTTTATACCAATATGACCTAAACGGCAATGCCACAAGTATGTTGCACTATCATTATCAACGTTGCATCTTTTGGCATCAATATTATGAATATGTGTATCACTATGATCGAGATTCAATAAACCATTTACATTGGGTGTATGACCATAGAAGGTTTTATTCATGTAAACAGAACAACAATTATTCTCTGACTTAAATGAATAATCGTATTGCAATAAACACAATCCAATCTTGTTCATGCTCAATGTAAACAACAAATAACATTTATTTAGGTTCAACACTAATCCCGAAAGTATAGGGAGTGTGCGATGATGATCATATCAATCTTGTAACCACTTCCAACACACATCATCACCTCACCCTTAACTAGTCTTCGTTTATTCTGCAACTCCTCTTTCGAGTTACTAATCTTAGCAACTGAATAGGTATCAAATACCCAGGGGATACTACGAGCACAAGTAAGGTACACATCAATAACATGTATATATAATATACCTTTGTTCACTTTGCCATCCTTCTTATCCGCTAAATATTTGGGGCAGTTCTGCTTCTAGTGACCATTTCCTTTGCAGTAGAAGCACTCAGTTTCATGCTTGGGTCTAGCATTGGGCTTCTTCTCGGGAGTGGCAACTTGCTTGCCGTTCTTCTTGAAGTTCCCTTTCTTTCCCTTGCCCTTTTTTCTTGAAAGTAGTAGTCTTGTTAACCATCAACACTTGATGCTCTTTCTTGATTTCTACCTTCGCCAATTTCAGCATCACGAAGAGCTCGGGAATTGTTTTTTTCATCCCTTGCATAATATAGTTCATTACGAAGTTCTAGTAGCTTGGTGATAGTGGCTAGAGAACTCTGTCAATCACTATCTTAACTGGAAGATGAACTCCCACTTTATTCAAGTGATTGTAGCACCCATACATTCTGAGCACATGCTCACTAGCCGAGCTATTCTCCTCCATCTTGTAAGCAAAGTACTTGCAAGAGGTCTCATACCTCTCGACATGGGCATGAGTCTGAAATACCAATTTCATCTCTTGAAGCATCTTATATGCTCAGTGGCATTCAAAAATGTTTCTGAAATCCCAGTTCTAAGCCGTGAAGCATGGCGCACTAAACTATTAAGTAGTCATCATATTGAGCTTGCCAAACGTTCATAACGTCTGCATCTGTTCCTGCAATAGGTCTGTCACCTAGCAGTGCATCATGGACATAATTCTTCTATGCAACAATGAGTATAATACTGAGATCACGAACCCAATCCACATTATTGCTACCAACATCTTTCAACTTAGTTTTCTCTAGGACCGTATCAAAAAACAGGGGAGCTACATTGCGAGCTATTGATCTACAACATAATATGCAAAGACATTTTGACTAAGTTCATGATAAATTTAAGTTCAGTTAATCAAATTACTAATGAACTCCCACTTAAATTAACATCCCTCAAGTTGTTTAAGTGACACATGATCCAAATCAACTAAACTATGTCCGATCATCATGTGAGATGGAGTAGTCTTCAATGGTGAACATCTACATATTGATCATATCTACTATACGACTCATGTTCGACCTTTCGGTCTACGGTGTTCCGAGGCCATGTCTGTACATGCTACGCTCGTCAAGTTTAACCCAAGTATTCTGCATGTGTAAAACTGTCTTACACCCGTTGTATGTGAACGTAGCGTCTATCACACCTGATCATCACATGGTGTCTCGAAACGACGAACTGTAGCAATGGTGCATACTCGGGGAACACTTTTATCTTGAAATTTAGTGAAGGTATAATCTCGTAATGCTACCGCCGTACTAAGCAAAATAAGATGCATAAAGGATAAACATCACATGCAATCATAATACGTGACATGATATGGCCATCATCATCTTGTGCTTTTGATCTCCATCTCCAAAGCATCGTCATGATCTCCATCGTCACCGGCTCAACACCTTGATCTCCATCGTTGCATTGTGGTCGTCTCACCAACTATTGCTTCTACAACTATTGCTAACTCATAGCGATAAAGTAAAGCAATTACATGGCGCTAACATTTCATACAATAATTAAGAGACAACCATAAGGCTCCTGTCGGTTGTCGATATTACAAAACATGATCATCTCATACAATAACGTATAACTCATCACATCTTGACCAGATCATATCACAACTAGCCCTCAAAAACAAGTTAGATGTCCTCTACTTTGTTGTTGTAAGTTTTACGTGTCTGATGCGGGCTTCTAGCAAGAACCGTTCTTACCTACGACACAAAACCACAATGGTGATTTATCAAGTTTGTTGTTTTAACCTTCAACAAGGACCGGCCACAGTCAAATTCGATTCAACTAAAGTAGGAGAAACAGACAACCCGCCAGCCACCTTTATGCAAACTAGTTGCATGTGACGGTGGAAGCGGTCTCATGTACGAGGACATGTAATGTTGGTCTGGGCCGCTTCATCTTACAATACCGATGAATCAAAATAAGACGCTGGTGGTAAGCAGTATGACCATCACCGCCCACAACACTTTGTGTTCTACTCGTGCATATCATCTACGCATAGACCTGGCTCATGATGCCACTGTTGGGGAACGTCACATGGAAAATAATATTTTTCTACGCACACGCAAGATCTATCCATTGAGATGCATAGCTACAAGAGGGGGAGAGCATCTTCATACCCTTGAAGATCGCTAACCGGAAGCATTTATCAACACAGTTGATGTAATCATACACCTTCATGATCCGTCACGATCAAGTACTGAACGTATGACACCTCCGCGTTCAGCACACGTTCAACTCGATGATGTCCTTGCCTTCTTGATACAGCAATACAGGGCGAAGTAGTAGATGAGTTCTGGTGGCACAACGGCATGGTAACGGTTGGTGATGAAGAACAATCTCTGCAGGGCTTCTCCAAGCACTACAGAGACTAGACAGAGGATAAACTAGAGGGGACGGGATTACCGGCACACGGCTTGGTAATTCTTGATGTCTCTTGGGTACTAGCCCTGCCCCTCTATTTATATCTTGAGCCATGGGGTCGAAACTTGGAGTAAAAGCCTCCTCAAAGTCGGTTTTGCCCGAAAGGCAAGAGTCCTTCTCGGACTCCAGGACCAGACGCCAGGATTCCCGCGTCTGGACCCATACACCACGGACCCTAGCGTCTGGCCTCTGGCCTCCACAAAACTTCCTTTCGTGCTTTCCAAAACCCTCGTGGGCTTTACCCCTTGGCCCAAATAAAGTGTACTTGTGCCGAAACACTTCGGGAAACATCTGAAACCCCTTCCGGTGAATTCCGGAACCTTTCCGGAGTTCAAATAACATTATCCCATATATTAATCTTTACCTCCGGACTATTCCAGAGCTCCTCGTCATATACGTGATCTTATCCAAAACTCTGAACAACATTTGGTCACCAACATACATAACTCATATAATACTATATCGTCAACGAAGCGTGCGGACCCTACGGGTTCGAGAACTATTTTGACATGACCGAGACACCTCTTCGGTCAATAACCAATAGCTGAACCTGGATGCCCATATTTGTTCCTACATATTCTATGAAGATATTTATCGGTCGAACCTATATGACAACTTATGTAGTTCCCTTTGTCTATCAGTATGTTACTTGCCCGAGATTCGATCATCAATATCTTCATACATAGTTCAATCTCGTTTCCGGCAAGTCTCTTTACTCGTTTTGTAATACATCATCCCGTAACTAACTCCTTTTTCACTTTCCTTGCAAGCTTCTTGTGATGTTGTATTACTGAGAAGGGCCCAAAGACACCTCTCCGTCACACGGAGTGACAAATCCCAGTCTCAATCTATGCCAACTCAACAAACACCTTCAGAGATAACTGTAGAGCATCTTTATGATCACCCAGTTACATTGTGACATTTGATAGCACACAAGGTATTCCTCCGGTATCCAAGAGGTGATCTCATGGTATAAGGATCATGTCTTTGACATACAAGAAAGAAGTAGCAATAAATTGTACGATCAAATGCTAAGCTAACGGATGGGACTCACCCATCACATCGTTGTCCTAATGATGTGATCCCATTATCAAATGACAATACATATCTATGGTTAGGAAACCTTAACCATCTTTGATCAATGAGCTAGTATAGTAGAGGCTTACTAGGGACACGGTATTTGTTTATGTATTCACACATGTATTTAAGTTTTCACACAATACAATTCTAGCATGAATAATATACCTTTATCATGATTAAGAAAATATAATAATAACCATTTTATTATTGCCTCTAGGGCATATTTACATCACTGGCTTGGTTGACCTTAGTGGCGACTCTAGCTGGGACGGTGCCAGCAGATGTAGAACTACAGTAGGATTGGATGGGCACCAGACAGTGGTCAGAGGAACTCTTCGAAAGACCCTGTTTTGGTCGTCTTGTTCCCAAACATCATGGAGTGCGAGAATGTAAAAAGAGGGATTGAAATTGTCGGGTAAAGTGCACAAAACTCTATAGAGGGTTAAAACTTAATCGATTAGCCATGTCCCCAGTTACTGACAATTTGAGCCTCTGGACTTGGATCTATCTCAGAACTCTCAACACCAGACTTACAATTATTGAGGGCCACTTATTTTTATTATGGGTTATGAGACATAGGTTGGTAGAACCATGTCATGTATAGGTATGTGCTTTGTAGTAGAGATTTCTGGACTATCCTTTGTTGTAGGGAAAATAAAAGCAGCTTTTATGCAAACAAAACTCAGACACAGAGCCACAAAGTCATATTGCATATAGTATAGTTTTATCATCTGTTTTTCTTACAGTGATCTTGCCGGTACATTCAATGTACTGACCTACACGGGTGCAACATACCACGTTGCAAGATTTTCTCTGACGAGTAAGAATTACGACACAGGGTTACGATCTACACTCAACTTGCCGATGGTGTTGATGGGACTCCACACCTGTTTATTTGTTTCCGCTGAGACTTATGAGGTATATATCAGTTTTACGTTTTTATACATGTGATTGCACTTTGATATATACATTGATATTTTGTGTGAGCCAGCATACTGATCTAGGGATGACACATATACACAGAGGCTTGAACTTTTGAGGTCGCGTCGCCACAATAAGAGCCCAGTTCTCTATGCTTATGCTGACGAACACTTGGATGAGATACGTCAAAGCTTCTTATCAATGGTGTATCCATTATATGTCGTGATGAAGGAGCACAATAAGGACTAAGCCAGATAGATGAAGGTCCATTTGGCATACCGATCCATGGATGACATTGCTACGTGGTTGGCACAAAAGCCATCACCTACGGTGTCGATATACTAAGCATATGACATAAATGGCTACACGTTCTACACTGAGGAACGTGATGAGAAGACCTCATATCAGAACAACTCTGTTCAAATAGAATGCATGACTATAGATGAAGCCGATAAAAGGGTATACTATGGAACCATCAAAGAGATTTGGGAGCTTAACTATGTGAAAATTAAGGTGGCATTATTCAGGTGCCCATGGATCCCTATTTGTCAGGTAAAGGTTGATGATATAGGAAGAGATGTGTTAACAAGACAACGATGGCATATCACACGGACCCGTTCATTCTTTCCAGCGATGCTACCTAAATTTTTGATGTGAAAGACCCCTTGCATAAGAACTGTCATGTAATGATGCATGGTAAGATGAGGGTGCGTATTGGGGGTCAAGGATGTTGCTGATGAGGACGTGTATGATGAACTTGTTGAGCTGCCCACAAGGGATCACGTACCATCAAAACAGAGAAGCGTAAAATCATCAAAAAACCTAAGCTCATTTGGGGTCAACCTAATGATCCCAGTTCCCCATGTACATGTGAATTAAGCTATAACACTAGTTTTTATACCTATTCTACATCATAATTCATTGAATTTAGAATGGTCGTGTGTACTGAAGTTATGAGGTATGCCCGGTCTTTTGTTGATTCAAGAATGGTTAATATGTTCACCTTGATATGTTGTCAGGTCAGGCAATGAATTTGAACTGTTTATGATTATTATACCCTAGAGGTAGCACACTTAGTTGATCTCACTCCAGTATGTATCAAGAGAGGATATGTAATCTGGTTTGCCAATAGCACATGGTTCATTCATGAAAGTTGTGTGTCGACCAAACCATGCGCGTGATGTGAGCCATGCGTTCTTATTCACAAGAACCCAAACCCCACGAACCATATGTCTGCACCATTGGATGCTCCCAGATCGAACGACACTCCTCATCCCACTCATCAACACATGCAATTGTGCTAGGGATTTGATTTATATGCAAAAATGCACGTTAAATTCAAAAAATGGCTTAAATATAACAAATGATACCTGAAATGTGCTAGAAAATCAAACATGTGGTATAATGGTGATTGTGTATCATGGTAATTTTTATGAAGCCACACATGAAGCCACCGGCCACTGGAGTTTGAATTGCCACGTCTCCTTTTGGAAACATGATCCTTCTTGCGAGATGCTCCAATTTCCAAGGAGCGATAATAAAAACTTGTGCCAAATTGTACCAAAAAAATCAACGGGGTGATGAGAGCATGCCTCGGTCACACACCGACTTTCATGATTTTCGGACTCCAACTGAATTTCCTATAATTGAAATACCAACTAGGCCTACGCCACTGGCCGCAACTCGTAGCCGAAATTTTTGGAAATTCTCCCCGCTTCTCGGATAATGGATAAAAACTCCCAAAGCGACACACAAATGATGTGGTACACCTTCTTTGCTAACACCCACCTATAGTTGTAGTAGAGTTTTCATTTTATATGCACTAAATGCATGGTAAATGCAAAAATGGCTTAAATATAGTACACGAGACCTGAAACAGGCCAAAAAAAATTAAACCTAGGGTATATCGGTGAATTCTTACCGTGGAAAGAATTTCGAGGTGGAACGATAAAGTCACCGATGATTGGAGTCCGAATTGCCGCATCTCCTTTTGGAAACTATGATCCTTCTTGTGAGATGATTTGGTATCCAAGGTGTAAGCATCAAAACTTGTGCCAAACTTAAACAAAAAATTCCATGGAGTTGTCAGAGCAAGCCACAGTGACACACCGACTTTCATGATTTTCGGACTCTATATGCATTCCATGTAATTAAAATACCAACAAGGCCTATGTGTGTGCCCGCACCCAGAGGCCGAAATGTTTGAAAATTGTTCCGGTCTCTCGGACAATGAAAGAAAACTCGCAGAGCGACACAGAAATGATCATGCTAACACCCACGTGAAGTTGCGACACGGTTTATATATATATATATATATATATATATATATATATATACGTGTGTGTGTGTGTGTGTGTGAGTGTGTATGCACTAAATGCATGTTAAATGCAAATAATGGCTCAAATATAGCAAACAAAACCTGAAATACACCAGAAAATCGACCCTAGGGTAAAATGGTGATTGCTTACCGTGGAAAAATTTTCGAGGCGAAACGATGAACTCACGTCTTCATTCAAATGAAATATGTTGTTAGTTGACGTAAATGTTTTCAAATAGCACATGGTTCATTCATGAAAGTCATGTGCCTAACTAACCGCAGCTGATGCCCCCCACTCCGTACTACGCGCGCGATGTGAGTCATGTGTTCAGATTTGCCAGAACCCAAACCCAACGGACCATACTTCTGCAACTTTGGATGCTCGCTCATCGAACGAAAATCCTCATTCCATTCATGAGCACATGTAGTTGCGGTTGGGATTTGATCTATATGCACAAAATGTGCGTTAAAATAAAAAAAAAGCCTTAAATATAGCAAACGATACCTGAAATGCGCCAGAAAATTAAACCTGTGGTATAATGGTGATTTCGTACTGTGGAAATTTTTATGAGGCCAAACGATGAAGTCATCGTCCACTGGAGTTTAAATTGTCACGTCTCCTTTTGGTAACCATGATCCTTCTTGTTAGATGATCCGGTTTCCAGAGAGCGATCATCAAAACTTGTGCCAAACTTTACCAAATTTTGTCCACAGTGTCGTGAGAGCACGCCACGGTCACACACTAATTTTCATGATTTTTGGACTCCTTCTGAATTTCCTGTAATTGAAATACCAACTAGGCCTACGTCGGTGGCCGCACCTCATAGCCGAAATGTTTGAAAATTCTCCCTGCTTCTCGGACAATGGATGAAAATTCGTAAAGCGACACTCAAATGATGTGGTACACCTTCTTTGCTAACACCCGCATGTAGTTGTAGTAGGGTTTTGATTTTATATGCATCAAATGCACGAAAAATGCAAAAAATGGCTTAAATATAGCAAAGGAGACCTGAAATGGGCTAGAAAATCAAACCTAGGGTATATTGGTGATTGCTTACCGTGGAAAAAAAATTCAAGGAAGAACGATGAAGTCACCGACGATTGGAGTCCTGATTGCCACATCTCCTTTTGGAAACTATGATCCTTCTTGTGAGATGCTCTGGTCTCCGAGGTGCGAGCATCAGAACTTGTGCCAAACTTTACCGAAAATTTTCCACGAGGTCGTGAGAGCATGCCATGGCGACACACCGTTTTTCATCATTTTTGGACTCTATATGCATTTCCTGTAATTAAAATACCAACAAGGCCTATGCGTGCGGCCGCAACCAGAGGTCAAAATGTTGGAAAATTGTTCCGGTCTCTCAAAGCGACAGACAAATGATCTTGCTTGCACCCACGTGTACTTGCGGATATATATATATATATATATATATATATATATATATATATATATATATATATATATATATATATATGCAAAATTGTGTCTACCAGCTGTAGACATAGCGATCTCATTTGTAAGCCCACGCTTTGAGATTCGCGTTGGACATGAGGGGGAAAAAATTGTGGTGGGATTTTGGGTAGTTTCTGTGCCTCGTTCCGTAGGAAAAGGCTGCAGCTGTGTGTTAGCGTTGTGTGGTCCATATGCACGCGTGCAGATTTGAGATGGGTACAGGTACACATGCTAGTCTTGATGGAACTTGTGGATGAAATGGAAAATGGAAGCAGCGACAGACATGTTCATGCCCATGACGCATAGAGTGCAAATACCACGTCAATGTGTTAAAAAAAGACACCTCAGCTTCAGGCGTGTTTTGAACTGTTGCAGAAAAGGGAGTACATATTTTATCAACCAGAAACTAATGCCTTTTTTAGGGGAACCAGGAACTATTTGTTTAGTGTTAAGTTTAGATTAGAGTGGGCGTACTGATGTGGGTTTAGGGGATGTATAATGGTTCTATCTTAAGAGTGCTACGTAGGATAAATGATGAGGTGGAGGAGAGAGAAATCATAAGAGAAGGCTTGTCTTCTCTTATTTAAGAGGAGACAAGAGATGATCTCTTAGCACAATTTGTCTCACCATGTTCTTAGGAACAACTAATTATTGAAGATAAGGCTAAAAGATGACTCGTTATAGACATCTTTTTTTGTCATATCTAATTTACATGCAAAACTTAAAATAAGACAATCTTATCAACCATTGTACATGCCCTTGGAGTAGCATTTCAATAATATTTCTCTGATTTTCTCTCCTTCCCGCTTCAGATCTAGGTAAGCCCGGGCACAACCTATGAGGCTATGACCCACAATCTCCCCTCCCCAGACGGCCACCCAACCTAAGGTCTTGAGCAGCTCCCCGTGCTAGGCACTCGACAGCGACAGCGACCCCAGCCACGTCAAGAGCAGCTGTAGGTGAGGACCAGATTCCTCTCATCTTCAAGTGAGATCCATCTTTGAACGTGGATTCATCGAGGAAGCTCCCTTGTTCTTATCATTTTCTATTCCTCGGCTTATGTGGCTGTAGTGGATCTAATCCATCCAACGACCACCATTTCACACCTTCTGATGTTGCTAGTTTCTAATGCTTCCCCTTCAATCTTGATTTGTTTCTGTTTAATATGTTTTTTTCTTGCAGCTCCGAGGAAAATAAATAATGGAAGCTGGTGATAAATCTGTGATTTTTGGTCTTATGTGTGATTAAGTTATGTTTTGTTTTTATGACGGCGATCTGCATTTTGGGGATAACATTTTTGGGAACCAATGATGAATAATGCTGTCTCTCAGGCGTACTTCATAATCTGACCAATAGAATGTTCAATTGTATCCCCTAAAAATTGTTCAAATGTAATAAAGACTAAAATAAGGCGTAATGATATATCAGTTTCTACATAGATAAGTTGTAGTTTTTTTTGCGGGTGAAGCTGTTGTTTTTTTAGAGGGGTTCATACGTAGGGTTAGTGTTTTCAATCTACTGGATGTTACTGCCAATTAATCTCCCAGATCTAAAACCGCCATTCTCTCTCGCCCACCGGTGACACCGCCTGGAACCGATGCAACGGAAATGAGGAACCGAGGGAGCCTGAATGATGCAAACCCGAAGAACTGATGCAACGGAAGTGAGGAACTAAGGGAGTCTGAGTGATGCAAACCCGAAGAACCAATGCAACGGAAGTGAGGAACCAAGGGGGCCCGGATGATGCAAACCCGAAGAATCGATGCAATGGAAGCGAGGAACCGAGGGGTTCCGAATGATGGAAACACAATGAACAGATGCAACGGAAGTGAGGAACCGAGGTGTAATGCCCAGTATGAGATTATACCTCCTACGTGTCGAGGCACGACTTAAAGGCATAAGCTCATACTAGAATGATCTCAAGTATGGTATATTTTCACGACTCATGTAAAAGAGGGATAAAATTGCAAAAGAGTAGTTGGCTTACACTCGCCACGTCCCACAATTCATTACATAAATAATCATCATCCAAATAACATCAGAGTCCGTCTACGGACAAAGATCCAAATGAAAGATACCATAAATAAAGCAACACAAGGTCTGAATCGCCCCTAGTAGGAACCACTACTGATCGTCGAAAACGTCACATACATACGGCCAAGCTCTTCATCGAACTCCCAGCGAAGTTCTGATCCACCTCCTGCATTGTTCTCGACGGTACCTGCATCTAGTGTGTGTTGAATCTGTGAGCCACAAAGGACTCAACAATCCCGTTCCCGGGTATCAAAACTAACAAAGCCTTATAGGAGAGGGAAGGCTTTAAAAGTGTTTGCAGCAAGCACTAAGCAACTAACTTACGAGTTCAGACCGAGAACAGAGTAAGAGCCAACGATCGTCAAAGTGATCAAATGATCCTAACTACTCACGTCAGACATAACCCCACCGTATTCTTCTTCTAGAAACCCCTTCGAGAAGAGACAATCACGGAACTCACACAGGTAGTGTATTCTTAAGGATAGAGTGTCATGTTTTCTACAACCGGATATTAACAAATTCCCATCTACCACATAACCGCGGGCACGACTTTCGAAAGATCAAAACCCTGCAGGGGTGTCCCAACTTAGCCCATCACAAGCTCACGATCTGCGGAGTCGTAACTCCAAGGTGGGAAGACCCGAGTATTCTCAGAATCCCATGCTCAAGATATTCCGACAAAGGTAAAACTAATCCAGCAATACCTCCCGGTGTGCCGACACCCTGATAGTAGCCGCGCGTATCTAGTCTCAGGCCACGACCGGATAGGTCAGCCTATAGGAAAATACCAGCCCTCGGGTTTCCCCAAGGTGGCCCTGCAGTCCGCCCAGTTCGGACCAACACTCAAGACGAGCACTGGCCCGGGGGGTTGATTAATAAATCCTCGGGTTAATTACTCCCCGGCAAGTTTTAGTTGTTAGGCAAATGTAAAACCAAAGTTGGGCCTTGCTGGAAAAGCTTTAGCACTAAGCGAGTTATCAAGGGGGGCCCATAAACCCCAACCGTGTTAGGAACGCAAAATCCGGGAACATAACACCGGTTTATCGGGTCCTAAGGTGGCATGAGTGGAACAAAACACCGAGCAAAAGGCCAAGCCTTCCACCCATTGCCAAGTATATAGGTGTGTTAATATATATTTGAGAGATATTGTGATATTCCAACAACAAGTTCCAACATGGAGCAATCTTCATCTTCACCTGCAACTAACAACGCTATAAGAGGGGCTAAGCAAGCGGGTAGCATAGCCAAACAACGGTTTGCCGGGAAGGTGTCAAAGGTTAGAGGTTTCATGGCAACAATAGGGGGCTAACAAACATACATAGGCATCGAGGCAATATCTAAAGAGTGAGACATCTAGCATATGCAAAGATAGTAGTGGTATCTGGGAATAGTCATCTTGCCTAGGATTCCACAAGGAAGAAGAACAAGTCCAAGACGTAGTCGAACAAATCCTCACAACTCCGGAACGAACCCGAAGCTAACGAGAGAAGCAAACCGGAAAGAAGCAAACAAGACGGTAAACACACATATCATAAACATCGCATATGATGCACAATCAAGTATGATGCATGTCCTGTTTAAATATGCATGGCATGGTAAAGTGCACAAACAAGTACTACAATTCAAGTGGAGCTCAATATGCAACGAGTTGCATATTGACGAAACACCACAATTTATTTATTTAGTTGACTCTCGTTTATTAACAAGACAAAATTAAATGTTTTTATTAAACATGGCAAGAGGTGAAGCAAGTGTAAACTAGCTATCTAGGCATTTTAAATGAGGCCAGAAATAACAACAACAAATCCCGAAAATCCCCATGAGCATATATAGCAATTATTAAAGCAAACAACCAATTCAAGCATTTAAAGGTTGTTATCATGATGCGGATGACAAATGCAAGTTTTTAGTAAAAGTTGACAATTAACAAGGTATGAAGCATTTGTCACCGTGGTGGAAAGAAAGGGGCCACGGCGGCAAATCCGAGATTGTTGCCACAACAACATATCTGTTCCGGTAACTCATTGAGAGACCGGTGCAAAAGAAAAGGTGGTGTGAACATGTCAAGCAAGATGATGGGGCGCTCCCGGTAACCGGGTTCCCACGTGCGGTGGCAAGGCAAACAAGGGCACTTCGGGCGCGGTGCAACAAGTGAAGATCTCATACAACACACGTCGTTCGTTCACGGGTGTCGTCTCGGGGTTATACCTTTGAAGCGTGCGTTTCGGGGTGGTTCGAGTTCGTCGAGGGAAGTATTGGAAGTAAACGTTCTCGAGGCGACCGTCGTCGAAGTTGTCGTTCACGTTGCCAAAAGGAAGTAGTCGTACACGTTCGTCGAGGAAGTAGTCGTTCACGTTCCGAGAGGTACAAGCGGTCTTCGGCAACGGTAGTGGTACTCGTTTTGTAGATGTTCATGCTATCATGTCGTGGTTCTTGGCGATTCCGAAGACCGCGGTAGAGGTACTCGACACGCCATCGTGCAGTCGTACACGTTCCGAAGATGAACTTGTGTCTTGGTCTGTAGTTGTACTCGGGGTCGTTGCACTTGGCAAACAAAATACTCGGCGATGGTAGTCGTACACGGGTCGTCGCGGTAGTCGTGGGAGGTAGTGGTACACGTTTCAGTTGTCCCTGTACTTGGCCATCTTGACGAATGAGGGACTTGCATGGCTCTACGACGAGAGGTCACCGGAGGTGCATGTAGGCAGCCCGAGCTGCTGGTTCTTGACGCCTGGCCGAGCGGCGGCTAGACGAAGGGGTCGTCGTCGTGGTTCTTGACATGAAGCAGAGGCTGGGGGTCGTCGTCGTGGTTCTTGACATGAAGCAGAGGCTGGGGGTCGATGAGAAGAGCACCACCTGCACGGGAAGGAGCGGAGCAGGGGGATCGCGAGTGCCATGGCGATCTCGAGGTGGCAGAGCTCGCAGGTTCGGCGCGGCGCACAGCTGGACTACGGGGAGCCGGAGGTGGCGAAGCCACGGCCAGCAACGAGGCCAGATCGGTCGGCGGCGGCTGCATCGTTGGTGGGGAGCGAGGCGCACAGCGAGGATGAAAGGCGCGGCTGCGCTGTCATGGTTAGGCGGCCATGGCGCGGGGCAGCACAGAGGAGGAGGCACGGGCGATGGCGGTGGCGAGGACGGGCGCCCGGCGGCCCTGGTGGCGCGGCGGGACGACGGAGCAGCCAGGCGCGGGCGCGGCGATGGGGTCTCGCGCGAGGGTGGTAGGAGGGAGGAACGCTGGGCGCTCGAGGTGGCCGGCGGCGCGAGGGAAAACGGGGGAGGAGAGGGAGATCGAGCAGGAGGGGGAGGGATCGAAGCGGGGCTTGGCGGCGCTCGGGAAGGGACGAGGGGAGAGATGAGAGGAGGGATGGTCGGGTCTAGGGTTAGAGATTAGTTGGGCCTCTGGGGGGAGGTTGGGCCGGCCTGGCCGCAAGGAGGAGGCTGAGCTGCGGCTGCCCTCCTCCTTTCTCTTTTATTTTTTATTTTTTAAGCCGAAAACAATTAAAGAGAAGAAAAAGAAAGAGGGGTTTAGGGAAAGAATTTGGGGAGGAGGTTAATTTTCCTAGACTCATAAAAATGAGCTTGGTCCAGGGAAAATAGATGTCGCAATATTGCAAGAATTGAATTCAAATGCATTTGAATTTAATTCAAATGAATTGAATAGGAAAGGGGTGTTTGAGAAGTCCATAAATGTTGAGGGTTTAGGAAGAGACTCGATAAAAGGGAAAGGAAAAGTTGGCAAGGTTTGAGGCAAGGAATTGAGAAAGAGAAGGCATGGGGAAAATATGCAAGTGTGTTATGGTGAATTCCAAACAAATGGAATGATTTAATATTGCTCCCTAATAATATTGAGAGGCTTTTACTCCCTCCGTTCCTAAATATTTGTCTTTCTAGGGATTTCAATAAGTGACTACATACGAAATAAAATGAGTGAATCTACACTCAAAAATATGTCTACATACATCTGTATGTTGTAACCATTTGAAATGTTTAGAAAGACAAATATTTAGGAACGAAGGGAGTATATGTTATAAAGAGAAGTCACCATAGTGAGTATCCCTCAATTTAAATGGATTGAGGATCCATACGGTTTATTTAGTTGTGTTTTAAAATTGAAAGACTTGATGGCATGATGACATGATGCAATGCAAAATAAATAAAGCAAGCACAAATGAAACACACGGGAAACCCCGCAACATCTGGAATCTTCTGGAGCGTCGGTCTTAGGGCGTCACAACTCTCCCACACTAACAGAGGATCTCGACCCGAGATCCTGGAGATGGCACCGGATAAAAGAGGATAAAGGAAGAGGTAAAACAAAGTTGCTTCTTTGACAAACGAGTGAAACCACGAACCTTGAGAGGTTAAAGAAGTTGAATAAAGACTACAATGGAGATGAACGAAGATGAAAACACTTCGTTAGAAAAGAGGAACAAGGAACATTATGAGAACCTTGTAGGTTCAAAGTCATGAAACAAGAGCTTACGAACCAAAAGAATATGAAACTGCAACGGTATAGCCAAGGAATAAGAATGACATAATTTGGACAGCACTCCGACTGAAAATGGAAGGAATTAAACATGAACTTGAGAAGATTGGATGATCTTGATGTAATCAACAGCATATTGCCTCTGAAACAATTGAAAGAATGGCACAAGGGGTAAGAAAGATTTCAGATAGCACTCCGCTTGAAAAGAGAGGCAAACTTGATAAGGTGGGAGAATTTGAATGGAGAATACAACACTCCAGTTAAATGGACAAGCAAAGGAAAGAACATGATCTCGATAAAACGAGATGATGGTTTGGAGAGAGCAACATCACAATGCCTCCGGAATGAAAGAACATATGCTAGGTCGTTGGAAAGAAAAGAACGGAGAAGAAAATGACAACTTCTCCCACGAATGAATATGAAATCATCCATACAAAGAAGGGTTGAACGGAGTTGTTGGAAAAATCAACAACAAAAAGAATAAGCTTGTTGTGGGCTTATGGAAAACATCTGAAAACTTGAGGTGAAATTCTGCCACTAACGGAAACAATTGATTTGATTGAGAGCACCAAATATATTAAAAATTAATATCACCGAGAGGATAAATGAAGAACTTGGGTCATTTATAAGCACCACAATACCAACAATCCTTAGGGAAGGCTTATAGGTGAAATACAACCCAAGATAACTCCAACGAATAAATTGAAGGATTGGAAAGATCTCCTGAACAAAGAAAATGATGGGTTTAAATATCTCATTCCTGACAACTTGTGAATCATGAAGCATGAAGGGAAATTGTCAAAAATGACATACCACCATCTCAAACGATAAGGTAGAAAGAATTGCACTTTAGAATGC
This sequence comes from Secale cereale, assembly GCA_902687465.1. Classification (NCBI taxonomy): domain Eukaryota; kingdom Viridiplantae; phylum Streptophyta; class Magnoliopsida; order Poales; family Poaceae; genus Secale; species Secale cereale. The sequence goes on from LR738709.1 coordinate 352,036,930, forward strand.
AAGAAGAAGAATACTCGAGCTCATAGATCAGGAATCTTGATGAAGACTTCGAGGATGAACTAAATCATGATGAACCACCAAGAAGAACTCCGGTAACAAAAGGATGAAAAGTAAAGGATGAAAATAATAAGATTGAAGCCTTGCAATGATTTAGATAGAGCTTTGTGACAAGATAATTGAAAGAGTTTGGAACTCCGAAAAGAAAAGATGAACAACCAATAATTTGATAACATGAACGAACTCTAGACAAAGGAATTAAACACTTGGAAGGAACAAGAATAAGAATTATGTTATGAGAATCCTTCACCAATTTAAATTGATCGCTACCAATGGATTAACATACTACCTATTCCCGTTGCCAAGAATTAAAGAGAGATCTCGCATAAACTTGAGAAAGTATTCAACGAAGCACCGGTAGGATTATGGAAAGAACAAATGAATTAGTACAATAACAAAGGAATAGAAATCTTGAACGAACCACCGTAAGAATATTGAGACGAACAAAGATGCATCAATGAAGAATAGTTGGAGGACGAAGTTGAAAACTAAGAACGAAGAAATCTTCTGAAATGATGGCCTTCGGAGGATCACAATGGAAAGAATTCATGAAATGCTTCGGATGGGTATAAAAAGAATTCCTCACAATCGGAACAATAATGAGGATGGCATTAAGCTAGAACCACGAATCACGGGCCAAGATTTAAGAGAAACTCTTCTTTGGTCTCCAAATGCTGAGAATGACAACGAGAACCACCGTGAAGAATATGTGCGATACTCTGAGAATAATAAGGGGAAAGGTGGGGCTAAAGATGAAAATAATTGGAAACGAACTTGGAGAAGGCATGTGACTGATGGAAATCATTCTTACGTCACACTTTGAAAAGAATTTCAGAATAACTCCGGAAAATTAAAAGAGTCAGGTAAGATCCTGGGAAAAGACCTGTGGGTTAGGGCCCACTCAAAAGAAACACCGTTGGAATGATTACTTAAGAGATTATGCACCAGTTGAATTAGATGACTTGAATAAGATGACAACCTCGAAATAGCTTGAATGGATTAAGAATTGAAACACGAATCTTCTGAGATACCTTCAGCTCTCCGGATATGAATAGCAAGAGGAGAATGATTAATTGGTGCACCGGAATAAGAAAGCATTGTGAAATGAGGAAAAGGATAATATCAACACCGAAATCTTGAATTAAATTCACCGGAGAACAAAATGAGAATGGAACAACAATGAAGTTGAAGCTTCCTTAGCGTCTTCCCGAGAAATCACCGGATAAGGACATTGAAGGAAATGAATGAAGAAACATCCCATGAATAAAATGGATACTTGATTTGAGATTTCTGGCTCCGAGAAGAAGAAGGGTGGGAGGGTGGGGAAACAAAGACAACTTGGAATGAATGAAACAGACAAATCGTCAGATTTCTCAACGGCGTCCGTATGGAATAACTTGAAGAGAAGGCACACCGGTTGAAAATGATTAACATGAAAATCTCGATGGTCAAGAATAATTAGTACTCCCATAGAATTATGAGAACACCGATTAGGAAAGGTATGGAATCAACACTTGACATCGAAGCAACTCGAATACCAGGATCAAATCAAAACAACGGATAGATATGTTGCAACAAAATCTTCACAATATCATTCGAACGGAGAATTGAACGAATGAATTCCGTAGGTACATCAACTTGTCGAGAAGCCACTTGGGAGAAAAAAAGGTAAATAAATAAAAAACAACAAGGAGCAGATAGAACAAATACAAGATAGAAGTTTCATTCCACATATTCGTGCTGAAAGCTCATGGAACGTGTTACAAAAGGGTTTTGCAATCCCCGGATCAGCATAGCCAAGGACCCTTTAAGATGCAACTCTCGATTGGAACAACGCCCATAAAACCACTTCACTCAGTGTTTAACCCCGAACTCCATATCATGCATTCGTTGGAAGAATGCCTACGAGATACTAGATGAACCCACCTATTAATTTCCGAAAGTTTCCAGTTATGCAATCAGGTGTTGGGGATAAAGGGGAAGCACCGCGCACTCAACTCTAATCCTACATCCAGCTGTATCCATCCTTCAACACATAACCAGTTATTTCCGGAAACCGTTTACCTCGGACCTTCGAAACGCATCTGCTATACAAGCTATGGCAATACTCCCGAACTACCTCCCCAGTACTGGGTGATGTCGGGGTTATCTTGCCACTAACCGCATAGAAGAGTTTTCGATGTCGACCATCTTAAGTATTCCAGAACTGCTGCGATAGATTTGTGACGACAACACCTCAGAGCTCAACTCCCCGGGGCACTGCCACAACCCCTAAATGATAGGAGGCATCGAGAACAATGTTCTCGTCACAAAGACATCGGAACAATCCAAACAATACTCGCGTGATCCTAAAAAAAATTAGTGAATTTTTGAGAGTAGAAGAGATAGAGTAATCGTCAGGAGTCCTCACCAGAGCAATGAAGAGATGAGGAGTAAAAAGAAATCCTAATCTCCGATATATATATATATATATATATATATATATATATATATATATATATATATATATATATATATATATATATATATATATATATATATATATATATATATATATATATAGGACTCAAAACATTTTTTGTGTGTGCCTAGAGTCAACTGTCAACGATTCGATCAATCAGTGGGGGCTCCTAGGTCGGAGAAGGCTCTGAATACCAACTTGTAATGCCCAGTATGAGATTATACCTCCTACGTGTTGAGGCACGACTTAAAGGCATAAGCTCATACTAGAATGATCTCAAGTATGGTATCTTTGCACGACTCATGTAAAAGAGGGATGAAATTGCAAAAGAGTAGTTGGCTTACACTCGCCACGTCACACAATTCATTACATAAACAATCATCATCCAAATAACATCAGAGTTCGTCTACGGACAAAGATCCAAATGAAAGATACCATAAATAGAGCAACACAAGGTCCGAATCTTCCCTAGTAGGAACCACTACTGATCGTCAAAAACGTCACATACATACGGACAAGCTCTTCATCGAACTCCCAGCGAAGTTCTGATCCACCTCCTGCATTGTTCTCGGCGGTACCTGCATCTGGTGTGTGTTGAATCTGTGAGCCACAGAGGACTCAGCAATCCCGTTCCCGGGTATCAAAACTAACAAAGCCTTATAGGTGAGGGAAGGCTTTAAAAGTGTTTGCAGCAATCACTAAGCAACTAACTTACGAGTTCAGAGCGAGAAGAGAGTAAGAGCCAACGATCGTCAAAGTGATCACAAAATGATCCTAACTACTCACGTCAGACATAACCCCATCGTGTTCTTCTTCTCGAAACCCCTTCGAGAAGAGACAATCACGAAACTCACACAGGTAGTGTATTCTTAAGGATAGAGTGTCATGTTTTCTACAACCAGATATTAACAAATTCCCATCTGCCACATAACCGCGGGCTCGGCTTTCGAAAGATCAAAACCCTGCAGGGGTGTCCCAACTTAGCCCATCACAAGCTCACGATCTGCGGAGTCGCAACTCCAAGGTGGGATGACCCGAGTATTCTCGGAATCCCGTGCTCAAGATATTCCAACAAAGGTAAAACTAATCTAGCAAGACCTCCCGGCGTGCCGACACCCTGACAGTAGCCGCGCGTATCTAGTCTCAGGCCACGACCGGATAGGTCAGCCTACAGGAAAATACCAGCCCTCGGGTTTCCCCAAGGTGGCCCTACAGTCCGCCCAGTTCGGACCGACACTCAAGACGAGCACTGGCCCGGGGGGTTGATTAATAAATCCTCGGGTTAATTACTCCCTCGGCAAGTTTTAGTTGTTAGGCAAATGTAAAAACCAAAGTTGGGCCCATAAAGTTGGGCCCATAAAGGTAAATGTAAAAACCAAATGTAAAAGATTTAGCACTAAGCGAGTTATCAAGGGGGGGGCCCATAAACCCCAACCGTGTCAGGAACGCAAAATAAGGGAACATAACACCGATTTATCGGGTCCTAAGGTGGCATGAGTGGAACAAAACACCGAGCAAAAGGCCAAGCCTTCCACCCATTGCCAAGTATATAGGTGTGTTAATATATATTTGAGAGATATTGTGATATTCCAACAACAAGTTCCAACATGGAGCAATCTTCATCTTCCCCTGCAACTAACAACGCTATAAGAGGGGCTGAGCAAGCGGGTAACATAGCGAAATAACGGTTTGCTGGGAAGGTGTCAAAGGTTAGAGGTTTCATGGCAACAATAGGGGGCTGACAAACAGACATAGGCATCGAGGCAATATCCAAAGAGCGAGACATCTAGCGGCAAAGATAGTAGTGGTATCTGGGAATGGTCATCTTGCCTGGGATTCCACAAGGAAGAAGAACAAGTCCAAGAAGTAGTCGAAGAAATCCTCACAACTCCGGAACGAACCCGAAGCTAACGAGAGAAGCAAACCGGAAAGAAGCAAACAACACGGTAAACACACATATCATAAACAAGGCACATGATGCACAATCAAGTATGATGCATGTCCGGTTTAAATATGCATGGCATGGCAAAGTTCACAAACATGTACTACAAGTTAAGTGGAGCTCAATATGCAACGAGTTGCATATTGACAAAACACCACAATTTATTTATTTAGTTGACTCTCGTTTATTAACAAGACAAGATTAAATGTTTTTATTAGACATGGCAAGAGGTGAAGCAAGTGTAAACTAGCTATCTAGGCATTTTAAGTGAGGCCAGAAATAACAACAACAAATCCCGAAAATTCCCATGAGCATATATAGCAATTATTAAAGCAAACAACCAATTCAAGCATTTAAAGGTTGTTATCATGATGCGGATGACAAATGCAAGTCTTTAGTAAAAGTTGACAATTAACAAGGTATGAAGCATTTGTCACCGTGGTGGAAAGAAAAGGGGCCACAGCGGCGAATCCGAGATTGTTGCCACGGCAACATATCGGTTCTGGTAACTCATTGAGAGACCGGTGCAAAAGAAAAGGTGGTGTGAACGTGTCAAGCAAGATGATGGGGCGCTCCCGGTAACCGGGTTCCCACGTGCGGTGGCAAGGCAAACAAGGGCACTTCGGACGCGGTGCAACAAGTGAAGATCTCATACAACACACGTCATTCGTTCACGGGCGTCGTCTTGGGGTTATACCTTTGAAGCGTGTGTTTCAGGGTGGTTCGAGTTCGTCGAGGGAAGTAGTGGAAGTAGACGTTCTCGAGGCGGTCGTCGTCGAAGTTGTCGTTCACGTTGCCAAAAGGAAGTAGTCGTACACGTTCGTCGAGGAAGTAGTCGTTCATGTTCCGAGAGGTACAAGCGGTCTTCGGCAACGGTAGTGGTACTCATTTGGTAGATGTTCATGCCGTCATGTCGTGGTTCTTGGCGATTTCGAAGACCGCGGTAGAGGTACTCGACGCGCCATCGTGTAGTCGTACACGTTCCGAAGATGAACTTGTGTCTTGGTCTGTAGTCGTACTCGGGGTCGTTGCACTTGGCAAACAAAATACTCGGCGATGGTAGTCGTACACGTGTCGTCGCGGTCATCGTGGGAGGTAGTGGTACATGTTTCAGTTGTCCCTGGACTTGGCCATCTTGACGAACGAGGGACTTGCACGGCTCTACGACGAGAGGCCACTTGAGGTGCATGGAGGCAGCTCGAGCTGCTGGTTCTTAACGCCTGGCTGAGCAGCGGCTAGACGAAGGGGTCGTCGTCGTGGTTCTTGACATGAATTAGAGGCTGGGGGTCGTCGTCGTGGTTCTTCACATGAAGCAGAGGCTAGGGTCGACGTGAAGAGCACCACCTGCAGGGGAAGGAGCAGAGCAGGGGGATCACGGGTGCCATGGCGAGCTCGAGGTGGCGGGGCTCGCAGGTTAGGCACGGCGCGTGGCTGGACTACGGGGAGCCGGAGGTGGCGAAGCCAGAGGCGAGGCAGAGGAGGCCAGCAACGAGGCCAGATCGGCCGGCGGCGGCTGCATCGTCGGCGGGGAGCGAGGCACACGGCGAGGATGAAAGGCGCGGCGGCGCTGTCATGGTTGGGTGGCCATGGCGTGGGGCAGCACGGAGGAGGAGGCACGGGCGCTGGCGGTGGCGAGGTCGGGCACCCGGCGGCCCTGGTGGCGCGGCGGGACGGCGGAGCAGCCAGGCGCGGGCGCAGCGATGGGGTCTCGCGCGAGGGTGGTAGGAGGGAGGAGCGCTGGGCGCTCGTGGTGGCTGGCGGCGCGAGGGAAAACGGGGGAGGAGAGGGAGATCGAGTAGGAGGGGGAGGAATCGAAGCGGGGCTTGGCGGCGCTCGGGAAGGGATGTGGGGAGAGATGAGAGGAGGGATGGTCGGGCCTAGGGTTAGAGATTAGTTGGGCCTCTGGGGGGAGGTTGGGCCGGCCTGGCCGCAAGGAGCAGGCTGGGCTGCGGCTGCCCTCCTCCTTTCTCTTTTTTTTTATTTTCTTAAGCAGAAAACAATTAAAGAGAAGAAAAAGAAAGAGGGGTTTAGGGAAAGAATTTCGGGAGGAGGTTAATTTTCCTAGACTCATAAAAATGAGCTTGGTCCAGGGAAAATAGAAGTGGCAATATTGCAAGAATTGAATTAAAATTCATTTGAATTTAATTCAAATGGATTGAATAGGAAAGGGGTGTTTGAGAAGTCCATAAATGTTGAGGGTTTAGGAAGAGCCTCGATAAAAGGGAAAGGAAAAGTTGGCTAGGTTTGAGGCATGGAATTGAGAAAGAGAAGGCATGGGGAAAATATGCAAGTGTGTTATGGTGAATTCCAAACAAATGGAATGATTTAATATAGCTCCCTAATAATATTGAGAGGCTTTTATATGTTATAAAGAGAAGTCACCATAGTGAGTATCCCTCAATTTAAATGGATCGAGGATCCATACAGTTTATTTAGTTGAGTTTTAAATTAAAAGACTTGATGGCATGATGACATGATGACATGATGCAATGCAAAATAAATAAAGCAAGCACAAATGAAACACACGGGAAACCCCGGAACATCTGGAATCTTCTGGAGCGTCGGTCTTCGGGCGTCACACGAGGGGCCCGGGATGATGCAACCCCGAAGAACCGATGCAACGAAGGAGAGGAACCGAGGGAGGCCAAATGATGGAAACGCAAAGAACCGATACAACAGAAGCGAGGAACCGAGGGGGTCCAAGTGATGCAAATCCGAAGAACAGACACAACCAAAATGAAGAGCCAAGTGGATTTGAATGATGCATGATACGTCCATTTTGCATCATGCTTTTATATCAATATTTATTGCATTATGGCATGCTACTACACATTATGTCAAAATACTTATGCCTTTTCTCTCTTATTTTACAAGGATTACATGAAGATGAGAATGTCGGCAGCTGGAATTCTGGGCTGGAAAAGGAGCTAATATTAGAGACCTTTTATGCACAACTTCAAAATTCCCGAAACTCCACGAAAGTCAGTTTTGGAATATATTAAAAATATTGGACGAAGAAAGCAACAGAGGGGGGCCACCCACCGTCCACGAGGGTGGAGGGCGCGCCATACCCCCCTAGGCGCGCCCCCTGCCTCGTGGGCCACCTGGCAGCCCCCCGATGCCCATCTTCTGGTATAAGGTGTCTTCTGCCCTGGAAAAAATCATAAGGAAGCTTTCGGGACGAAGCGCCGTCGTCTCGAGGCGGAACCTTGGCGGAACCAATCTAGGGCTCCGACAGAGCTGTTCCGCCGGGGAAACATCCCTCCGGGAGGGGGAAATCGTCACCATCGTCATCACCACCAATCCTCTCATCGGGAGGGGGTCAATCTCCATCAACATCTTCACCAGCACCATCTCCTCTCAGACCCTATTTCCTCTCTTGTATCCGATCTTTATCTCAAAACTTCAGATTGGTACATGTGGGTCGCTAGTAGTGTTGATTACTCTTTGTAGTTGATGCTAGTTGGTTTATTCGGTGGAAGATTATATGTTCAGATCCTTTATGCACATTAATACCCCTCTGATTATGAACATGAATATGATTTGTGAGTAGTTACGTTTGTTCCTGAGGACATGGGAAAAGTCTTGTTATAAGTAGTCATGTGAATTTGGTATTCGTTCGATATTTTGATGAGATGTATGTTGTATTTCCTCTAGTGGTGTTATGTGAGCGTCGACTACATGACACTTCACCATTGTTTGGGCCTAGAGGAAGGCATCGGGAAGTAATAAGTAGATGATGGTGTCACGGCCCTAGGATACCTGAGTGAAATAGTTGCAACTACACTCATGCATCATGTTTAAAATTATTTTTGAAAGTTGAATTGATGTTTGTTGAAACCCTCAGAAAACAGTTAAAAAATAGTCAACTTTAAAATCTTCTCAAAGAAGCCCAAGAAAATGTTCCTGTTAAACCTTGGAAAATATTGGCAAGAATCAAATTCAAACCAATATTTTTGGAGGCTTTAAAATATTTATTTTGGGCCTTTGAATTAAGTCAATAACATATTTGAGTTGAATTTATTTCCGTTATATAAGAAATAAAGTTCAAGTATTTTTGTAAGTTTGCATGTGACCTTGGACTAGTTCCTTGAGCTCACATAAAAATTTACAAAAATATTTAAAATGGTTTGATTTGTAAATCAAATCAAAACAAAGAAAGAAAAATAGAAAAGAGAAACAAATAAAAAAAGAGGAAGCAGAGACTTACCTGAGGCCCAGGCTAATTACCTGGCCGGACCAGCCCACCTGGCCCTGCCAGTCGTCGCCTACCTCTCCCAGTAGGCAGAGGAGGGACACCGCACGCGCGCGCGAGGCGCCACGCCTCCTGCCTGCTCGCCTGCGTCGCCGAACAGCGTGGCGGCGCCTCGAAACATCTCCTCGGTGCCGTCCCGATCGCCCTGACTCCCTCACTCTCCCCCATCGCCTCTCCCTCGTCTGTTCTTCGCCATGGCCGAGCGCCGCTGTTGCCACCGCTCGTCGTTGCCGTAGCCACCACCCCTCCCTCTTCCCCTGGAGATGTCCACGACCTCCGCCACCTCGTCGTCGACCTCCTCGCCGAGCTACGCAACGTCGAACACCGCCGAACGCCACCGATGCCGTCATCTTCAACCTTCGGCTCTCCAGATCGCTGGAGATGCCATGACGCCGTCCGTGCCTCCCCGAGCCCATTTGTCTGCTCTGCGAGTCCGCCGTGAGCTCCTCTTCCTTCTTCCCCTAGCCACGTCGCTCGAGCAGCCCCCTAACCGCCACCTGCAGCGAGCCCGAGAGCTCTGCTCCGCCGGCGACACCGCCGTCGTGGCCACAGCCATGGGAACCCGCAACTGAGCAGTCCACTATGCTTAGCGCGTCCTCAGGAGTTGAACGCGCCTATCCCCGGCCCCTTCCGCGCACCATAGATCCTTCGCCCTCTCTGCCCGAACTGCGGCCGCCACGGTCGAGCTCCTCGCCCTCGCCTCCGGCCACCCCAGGCCCTTCTGGCGCCCCCACCCGACGCGCGCTGGTCTGGGCTCTCGAACGAGCCTAGCCATGCTGCAAACGGGGCACCACAGCCCGTTTCGTCAGCCCTCCGCCGCGTTCGGCCTCGCCGGCGGCTAAACGCCTGCGGGTTTGACCCGTTGACCGGCGTGGGTTGACCCCACTGCCCAGTTGACCTTCCCCTCTCTCTCATTGACATGTGGGCCCTGCCCAGCTAATTAGTTGTTAGGATTAGTGTTAGTGCTAATTAACTTAGTTAGGTTAGTCACTATAGTCACTGACTAGTGGGCCCTGCCCAGTTAGTTAGGGCTAACTAACTTAGTTAGTTTGCTGAGCCACTGACGTGTGGACCCCACACGTCAGGTTTGACCTGAGTCAGCGCTGCTGACTTGCTGACGCAAGCATTACGCAGTGCTGATGCAATAAACAATTTTCTGGAATTGTTTTTGTTTAGAAAAATCCAGAAAATTGTTTAAACTTCAAAAAATCACAGAAATTCAACCGTAGCTCAGAATGAAATAATTTATATATGAAAATTTATGAGAAAAATTCAATCTATCCATTTGTACCAGTTTTATGCATGATAAACCAACTTATACTTGCTGTATAGGTGAAAACACATAAATGACATTTTAAATGCTTAAGTTTGAAATTGCATTTGAATCCTTGGTTCAAATGGACTTCTTTCAAATAGAATGCTAGTTGCATTAGCTCAAATAACATCACATCTTCATGCCATGTTCATGCATCATATTGTTGCATATGCTTGTGTTTGATTGTCAGCACCGTTCTTCTCGATAGGTGCAACTCCGGAGACCGTTCCAGAGTACCTGTCAGAGGAGCAGTGCTCTACACATTGTTATACCAGGCAAGCAAACCCCCTTGTTCATTCCGATACAACCCCTCTCTCGCTCCTGCTCTATATTAATGCATTAGGACAACAATGACTTCAACTGCTACTTTATGCTGCGGTAGTTGAACCCATTCCTCTGCATGACCTGTCATTGCCACAGTAAATAGTTGAAACCCACTAGCATGTGTAGGAGTTGATTGAAGCCATGTTGTGATCTTACCATGCCATGCTTGCTATTGCTTAGAGTGTGTCAGGTCTGATTCATCAGGAATGAATTGGAGTGCAATGAAATGTTCTGATGCTGAGAGTTAAGTGTGTGAACACGACTTGGTAAAGGTAGCGGTGAGAGGCCATGTAGGAGTACATGGTGGGTTGTCTCACTAGAACCGTCCCTAAGAACCGAGTTCTGTGTATGTTGTCCAATGACCAGCTACTACCACACATTGGAATGCTTAAGTGCCCCTCTCGACTTATTAACCGACTTGGTCTCTGTCCAGGAGTTGCAACTAGTTTCTGGTATTTGTAGGTAGTGTTAGTAGTCTACCAAGTGGCACTCGGCCAGGTGGGCTTGGGACAGACTAGGCACCATGGCACGGTGTACCAAGCGTAAATCCATCCGGCGAGGTGGGCTTGGGAACCCTGGGCACATCATTTGGGGTCGTGAGCGACACCCCGGCCAGATCTCCTTACGGATGGAACCTGAATAGGTGATAAACCTGGACTAGAGTCTTGTGTGGTTAGTCAGCTCGTGGCCGACACCCTCACCAGGCTTCCGCTTGAAGGTTGCCGAGATACACGACGTGTACATGGCGTTAAGTGGCGAGAGCGTGTGTGAAGAAGTACACCCCTGCAGGGCTAGCACGATCTATTCGAATAGCCGGGTCCACGGTTATGGACTTCTTGGATGCTTACGTGGTACATAGACAACTTGAAGTGGATACTATAAAATACTCAAGACAAGTGTGAGTGCTATGGATGGCCTTCTCGTAGGCAGACGTAGATGAATCCATAGTGGTGTATTGTGTGGTGCTTAGTGGACTTGTGTGCGCCACCTTAAAAGAGTTACCAGCAGTCGTAGAATAGGATAGCCACTGAGTCAAAGCTGGCTTGCTGCAACTAAACCCCACTTTGCCTTCTTGATACAAGTGCATGTATGATAGGATCTGATGTAAGTCTTGCTGAGTACCTTTGTACTCATGTTTGTTAATTTATGTTTTGCAGATGAGATTGCTGTCTCACTAGTAGTTCCGCTTGGACTTCGACAAGTAGCTTGTTACCTCAGCTACGATCTTGGACGAGTGTTGTAGATAGTCAGGCTCTCCAGCCTTTTTCATTTGTAGATGTATGTACTCAGACATGTCGTGCTTCCGCTTGTTGCTTGTATGCTCTGAATGTTGGGTCATGAGACCCATGTTTGTAATATCTGGCTCCTCGGAGCCTAATGAATAAATACTTTGTTTCCTAGAGTCTTGTTGTGATGCCATGTTGTATTTGCACATATCGAGCATATTGTGTGTATGTTATTGAAATGCTTGGTATGTGTGGGATCCGACACCTAGTTGTTTACCCTTGGTAGCCTATCTTACAGGGAAATGTCTCCTAGTGCTTCCACTGAGCCTTGGTATCTTGCTACTGCTCCGGAACACTTAGGCTGACCGGCATGTGTCCTTCTTCGTTCATGTGTCTGTCCCTTAGGGGAAATGTCACGCGTTGTTCCTTTAAGTCCTTGTAGCTTGCTACGACTTGGGTTCATACGTTGATGACCGACACGTTCGTTGCTGGGTCATGTATGCCTGTCTCTGTAATTTAGTGCCACTTTTGGTTTATAACTGGTCATGTCGGCACGTGTTCTCTGTCATATGGATGCTAGAGACACTATCATATACGTGAGCCAAAATGCGCAAACGGTCCCGGGCCAGGTAAGGTGGCACCCGTGGGGATACCGTGCGTGAGGCCGCAAAGTGATATGGTGTGTTACATGCTAGATCGGTGTGACTTAGGATCGGGGTCCTGGCAGCTTTGGTATCAGAGCCTGACTGCCTGTAGGATTACCAAGCCAAACTGGTCGAAGTTGAGTCTAGAAATTCCTTAGTTATATAAGGGAATTGATTGTGGAAGGGAACGTAAGGCTCTTTTTACTCCTTATACCTCATGTCTTCTGATCTGAGTCATCCTACCTTTCCTACGGGGTTAAGGAACTAGGCTTTCTCTTCTGTCTATCAGGATCACGAGTTACTACTCCGTAGTCCCATAGGATTGGTTGATCAGAGTCCTACTCCTGTTTTCAAGTTGTTCCAGTGTAGTTTGTTTAGTACTATCACAGAACCTTGAGTGATGATGTTGAGTTGTTATACTACCTGTCGTGGAATTAGCACGGCAGATGTCCGGTTTAACGGACTTAATGATGGAACCATCGCACGGGTTAGCTTGAAGAGGTTAAAAGCACACAAAGGACACAGATGGTTTATACTAGTTCGGCCCCTTCGATGAAGGTAAAAGCCTACGTCTAGTTTGGTTTGGTATTGCTTGGGCGTCGATGAATAGGGAGCGGATTGCTTGCCTATGTCTCGACGGGTTGTTGCTTGTCCTTGAACCGTCGCCGGGTCGTCCCTTTATATAGGAGGTGACGCCCGGTCCGGTTTACAGAGTCCCGAGGCCGGCTCATAATCGTGTCCGCCTCGGTCTCTGCTGTTTCTTCCTTGTGTCTCAAGTCATATGATAAGTCGGTTTACAAACCGTAACTCTACACATGGGCCCTAAGCCTTCATGGGTTGTAATATCTACTAGACTTTACAATTATATAACTATATCACCATAATCCGGTTTACCCTAGCCGGTTTACACCTGCTAGTAATATCCCTGACATTAGGCCCCAGAATGATTTGAACTTGTTCATGTCAGTCTTCTAAATCTTGCATAACCTTCTTTCTTGTATCTTCTTGATTTTTGTATACCGGCTATGACGTCGTCCCTGGAAATCATTTGATTCGATCGTGACATCACTTCCGCATTTATTGCACGCAGCTGTTTGTTAACTTTGTTTAAAGGTCATCCCGAAGATCGAGGCGACAGAAGAATCTTTATCCAATCTCTTTCTTCCTCAAATCTCGCGCTTGCCGTTTCGTCTCTCCACCTTTATAAATAGCACCGCATCTCTGTCTTTTCTTCCTCCGCTCGTCTTCTTCCTCCATCGCCCGAAGCTTTCTCCGCTGCGCTCGAACTCGTCGCCGTCGTCGACCGGGCCACTGCATCAAACTGAGTCGCGTCCAGAGCCACTCCGCCGCCGTTTCCTTCTGCCTCAGGTATCCCTTTTTCCCTCGCTGTAGATCTGTAGCTTAGGGTTCTTCCATGCCTCCGCCATTAGACCTCGAAGCTTCGGATGTTCGTCCTATACACTACGCTCGTAGTAGATTCATCCTTAGATTTATCTTCGAAACTTGCCCCTGCTCCATTGCTTTATGCTTAGATTTGGTATTTTTTTAGATCCTTAGATTCGTCTGCCCTGTATAAGACCTCTGCAGTTCTTCTGTGATAGACCTGCGTAAATCTCCTCTTTTCTTACTGCTCAGATCTGTTTTACCTTAGACTTCTGTAGAAACTTGTTTCCTCGTTTTGATAGATCTGTAAATCATTTGCCGGTTTAGTTAATAATGCATTGGTTCTGCAACGTATCAACCATGAGCTCGACGGTTTAGCTTCTTTCTTTTTTGTTGTTATAAACCGGTAGCAGCTCACTTCCCGCTTGCTTCCGGGTTGTAAATGCCATTAGTCCCTTGTCTAAACCGTCATTGTGATTTTGCATATGTGATCCGGTTTACGCCTCTGTACTTGAATAATCCGGATTTTATACTTCACCTTTTCAGCACTTTCCTTGTGCTAATATGTCTGCCAAGCAATTCGTTTCTTGCGACTGGGTTCCTTCCATCATTACGGAAGAAGACTTAGTTAATGCTGCTGCAGTTGGTACTCTGGGCCCTCAAGCAGTTCTGAAATGGCGGGCCCCAGGAAATGAATGCCCCCCTACTCCCAAAGAAGGAGAAGTTATTGTTTTCTTTGATCATATGGCCCGGGGCTTTAGTCCTCCCGGTTCAAAGTTCTTTCGGGACGTGCTTGCCGCTTTTCAGCTTCATCCTCAGGACATAGGTCCGAATTCCATATCAAACATCTGCGATTTCCAAGTTTTCTCCCAGGTGTATCTTCAAGAGGAGCCATCAGTCGACTTGTTCCGGGATTTTTTCCATTTGAACCGGCGAACTGAGTTTACTGGCGGACCTCATCAAGAACTGGGTGGGGTTAGCATTAAAAAGAGAAGAGATGCGGTCTTTCCTCATGCTGCTCTCCATAGACACCCCAAGGAGTGGAACAAATCTTGGTTCTATTGCCACGATACTTCACCTGAAGGAGAGAACCCGCTGCCGGGTTATCGTGAACATCGTCTTCCTGAAGGCCATCCACTGCCGCAGCGTCTTAGCTCCTCAGAACGGCCCCGGTTCGCCTCTCAACTCGCCAAACTCAAAGCCTTTATGGCCAACGGATTGACTGGAGTTGATTTTATGCGTTGCTGGCTTGCCTGGAGTATCCTCCCTCTGAGCCGACGGTCCGGTTTGATGTGTCAGTATACCGGAAAGCCAGATGATCCTCAGCGGTTTAGCGATATAACACTTTCCGAAAAGGAAGTTATTGAATCTGCCAAGAAAATGCTCAACATCTCTTTGGAGGAATGTAGCAAAACTGGATTGGCTCCATATTATAAGAAGAATAGATTGCCATCGGTAAGCTTTCAATCTCTTCAGCTTGCTTTTAATCTGTTCATTCAAATCATCTTCCATTTATCTCTCTTCTTCTGCACAGGCCGACGATCCTTTCTGGAAAAGGAAATCTCAGGATAAGTCAGGAAAACAGCCGCGCCGGAAAACCTTTGCTGTAAAGAAGAAAAAGGCGGCTGCTGGTTCCGGTTCACATGTTGAAGATGATGATCCGGATTCTGAGGTATGAGTTAATCTGGATATGATTTGTTCACTTTTTATCTAGACTTGTGTTAACGGTGTCTTTTCACAGGATTTGGCTGAAGGGGATAAAGCGGCAGAAACTGAGGTAATCACTCTTTCTTCAGATTCAGAACCACCGCCACCAAAAATTCGTCGGGTAGTCCGGAAATTTCAGTTTTCTCATCCTTACGCTCAACTGGACCCCAATTTTCTTTTGAAGAAGCAGCAACACGAAGCCCGCCAGACTACACGCCATAGTGGCCATGTAGTTGAGTCTTCCAGAATATCTCTTACTCCGGCTCTGAGGCGTCGCTCTGAGGTTTTACTTTCCCCAACTCTTCTTCATCCCAAGGCTGGACTTATACGCAAACCACTTAAACTGTCTGATCCTAATTATCAGGAGACTCCTTTATCATCTTCTGGCGAATCCACTGCCACACAGGTCCCAACTCTGAAGACTGTCCCTGGGTAAGTCCTTCATCCCATCCGGTTTACTTTTGTATTTGCTTTTGTGACTCTGATTTCTCTTTTAATTCCTTTCAGCAAACCTAAGCCTAGCAAAAGGGCCAAGGCCAGCAAAACTGTTACTGAGACTGCTACTGATGATCCGGTAGCTGATCGGGACACAGTCATTCCTCCAGAAAATGAGCCTACAGTTCAGCTTGACGATCCTGCTCCTATGGATCATGATTATGTTGCTGCTCCGGAAAATCCCAACGCTGAAGATGTCCATGAACCGGCAAGTTCTGTCCGGGCCAACCCTCCTCGGACTAGCCCGGCTCCCGCTAGTCCGGTTCATACTGCTACTCCACAACCGGCCACTGCCTCTTCTCCAGATATCCAAATAATCGGTACAGGTTTTACTGCTCCTGCTGAGCCGATCATTTTAGCCAAGCATACTGCTAAAGCGGAGAAGCTTCAGCAAGAGAAAGGAAAATGGAGCACCGATTTATCCAATTATGCTGATCTGAGTGCCCAGGAGCTTTATTCCGGATATTTGAACCGGCTTCATACCAGTCGGGACTATGAAGCGGGCTTGGTTAATCTGATGAAGGATAAATACGAGGTATCTTACTTGTCTTTTCCTGTTGCCTTCTTTGTATTTCTGTCTATATCATGGTAGCCCCCAAGTTTCGATTTAGCTATGTTAGAAGGTGAACCGGTACTTCCAACTGTGAGCAAATAATCTTACATTAGCCCCCAAGTGCCAGGGGCATAACTCGTTTTATGTTCCTGGGACTTGTCTGATTTTTTCTTTCGATGCTTCAACTGCCCATTAGCCCCCAAGTGTCAAGTAGATAACTTGGTTATGTGCTTGAGACTTTGTTTTTAATTGTCACCTGTTAATACTTCAATTTCTCATTAGCCCCCAAGTGTCAAGTGGATAACTTGATTATGTACTTGAGACTTGTCTGAACTTGTCATTTATTCCACTTGATTTCCTTTGTAGGCTGATTTGACCCGGAGAGCTGAAGAGATAACTGAGCTCCGGAATAGACTTGCTGAAACTAAATCTGCTGCTGCCAAAGCTAAAAAAGATCTGGCGCTGAGCTTAACCACTGCTGAACAATTGAAGAAATATTTTGAATCGGAGCGGACAACCTGGGAGGTGCAGAAGAATGCTCTGGAAAAGAGAGCAAAGGATGCTGAGGAAGCTCTTAATCCGGTGACACAAGAGTTAACCGGTTTAAAACAGAAAATAGAGCTTATGACTTCTGCCATCTTTGGTAAATACTTAACCTGCATGTGCTTTCATTTCTGCAATCTTTATTCCGCTCCGGTTAAACTGTGATAATCATATGCAGGGCGCCGCATCACCCATCTTGGGGATGATTTGCGGAAGAAACTCAAGGCCTCTTATACTCTGGCTGAGCAGCTGTATTCCGGCGCTCAAAGGATTATAAGTGCGATGTCTTTTAATAAACCGGCCCCCACCGCTATCCAAGGTACTCTGGAGAAGTTGTCTATCTTGCCTGTACGCTTAGAAGAGGTGAAGAAGTCTGCTGCCCGACTTTGATCCGGAAGAAGCCATGAATGGGTATCCCAGCACCAAAGAAGATGGATTGGCCTTCACTGGAAAAGACCTTCATGCTTTGACTACGGAGATGCGTCCTCTTGCCAGCAAACTTACCGTTGAATCAGACTTGACCAGGTATCATCCGGCGTACGATTTACAGAATGAGCGGGTGGATCGGCCGGTTTATGATACCGAAAATCTAATCCACCAGTACGCCCCAACACTTTCACCCTAGACGTTGATCCGTCTGATCTCATTACGGAAGAGATGTACTTCCGTGCTTTATCAAAAATCGATTGGCGTGTTCCTGACTTTCAGCCGCTTCAAGAAGACGAAGAAGCTCCGGAACAGGTCGATCCTCAGCCATCACATCAGGAGGAAGTATAGGCCGCACAGTTTATCTTTGTAGCTGCGGTATTATTTTGCCGGAAAAACTTTAATCCGTTCGGGCCTACTGTGCCTTGTAATAGGATAGCTTGAACTATTATCCATCTTGATCCGGATGTCTCAACTTTGCTTTGGCGTTTGCTGATTTGAATCCTTTGTCTGATATGGTTTATCTTACATACTATCTGTTTCTGCATAGATAACACTTAAAAGATGTCCTAGCGGTTTATCGCCGGACCGATTAAATTGCTCTCAAAATATATCAAACAAGTGTCTGTTTATACCAGAAATAACTTCATACCTGTGATTAAGTATGCTTGATATCCATAATTCAGCGAATATTGTTGCTTCTGAGGAAGCTCTTGGCTCCGTTGGGGCGTACCAATTATTCCGGGTTTACAAGAACTACCGGTTTAAATAATGCTGGAGCTCTGTGTCCGGACTTTTGAAAATATTGGGTCAATTTTGAAGTTGTCTCACTCCGGATCAAAGAACCATAGAAACACATGAGAACACAAACACAAAAAACACAGGTTTGCAAATAAGACCATGTAGTCGAGGCTTTTTGTGAGCTGCCAAGCTCCAAATCGAGGTTTCTGATTCGAATACGATCATATAAACCGGACCGCAAGGGGCTAAGCTAGGATTCGAATACGATCCGTAGCCCCCTTGGGATCGTGAAATTTTAGCCAATCAATGGATTCGAATACGATCCAAGGAGCTTATGATTCGAATACTACCATATAAACCGGACCGCAAGGGGCTAAGCTAGGATTCGAATACGATCCGTAGCCCCCTTGGGATCGTGAAATTTCAGCCAATCAATCGATTCGAATACGATCCAAGGAGCTTATGATTCGAATACGATCATATAAACCGGACCGCAAGGGGCTAAGCTAGGATTCGAATACGATCCGTAGCCCCCTTGTGGGTGTGGCTATGTTCTCTTTGGTTCGAATACGACCTATGTTTGAACAGGAAGCCCCTTAGTGAGTTTGACTATGTTCTCTTTGGTTCGAATACGACCTATGTTTGAACAGGGAGCCCTTTAGTGAATATAGAATCAGGGTACCTATATGGGAGTTGCACTGTGCGGCAAACCTTCTTTGGTCCTTTAATAAATAGTTGTCCTGTATATCAACATAGATAGATCAAGGCATCTTGTTTTATTAATGAAAATGATATATATATCAAGAGGAATAAACTTTAGATGGATATCATCTGAATGAATTTCCATAAGACACTTATGTTTGAAAAAAGAGCTGATCCCCCGGTTTACAGAGGGCGCCGATTTATTCATTAATCATAATATATACCTAGGATACAGCAGAGCTCATGGCTCAAGTATAGTAGGGACGTAGGAGAGCGACATTCCACGGTTCTTTGTCTCTTCTTCTGATGTCCGTGGGTCCTTGTGTTCTCGAACGTCCACCAGGTAATATGAACCATTGTGTAGATTCTTGCTGACCACAAAGGGCCCTTCCCAAGGCGGGGATAGCTTGTGCATATCTGTCTGGTCTTGGATGAGTCGGAGCACCAAATCTCCCTCCTGGAACGTCCTGGTTTTGACCCGGCGGCTGTGATATCTGCGTAAGTCCTGCTGATAAATCGCGGATCTTGCTTCTGCTATATCACGCTCTTCATCCAGCCGGTCCAAACTGTCTTGTCTTGACTGCTCATTGGCCGTTTCAACATAAGTCGTCACCCGTGGTGAATCATGACAGATATCACTTGGAAGGACCGCTTCAGCATCGTACACTATGAAAAAAGGTGTATAACCTGTGGACCGGTTTGGCGTAGTGTTGATGCTCCAGAGGACAGAAGGTAACTCCTCAACCCAACAACCTAGTGTTCTTTGCAAAGGAGTCATAAGCCGGGGCTTGATACCTCGCAAAATTTCTTGATTGGCCCTTTCAGCTTGACCATTGGATTGAGGGTGAGCTACAGAAGATACATCTAGACGAATATGCTCCCTTTGACAAAATTCTTCCATCTCTCCTTTAGACAAATTAGTGCCATTGTCTGTGATGATGTTGTGTGGAAAGCCAAACCGGAAAATTACCTTTTTGATGAATTTAGCCGCTGTTGCCGCATCACACTTGCTCACAGGCTCTGCCTCAATCCACTTTGTAAACTTGTCCACATCAACCAACAGATGAGTTTTTTGATCTTGGGATCTTTTAAAGGGCCCAACCATATCAATCCCCCAAGTCGCAAACGGCCAAGTAATGGGTATCATCCGCAGCTCCTGTGCCGGAACAAGAGCACGTCGTGAAAATTTCTTGCACGCATCACACTTCCGGACTAGATCCTCCGCATCAGCATGGGCCGTCAGCCAATAAAACCCATGTCGAAAAGCTTTAGCCACCAAGGATTTTGAACCTGCATGATGGCCACAATCCCCTTCATGGATCTCTCGAAGAATGTCACAGCCTTCCTCGGATGATACACACCGCTGAAATGCTCCGGAAATACTGCGATGGTGAAGTTCCCCGTTTACAATTGTCATGGATTTGGACCGCCGGATTATCTGTCTTGCTTCGATCTCGTCGTCCGGCAACTCTCCACGGCTTAGGTACGCCAAGTATGGGAGCGTCCAATCCGGAATAACATGAAGTGCTGCAACTAGCTGCGCTTCCAGATCAGGAACGGCCAGATCTTCCTCCGATAGTACCTGCACTGATGGACTATGCAGCTCATCCAAAAAAGTATTCGGTGGCACCGGTTTATGTTGAGAACCCAGCCGGCTCAGAGCATCGGCCGCTTCATTCTTTCGCCGGTCTATGTGGTCCACCTGATACCCTTTGAAATATCCTGCGACTGCTTCAACTTCTCGCCTGTAAGCTGCCATGAGAGGGTCTCTGGAGTCCCACTTGCCGGATACTTGCTGTGCCACTAAATCTGAATCGCCAAAACACTTGACCCGGCTCAAGTTCATCTCCTTAGCCATCCGCAGGCCATGAAGCAATGCCTCATATTCTGCTGCATTGTTAGTACAAGGAAACATTAGACGGAGGACATAACAAAACTTGTCACCTCGCGGGGAAGTTAACACAACTCCAGCCCCCGAGCCCTCCAGTTGCCTCGAACCGTCAAAATGAATAGTCCAGTATGTAAGATCTGGCTTCTCCTCTGGTGCTTGCAGTTCTGTCCAATCATTGATGAAATCCACCAGTGCTTGGGATTTGATAGCGGTGCGTGGCACATACTTTAATCCGTGTGGGCTAAGCTCAATAGCCCACTTCGCCACTCTGCCAGTGGCTTCCCTGTTCTGGATTATATCCCCCAATGGAGCTGAACTGACAACTGTTATCGGGTGGCCTTGGAAATAATGCTTCAACTTTCGGTTTGCCATGAACACGCCATATACCAGCTTCTGCCAATGCGGGTACCTTAGTTTGGATTCAATGAGAACCTCACTGACATAATAAACCGAACGTTGAACCGGATACTCCTTTCCTGCTTCCTTGCGCTCGACCACGATTGCCACGCTAACTGCCAATGCATTGGCAGCGACGTATAACAGTAGCGGTTCTTTTTCAATGGGGGCAGCAAGGACCGGTGGTTCTGCTAGCTGCCGCTTCAAGTCCTCAAACGCAGCGTTTGCCTCATCACTCCATATAAACCGGTTTGTCTTTTTGAGCATCTGGTACAGCGGGATTGCCTTCTCCCCCAGACGACTGATGAATCGGCTCAATGCTGTGATCCGGCCAGCGATACGCTGAACATCATTGATACAAGCCGGTTTAGTCAGGGACGTGATTGCCTTGATCTTCTCCGGATTGGCTTCTATTCCTCTGTTGGACACCAAGAACCCAAGGAGCTTGCCCGCCGGAACACCGAAAGCACATTTCTCCGGATTGAGCATCATTTTATAGGCCCGAAGGTTGTCAAAGGTCTCCTTGAGGTCCTCTATCAGTGTCTCCTCCTTCCTCGACTTCACCACGATATCATCCACGTAGGCATGAACATTTCTCCCTATCTGCCCCTTAAGACAATTCTGCACACAACGTTGGTACGTGGCTTGGGCACTCTTGAGCCCAAAAGGCATAGACACATAGCAAAATGCACCAAAAGGAGTTATGAAGGCTGTCTTCTCCTGGTCCTTGACTGCCATCTTGATCTGATGATATCCTGAATATGCATCCAAAAAACTTAGCCACTCACATCCCGCCGTAGCATCAATGATCTGATCAATACGAGGGAGAGCAAAAGGATCGGTTGGACAAGCTTTGTTCAGATCTGTGTAATCCACACACATCCTCCACTTTCCATTTTTCTTTAACACCAGCACCGGATTAGCCAACCACTCCGGGTGGAACACTTCAACTATGAACCCTGCAGCCAACAGCCTGGCCACTTCTTCCCCTATAGCCTTGCGCCTTTCTTCGTTGAAGCGGAGTAGATATTGCTTGACCGGTTTAAACTTCGGATCAATATTAAGACTGTGCTCAGCGAGTTCCCTCGGTATACCTGGCATGTCAGAAGGTTTCCATGCAAAGATATCCCGATTCTCACGGATGAACTTGATGAGCGCGCTTTCCTATTTGGGATCAAGGTTAGCGCTGATAGTGAACTGCTTGGATGAATCACCTAGCACAAAATCAACTTGCTTGGTTTCCTCTGCAGATTTGAACTTCAACGCCAGATCATGCTCTGTAGTTGGCTTCTTCAACGGGGACATATCCGTCGGATCAACATTGTCTTTGTAAAACTTCAACTCTTCCGTAGCACATACTGCCTCCGCATAAGCAACATCTCCTTCCTCGCACTCTAATGCAATTTTGCGACTTCCATGAACCGTGATGGTTCCTTTGTGACCCGGCATCTTGAGCTGCAGATAAACATAGCACGGCCTAGCCATAAACTTGGCGTAAACCGGCCGTCCAAACAAGGCATGATATGGGCTCCGGATCTTTACTACCTCAAAGGTTATCATCTCTGACCTGGAATCATATTCATCTCCAAAGGTAACCTCTAGGTCAATTTTCCCAACCGGGTAAGCTGATTTACCTGGCACGACTCCATGAAACACCATGTTTGACTGCCTTAGCCTCTTATCCGTCAGCCCCATGCGACGGAAGGTCTCATAATACAAGATATTGATGCTGCTGCCACCGTCCATGAGAACCTTGGTAAATTTGTATCCACCTACCTGTGGTGCTACCACTAAGGCCAATTGGCCCGGATTATCGACCCGCGGCGGGTGATCCTCTCTGCTCCACACAATAGGTTGCTCCGACCAGCGCAGGAATCGTGGTGTTGCCGGTTCAACCGCGTGGACCGCCCGCTTTAAGACTTTTTGATCCCGTTTGCACAAACTCGTAGTGAACACATGATACTGTCCGCTACTCAGCTCCTTCGGATTATTTTGATATCTGGATTGCTGCTGCTGCTGACGCTGCTAATTGCTTTGATTGTTGTTATTACCCTGGCCTTGTTGTTGGTTGTTTTGGCTGTTGTAACCGCCCTGACCATGATGATGGTTGCCTTGGTTATTGTAACCGCCCTGACCATACTGATGGTTGCCTTGGTTATTGTAACCGCCCTGACCATACTGATGATTGACTTGGTTATTGTAGCCATTGTTGTTGCCATGATATCCTGATCCAGAGCCATTCCCCTGATGACCCGGACCAGGAAACCCGGGGCCTGAACCGCCGCCTGGTGGCCTGTTGTTAGATCTGACCCGGTTCATAGCCTCCATCATGGCCCGACATTCTGCCCAGGTATGTTTAGCTGGATGCTCCTTTGATCCATGTTTCGGGCAAGGTTCGTTCAATTGTTGCTCCCAACTAACGAACCCCCCGCCGTTTTGTGAAGGCGGTTTACCCTTGTTGCGTTGAAAGCTCCCTTGAACTTGGGTATTGGCCACAAAATCAGAGCTGCCCTCTGCCTTTCGCTTGCCTAAGAAGCTTGTTCCGACCGGATTAGCCTGCGCCGGTTTACCGGATTTATTTGCCTTTCCAGATTTATCTCCATCCGCTTCTGGGTACTTAGTGTTGTCAGAGTCCCCATACTTTACCAAAGCGCTCATGAGAGTTCCCATGTCATTACAATCCCGTTTGAGCCGTCCCAGCTTCAACTTTAGAGACTCAAACCGGGAATTGTTCTCCAGTGTTACTATCGCCGTACTGGGGCTGATACCGTTCGAATAGTGCAGGATTTCTGACACTCGCCGGACCCATGCACTCGTAGGCTCCTGTTCTCCTTGTATACATGCTGCTAGGTCCACCACTGACATCGGCTACTTGCACGTGTCCTTGAAATTTTTGATAAACTGACGGCGTAACTCACCCCATGATCCGATGGAGTTAGGTGGTAAGCCCTTTAACCAGGTCCGGGCTGTACCCTCAAGCATCATGGTAAAGTACTTCGCGCAAGCCGCTTCATCCACATCCAACATCTCCATAGCCATCTCGTAACTCTCAATCCAAGCCTCTGGAGCCAAATCTGCTGTGTAGTTAGGCACCTTACGTGGACCCTTGAAATCCTTGGGTAACCTTACGCTTCGTAAAGCAGGAACAAGACACGGTACTCCAAAGGAACTCGTCGTGACTCCCGTCTCCGCTGTGGTCGTGTGAACCGGCGTTGCTTGACGGATCTCCTCGCGGGCCGTAGGTCCGGCCCGGTTTACCGCCTCCTGGGCTTGTGCCTCTGCGCCCGCCGGATTGTCCTGTCTGCGACGGTGTCGCCTCCGTTCACTACTGGACACCTCCGGTTCATCCCAATGCCTAGTATAACTCCGGCTGTGGCGGGGTGTCGAATGAAGCCTCTCCCTGCTGTAGGAGTATGCATGTTGCTGTGTTAATGCCGTGTTGAGCAGATCCTTGACCCTGCGTGCTTCCATTGCCACGGGGGATGTCCCCTCAATGGGTAAAGCGGTTAGGCGTGAAGCGGCGGCGACAATATTATCCAGGGGGTTTGAGTAGTGGCCTGGAGGAGTGGGGATGTGAGGCGTGGGCATAATCCGTCGATCTTGCTATGTAGTGGGCTGTTGAACCGGTTCGCCTGTCACTGGGGCTCCCCTCCGGTTTACCCCCGGATTATTGCTGGCTCCCACTCCTGGCGTTCCAAAGAGATTCATCGCCTTGTAAACCGGCGGTAGACGAGTCTGATACCTATTCCTTACTCCCTGCGCAGAGGCCTGTTCCATCCTAAGCTGGAAAGCCTGAGAGTCCAGCTCCGCCTGCCTTGTTGCTATCATAGCCTTCTCTGTGTTTAAATCCTCTCTGGCTTTTCCGATCCGGCTCTTCAGCTGAAGGATTTCTGCATCATGTTGTGCCTTGTCTGCTGGAGCCACCACTGCTACTGCCCGTGCTGTCAACTCCTCCACCAAGGCGGATAAAGCGTCAGAGGGCGAGGGGGCGTGGCCGCTCCCCCCTGCACCAGCTTCTGCTGCCCCATTCACCGTGGACTATGGCGTAGGTTGTGACCCGGCCATAAAGACAGCCACCCGGTTTGGTGGATCAAAGGGGTCCGGAATACTGTCTCCATTGGACATACCCTCGGATCGGCCATCTCGCAATAGATACAAGGATTCAGTCTCTTCGGATGAGGATTCATCGTCGGAATAGACAACCGTCTCGCCACCAGAATCCGATCCGTCCCAGGCTTGAACTACATGTATTACTCCAACGAAAACGCGCTTCACAGCAGGCTGAATCCGGGCCGATCTCGCACGCTGAGCCGGCTCGATGATGTTGGGGAAGGTGTCCGGCTCAGGCCCCGGTTCACCTATCTTGCCGATGAAGACGTGGATGCCGCCGAAGGGGACCCGGTACCCGTACTCGATTGAATCGGCCTCCGGGCCCCAGCCTGCGTCGTCGATGTAGATCCGGCCGCGGCGACTCTTGGTCATCCGGCAGACCGCGTAGCCCTTGAGTCCTTCAAAGCTGCCCTTCAAGAACTCGAAACCATCGTGCGGAGGCCCCACGGTGGGCGCCAACTGTCGTGGAATTAGCACGGCAGGTGTCCAGTTTAACGGACTTAATGATGGAACCATCGCACGGGTTAGCTTGAAGAGGTTAAAAGCACACAAAGGACACAGAGGGTTTATACTAGTTCGGCCCCTTCAATGAAGGTAAAAGCCTACGTCTAGTTTGGTTTGGTATTGCTTGGGAGTCGATGAACAGGGAGCGGATTGCTTGCCTGTGTCTCGATGGGTTGTTGCTTGTCCTTGAACCGTCGCCGGGTCGTCCCTTTATATAGGAGGTGACGCCCGGTCCGGTTTACAGAGTCCCGAGGCCGGCTCATAATCGTGTCCGCCTCGGTCTCTGCTGTTTCTTCCTTGTGTCTCAAGTCATATGATAAGTCGGTTTACAAACCGTAACTCTACACATGGGCCCTAAGCCTACATGGGCTGTAATCTCTACTGGACTTTACAATTATATAACTATATCACCATAATCCGGTTTACCCTAGCCGGTTTACACCTGCTAGTAATATCCCTGACACTACCCCTTTTGTTAGCAGGATGTCTCATTCTGAGCATTTTACTGCCGTTATGCTGCCGGAATTATCCTAGTAGTTCGAGAGATACTAACTTCTTTTTCTACCTTATGCATCCTATAATTGTTGATGTTTCCATCCTCGGTTTCGCTTCTCAGGATGTCTTCAGTTAAGCGAAGCTCAGCTGCTCGTAGACAGAACCACGGAGGTGGTAGGGATGAGGAGGATCCTCCCGACCAGCCTTCGTTGGCAGAGTTAATGTTAGAGATGGAGAGAAACAAGCGTGAGTCTAACCGCTTGTTGGCACGTAGTGAGGAGAACACCGCACATCAGTGCAAGGAATCAGCAACCATACATGACTTCATTCGTCTGAAACCGCCCACCTTCCATCATCCCATTGAGCCACTCGATGCAGATGAATGGCTCCGTAGTATCACTCACAAGCTGCATTCTGCGAACGTAGCTGAAGGAGACAAGGTCATCTATGCCACTTATCACCTGGAAGGTCCTGCTAGTCTTTGGTGGCAGAACTATGAGGCCATGATTCCAGCTGGCCAGATTCCTACCTGGAGAGATTTCACCGAGGCTTTTCGTGAGCATCATATCCCTCAAGCTCTCATCGATCGCAAGAGAGAAGAGTTGTGTAGTCTGACACAGGCTAAGATGGCTGTTGATGCTTATAGTAGAGAGTTTGAGAACCTCGCCCGCTATGCTACAGAAGAAGTGTCCACGGACGCCAAGAAGCAGGCTAGGTTCCGGAAGGGTCTCAACCCCAAGCTGCGTCGTGATCTCCACTTGCATCATTGCAACACATTCCAGGCTCTTGTGAACAAGGCCATCAATGCAGAGACAGCTCAGCTCACTTACGAGGAGTCTCGTAAGCACATCCTTGATCTGGGATCTTCCTCCGGTTCTAGTTCTCAGAAGCGCCGGATTTGGGTTCCGAACCCTGTTTTTCCACCCAGTTATACACCGAGGCCATCTTATGCGGTACCTCTTCCAGTTCAGCAGTATGCTCCACCCAGGCCTATTGGTGGACCGTCTACTAATGCGGGTCCACATCCTACCTCTAGGATTTCTTACAAGTGTGGAGAGCCGGGCCACATTGCCCATATTTGCGCTCAGACCCGTGTTGCTCCACCCCAGTCCGAGAAATCTTTTGGCCGTGATAAGCCATCACGCAAGATGATCAGTGTCAAGTCAACTCCCACTGAACATGGACGTGTGCATCACGTCTCAGCCAAAAACGCTCATGATGATCCAGATGTCGTTCTTGGTACCCTCCTTGTCAATTGTCATCCGGCATCGGATCTGTTCGATACTAGAGCATCTCATTCTTTCATTTCCGAAAGTTATGCCCGCTTGCACGACATGTCATTTTGTGATATGCCCTCCCCCCTACTCATTCAAACTCCTGGGTCCAAATGGCAAACTTCTAGTGTAAGCCATGTAAATGAAATCCTTGTCGACAGACTTGTGTTCCTTGCATCACTTGTAGCCCTCAAGTCTTCAGATATTAATATCATCTTGGGTATGGACTAGATGACAGCTCATCATGCCAAGATTGATTGTTTCACTAGGTCTGTTCAGCTTACACACCCATCTGACAAGATAGTCACTGTCACCACTAGAGTTGCAAAGCGTCAACTCTATTCTCTTAATGTCAGCCCTCTTCCAGACCTTGAAGATGTTCCGGTAGTCCGTGACTTTCCGGATGTCTTTCCAGAGGAACTGCCAGGTGTTCCACCTGACCGAGATGTAGAGTTTGTTATAGATCTTATCCCAGGAACCGCTCCAATCTCTAGGAGACCTTACAAGATGGCACCCTTAGAACTAGCTGAGCTTAAGAAACAACTTGATGAGTCCTTGCAAAAGGGTTTCATCCGTCCTAGTTCTTCTCCTTGGGCTTTCCCCGTTCTCTTCGTCAAGAAGAAGGATGGTACAGATCGGATGGTTGTAGATTATCGTCCCGTTAATTTGGTCACGGTAAAGAACAAGTATCCGCTTCCCAGGATCAACGACCTGTATGATCAGCTCGCTGGATCCTCAGTCTTCTCCAAGATGGATTTGAGGTTAGGATACCATCAAATCAAAATTAGAAATGGGGACATCCCCAAGACGGCTTTTGTCACTCGTTATGGTCAGTACGAGTACACCGTCATGTCCTTCGGTCTAACCAATGCTCCAACCACGTTCTCCCGCTTGATGAACTCGATCTTCATGGAGTACTTAGATAAGTTCGTCCTGGTTTACCTCGATGATATCCTTATTTACTCGAAGAACGAGAAAGAGCACGTCGAACATCTTAGACTTGTTCTAGAAAAACTCAGAGAGCACCGCCTTTATGCCAAGTTCTCCAAGTGCGAATTTTGGTTGCCAGAAGTGACCTATCTCGGCCATGTAATCTCTGGTAAGGGCATTGCTGTCAATCCCGAGAGAGTTCAGGCCGTCCTTGATTGGACTCCACCTGAAACAGTTAAACAAGTTAGGAGCTTCCTTGGTCTAGCCAGTTATTGTCGCCGCTTTGTTGAGAACTTCTCTAAAGTGGCCAAACCTCTCACGGAACTTCTCAAGAAAGATAAAAAGTTTGAGTGGTCCCTACAGTGTGAGCACAGTTTTCAGGAACTAAAAAGACACCTGACTTCTGCTCCCATACTTGTGCCACCGGATTTCACTAAGGACTCTGTTATCTACTGTGATGCCTCACGACAGGGACTAGGTTGCATTCTTATGCAGGATCATCATGTGATTGCCTATGCATCTCGACAGTTGCA
This sequence comes from Secale cereale, assembly GCA_902687465.1. Classification (NCBI taxonomy): domain Eukaryota; kingdom Viridiplantae; phylum Streptophyta; class Magnoliopsida; order Poales; family Poaceae; genus Secale; species Secale cereale. The sequence continues at coordinate 352,065,837 of LR738709.1, forward strand.
TCCACATGAGGAGAATAATCCTACACATGATCTAGAGCTTGCAGCCGTAGTCTACGCACTTAAGAGCTGGCGACATTACCTCCTTGGTAATCGTTGCGAGATCTACACCGATCACCAGAGCCTCAAGTATATCTTCACCCAACCAGATTTGAACCTTAGGAAAAGACGTTGGTTGGAGTTGATATCAGATTACGACTTAGGGATTACCTACACCCCATGCAAGGGAAATGTCATGGCTGATGCATTGAGTCGTAAGTCCTATTGCAACAATCTCATGTTGCAGCAGGGCCAACCACTTCTCCATGAGGAATTATGTAAGCTTAACCTTCACATTGCTCCTCACGGATTCCTTTCTACCTTGGTGGCGAAACCTACTCTTGTGGATCATATCATAGAAGCCCAGAAGCATGATACAGGGATTACCCGGATCAAGAGAAACATTGCCAAGGGTATTGCTGGTAATTTTTCCATAGATGATCGAGGTGTTGTTTTCTTCCAGAACCGGCTGGTGGTTCCCAAGAAGCAACATCTTCGGCAACCGATCCTTAAGGAGGCTCATGAATCTCCTCTCGCGATTCATCCCGGTAGTACTAAGATGTATCAGGACCTACGCCAGAGGTTCTGGTGGACTAGGATGAAGAGAGAAATCGCTCAGTTCATTGCTAACTATGACGTTTGTCGTCGCGTTAAGGCAGCGCATGAAAGACCTGCTGGCACCCTTCAACCTCTAGCTATTCCTGAGTGGAAATGGGATATAGTTGGTATGGATTTCATCACCGGCTTTCCCAGGACCAAGAGAGGGAATAATGCAATCTTCGTAGTCATTGATCGTCTCTCCAAAGTGGCTCACTTCTTACCTGTTCGAGAGAGTATCACTGCTAGTCAGCTCGCTGACTTGTATATTTGTTGAATAGTGTCACTTCATGGTGTTCCACTAGATATCAACTCAGACCGTGGTAGTCTTTTCACTTATCATTTCTCGGATAGTTTCCAGACTGCCATGGGCACCCATCTTTCCTTCAGTACCGCTTTCCACCCTCAGTCAAGTGGTCAGGTGGAACGGGTTAACCAAATTCTCGAAGGCATGCTTAGAGCTTGCGTTATCTCATTCGGTATGGATTGGGAGAAATGTCTTCCTTTCGCCGAGTTTGCTTATAACAATAGCTATCAATCCGGTCTCAAGAAAGCTCCTTTTGAGATTCTCTATGGACGAAGATGTCGAACACCTTTGAACTGGTCAGAAATCGGTGAAAGACAATTCTTTGGACCGGACATGATCCAGGAAGCAGAAGAGCAAGTTCGCATCATTCGTGAGAATTTGAAAACAGCCCAGTCTCGTCAAAAGAGCCAGTATGATCGTCATCATAAGGAAGTGGCTTATGAAGTTGGCGACAAAGCTTACCTTCGGGTTACTCGTTTGAAGGGTACCCATCGTTTCGGTATCAAGGGAAACTTGGCTCCTCGTTACATTGGTCCTTTTCGCATTCTTGCTAAACGAGGAGAGGTTGCCTACCAGTTGGAACTACCCCCACATCTTTCTCGAGTTCATGATGTCTTCCACGTCTCTCAACTCAGGCGTTGCTTCTCGGGTCCCATCTGCGGAGTGGACCACGAAACACTTGATCTCCAAGATAACCTCACATATCGAGAGTACCCCGTTCACATTCTGGATCAAGCAGAGCGTGTCACTCGACGTCATAACATCAAGTTTCTCAAGGTTCAGTGGTCTCATCATTCCGAGAGAGAAGCTACTTGGGAGCGAGAAGATCGTCTCCGACTGGAGTACCCCACTTTCTTTCCGCCGACTCGAGAATCTCGGGGTGAGTTGTCACAGCCCTAGGATACCTGAGTGAAATAGTTGCAACTGCACTCATGCATCATGTTTAAAATTATTTTTGAAAGTTGAATTGAGGTTTGTTGAAACCCTCAGAAAGCAGTTAAAATAATAATAATAGTCAACTTTAAAATCTTCTCAAAGAAGCCCAAGAAAATGTTCCTGTTAAACCTTGGAAAATATTGGCAAGAATAAAATTCAAACCAATATTTTTGGAGGCTTTAAAATATTTATTTTGGGCCTTTAAATTAAGTCAATAACATATTTGAGTTGAATTTATTTATGTTATATAAGAAATAAAGTTCAAGTATTTTTGTAAGTTTGCATGTGACCTTGGACTAGTTCCTTGAGCTCACATAAAAATTTACAGAAAGTTTTAAAATGGTTTGATTTGTAAATTAAATCAAAACAAAGAAATAAAAATAGAAAATAGAAACAAATAAAAAAAGAGGAAGCAGAGACTTACTTGAGGCCCAGGCTAATTACCTGGCCGGCCCAGCCCACCTGGCGGTGCCAGTCGTCGCCTACCTCTGCCAGTAGGCAGAGGAGGGACACCGCACGCGGGCGTGAGGCGCCACGCCTCCTGCCTGCTCGCCTGCGTCGCCGAACAGCGTGGCAGCGCCTCCAAACATCTCCTCTGTGCTGTCCCAATCGCCCTGACAACCTCACTCTCCCCCATCGCCTCTCCCTCATCTGTTCTTCGCCATGGCCGAGCGCCGCCGTTGTTGCCGCAGCCACCACCCCTCCCTCTTCCCCTGGAGATGTCCACGACCTCCGCAACGTCGAACGCCGCCGAACGCCACCGATGCCGTCATCTTCAACCTTCGGCCCTCCAGATCGCCGAAGATGCCATGACACCGTCCGTGCCTCCCCGAGCCCATTTGTCTGCTTTGCGAGTCCGCCGTGAGCTCCTCTTCCTTCTTCCCCTAGCCACGTCGCTCGAGCATCCCCCTAACCGCCACCTGCAGCGAGCCCGATAGCTCTGCTCCGCCGGCGACACCACCGTCGTGGCTACAACCATGGGAACCCGCAACTAAGCAGTCCACTGTGCTCAGCGCGTCCTGAGGAGTTGAACGCGCCTATCCCCGGCCCCTTCCATCCACCGTAGATCCTTCGCCCTCTCTGCCCGAACTCCGGCCGCCGCGGTCGAGCTCCTCGCCCTCGGCTCTGGCCACCCCAGGCCCTTCTGGCGCCCCCACCCGACGCGCGCTAGTCTGGGCTCTCGAACGAGCCTAGACACGCTGCAAACGGGGCACCACAGCCCGTTTCCGCAGCCATCCGCCGCATTCGGCCTCGCCGGCGGCTAAACGCCGGCGGGTTTGACCCGCTGACCGGCGTGGGTTGACCCCACTGCCCAGTTGACCTTCCCCTCTCTCTCACTGACATGTGGGCCCTGCCCAGCTAATTAGTTGTTAGGATTAGTGTTAGTGCTAATTAACTTCGTTAGGTTAGTCACTATAGTCACTGACTAGTGGGCCCTGCCCAGTTAGTTAGGGCTAACTAACTTAGTTAGTTTGCTGAGCCACTGACGTGTGGACCCAACACGTCAGGTTTGACCTGAGTCAGCGCTGCTGACTTGCTGACGCAAGCATGATGCAGTGCTGACGCAATATAAAAATTTCTGGAATTGCTTTTGTTTAGAAAAATCCAGAAGAAAAATCGAGAAAATTGTTTAAACTTCAAAAAATCACAGAAATTCAACCGTAGCTCAGAATTAAATAATTTATATATGAAAATTATCAGAAAAATTCAATCTATCCATCTGTACCAGTTTCATGCATGATAAACCAACTTATACTGGCTGTATAGGTGAAAACACATAAATTGCATTTTAAATGCTTAAGTTTGGAATTGCATTTGAACCCTTGGTTCAAATGGACTTCTTTCAAATAGAATGCTAGTTGCATTAGCTCAAATAACATCACATCTTCATGCCATGTTCATGCATCATATTGTTGCATATGCTTGTGTTTGATTGTCGGCACCATTCTTCTCGATAGGTCCAGCTCCGGAGACCGTTCCAGAGTACCTGTCAGAGGAGCTGTGCTCTACACGTTGTTATACCAGGCAAGCAAACCCCCTTGTTCATTCCGATACAACCCCTCTATTATTGCATTAGGACAACAACAACTTCAACTGCTACTTTATGCTGCGGTAGTTGAACCCATTCCTCTGCATGACCTGTCATTGCCACAGTAAATAGTTGAAACCCACTAGCATGTGTAGGAGTTGATTGAAGCCATGTTGTGATCTTACCATGCCATGCTTGCTATTGCTTAGAGTGTGTCAGGTCTGATTCATCGAGAATGAATTGGAGTGCAGTGAAATGTTTTGATGCTGAGAGTTAAGTGTGTGAACACAATTTGGTAAAGGTATCGGTGAGAGGCCATGTAGGAGTACATGGTGGGTTGTCTCACTGGAACCGTCCCTAAGAACTGAGTTCTGTGTATGTTGTCCAATGACCAGCTACTACCACGCATTGGAATGCTTAAGTGCCCCTCTCGACTTATTAACCGACTTGGTCTCTGTCCAGGAGTTGCAACTAGTTTCTGGTGTTTGTAGGTAGTGTTAGTAGTCTACCAAGTGGCACTCGGCCAGGTGGGCTTGGGACAAACTAGGCACCGTGGCACGGTGTACCAAGCGTAGATCCATCCGGCTAGGTGGGCTTGGGAACCCTGCGCACATCATTTGGGGCCGTGAGCGACACCCCGGCAAGATCTCCTTACGGATGGAACCCGAAAAGGCGATAAACCTGGACTAGAGTCTTGTGTGGTTAGTCAGGTCGTGGCCGACACCCTCACCAGGCTTCCGCTTGAAGGTTGCCGAGATACACGACGTGTACATGGCGGTAAGTGGCGAGAGCGTGTGTGAAGAAGTACACCCCTGCAGGGTTAGCATGGTCTATTCGAATAGCCGGGTCCACGGTTATGGACTTCTTGGATGCTTACGTGGTACATAGACAACTTGAAGTGGATACTATAAAATACTCAAGACAAGTGTGAGTGCTATGGATGGCCTTCTCGTAGGGAGACGGGGATGAATCCATAGTGGTGTATTGTGTGGTGCTTAGTGGACTCGTGTGCGCTACCTCAAAGAGTTACCAGCAGTCATAGAATAGGATAGCCACTGTGTCAAAGCTGGCTTGCTGCAACTAAACCCCACTTTGCCTTCTTGATACAAGTGCATGTATGATAGGATCTGATGTAAGTCTTGCTGAGTACCTTTGTACTCATTTTTGCTTAATTTATGTTTTGCAGATGAGATTGCTGTCTCACTAGTAGTTCCGCTTGGACTTCGACAAGTAGCTTGTTACCTCAGCTACGATCTTGGACGAGTGTTGTAGATAGTCAGGCTCTCCAGCCTTTTTCATTTGTAGATGTATGTACTCAGACATGTTGTGCTTCCGCTTGTTGCTTGTATGCTCTGAATGTTGGGTCATGAGAACCATGTTTGTAATATCTGGCTCCTCGGAGCCTAATGAATAAATACTTTGTTTCCTAGAGTCTTGTTGTGAAGCCATGTTGTATTTGCACATATCGAGCATATTGTGTGTATGTTATTGAAATGCTTGGTATGTGTGAGATCCGACACCTAGTTGTTTACCCTTGGTAGCCTATCTTACAGGGAAATGTCTCCTAGTGCTTCCACTGAGCCTTGGTAGCTTGCTACTGCTCCGGAACACTTAGGCTGACCGGCATGTGTCCTTCTTCGTTCCTGTGTCTGTCCCTTAGGGGAAATGTCACGCGTTGTTCCTTTAAGTCCTTGTAACTTGCTACCACTTGGGTTCATACGTTGATGACCGACACGTTCGTTCTTGGGTCATGTATGCCTGTCTCTGTAATTTAGTGCCACTTTTGGTTTATAACTGGTCATGTCGGCCCGGGTTCTCTGTCATATGGATGCTAGCGACACTATCATATACATGAGCCAAAATGCGCAAACGGTCCCGGGCCAGGTAAGGTGGCACCCGTGGGGATACCGTGCGTGAGGCCGCAAAGTGATATGGTGTGTTACATGCTAGACCGGTGTGACTTAGGATCGGGGTCCCGACAGATGGGTTGCTAGAGTAACAGAAGTTTAAACCCTAGTTTATGCGTTGCTTCGTAAGGGGCTGATTTGGATCCATATGTTTCGTGCTATGGTTAGGTTTACCTTAATTCTTATTTCGTAGTTGCGGATGCTTGTGAGAGGGGTTAATCATAAGTTGGATGCTTGTCCAAGGGAGGGCAGTACCAAAGCACCGGTCCACCCACATATCAAATTATCAAAGTAACGAACGTGAATCATATGAGCATGATGAAAACTATCTTGATGATAATTCACATGTGTCCTCGGGAGCTTTTCCTTATATAAGAGTTTGTCTAGGCTTGTCCTTTGCTACAAAAAGGATTGGGCCATCTTGTTGCACCTCATTTACTTTTATTACTTGTTACTCGTTACAAATAACCTTATCACAAAACTATCTGTTATCAATAATTTCAGTGCTTGCAGAGAATACCTTACTATAAACTGCTTATCATTTCCTTCTGCTCCTCGTTGGTTTCGACACTCTTACTTATCGAAAGGACTACGATAGATCCCCTATACTTGTGGGTCATCAAGACTCTTTTCTGGCGCCATTGCCGGGGAGTGAAGCGCCTTTGGTAGGTGGAATTTGGTAAGGAAAAAATTATATAGTGTCCTGAAATTTATCGTCACTTGTTACTATGGAACATAATCCTTTGAGGGGCTTGTTCGGGGTATCTTCACCCTAACCAGTAGAGCAAAGAGTTGATCCTCAACCTACTGAACCTACTGAAAATGTTTACATTGAAATTCCTTCGGGTATGATAGAGAAACAACTAGCTAATTCTTTTATAGGAGATGGAACATTGCATCCCGATATGCACCTAATCTATGTGGTTGAAGTTTGTGGATTATTTAAGCTTGCAGGTATGCCCGAGGATGTTATCAAGAATAAGGTCTTCCCTTTATCTTTGAAGGGAAAGGCATTGACATGGTTTAGGCTATGTGATGATACGGGATCATGGAACTACAACCGATTGAAATTGGAATTTCATCAGAAGTTTTATCCTATGCATCTGGTTCATCGTGATCGTAATTATATATATATATATATATATATATATATATATATATATATATATATATATATATATATATATATATATATATATATATATATATATAATATATATTTTGGCCTCGCGAAGGAGAAAGTATCGCTCAAGCTTGTGGCAGACTTAAGTCAGTGTTATATTCATACCCCAATCAAGAGCTCTCAAGAGAAATTATTATTCAAAAACTTTATTCTCGGCTTTCTCTGAATAATCGCTCCATGCTTGATACTTCTTGTACTTTCTATTTTATGATGAATGCTACTTCTCGAGCTTGTGTTGTATTCCCTCGAAGAGGAAAGGGTGATGCAGCACAGTAGGGTAAGTATTTCCCTCAATTTTTGAGAACCAAGGTATCAATCCAGTAGGAGACCACGAGCGAGTCCCTCGTACCTGCACAAACAAATAAGAACCTTGCAGCCAACGAGATAAAAGGGGTTGTCAATCCCTTATCGATCACTTACAAAAGTGAGATCTGATAGAGATGATAAGATAATATTTTTGATATTTTTGTTATAGAGATTGAAAGTAAAGATTGCAAAACAAAAGTAAATAAAAGATAAACAGTTGTTGGAAGATTAATATGATGAAGATAGACCCGGGGGCCATAGGTTTCACTAGTGGCTTCTCTCATGATAGCAGATTTCTACGGTGGGTGAACAAATTATTGTCGAGCAATTGATAGAAAAGCGCGTAGTTATGAGAATATCTAGGCATGATCATTGTATATAAGCATCACGTCCGTGACAAGTAGACCGAAACGATTCTACATCTACTACTATTACTCCACACATCGACCCCTTTCCAGCATGCATCTAGAGTATTAAGTTCATAAGAACAGAGTAACGCTTTAAGCAAGATGACATGACGTGGAGGGATAAACTCAAGCAATATGATATAAACCCCATCTTTTTATCCTCGATGGAAACAATATAATACGTGCCTTGCTGCTCCTGCTATCATTGGGAAAGGACACCGCAATATTGAACCCAAAGCTAAGCATTTCTCCCATTGCAAGAACTGCCGATCTAGTAGGCCAAACCAAACTGATAATTCGAAGGGACTTGCAAAGATATTTAAATCATGCATAAAAGATTTCAGAAAAGAATCCAATATTGTTCATAGATAATCTTGATCATAAACCCACAATTCATCGGATCTCGACAAACACACCGCAAAAAGATTACATCGAATAGATCACCTCGAAGATCAAGGAGAACTTTGTATTGATATCCAAAGAGAGAGAAGAAGCCATCTGGCTAATAACTATGGACCCGAAGGTCTGTGGTAAACTACTCACAACTCATCGGAGGGCTATGGTGTTGATGTAGAAGCCCTCCGTGATCGATGCCCCCTCTGGTGGAGCTCCAGAACAGGCCACATGATGGGATCTCACGGGTATAGAAGGTTGCGGCGGTGGAATTAGGGTTTCGTGGTGCTCGTCGATGGTTTTAGGGTATGTAGGTATATATAGGAGGAAGAGGGACGTCGGTGGAGCAACAGGTGTCTATCAGGACCGATTTTTCTATAAAATAATTACTGAAAGACCGACCTTTTTATTAAACCAACAAGGAAGAATACTTCTTGCCGATAGACAATTCCTTGATACAGAATTCCAGAATACTGAAAATTATACAAGGTTGAGCTGAGGTTGCTCAACAATTTTATTACAAGTATGCCAATATAGTACATAAAGGCAGATATGACACAATGATAGGGTGGCATACTACTAACTCGTAATAAAAAGGTGATGGGTATGTCACAGTGTAGTGAGTGACGTGACTCCAATATACTATGGTTCATCGAGTGTCGGAGTGAGACCAGATGCTTTATTTGGAGGTTGGCGGAAGCGGTTATATAACAGTGATCAACTCCAGGATCACAAGAGACTGACCGAGACTCCACTAGACGTCGGACTCGCTATCGAACTCTTCATCCATGAGATCGCCTTCGTCCACATCTGGACAAATCAACAAGCCAGGTGAGTACTTTGAATGTACTCGCAAGACAGTTCGGACTTAAAATATAATAAAAGCAAGCATGATGCATATGAGTATTCTAGCAAAATGCAACCGGATAATAATATTTCGGTACTGTATGTAAAAATAGAAGTCGGGTGGTAATCCTCCCGAGATCCATAAGATAAAAAAGAGGAAACCAAACGAGTGTCTGGGTGATGCCTCGTGAGGATTAATAAATGAAAACATGCCGCAGTCGGGCGTCTGAGCGACACCACATAAAGGGCTTATAAAGAAGATAAATGACAAGAATGCCTCAGTCGGACGTCTGAGCGACATCACATAAAGGGCTTATAATGAAAATAAATAACAAGAATGCCACAGTCGGACGTCTGAGCGACATCACATAAAGGGCTTATAAATAACAAGAATGCCACAGTCGGACGTCTGAGCGACATCACAGAAAGGGCTTATAATGAAAATAAATAACAAGAATGCCACAGTCGGACGTCTGAGCGACATCACATAAAGGGCTTATAAATAACAAGAATGCCACAGTCGGACCTCTGAGCGACATCACATAAAGGGCTTATAAATAGCAAGAATGCCACAGTCGGACGTCTGAGCGACATCACATAAAGGGCTTATAAATAACAATATAACGGTGAATTATTCCAGGTAGTAAATCAATACAGAGATAACTGATTAGTTCATCTACCCAAAATGAACCTGATAAAATCACCACTATTGTTACCATCAAGAATTTACTAGAGATGGTCACTGGTGTTGACACGAAGATTGACCCTAGGCCATAACCATGGCTACTCGGAAGATTTGACTCTGCAGAGCTTGTACTATTAAATCATAGCCAACGGATTCTACTAGCCACAGGGACTAGTTCCGTCTACGGTGTTTTAGCAGAAACCCAATTGACCAGTACACACCCATTTCACATCCTGCTGTCCGGAATCACCCGTGACAACATTCACGAAAAACTTTAAGACAGGGAGGCTACAACCTCGAATAGCATGGGATCAAATTTATATATGCGCGCTCTAAGGGGTGCCCCCCTCTTGGTCCCAACCGGAAACACCCAAGCCCCCTGACCGGATGACGGGCTTTAATCCAGGGCCATGGAACCCTCATCCCGGCCCCTCTACTTGGTGTGTACTCGGGAAGTGGTTTGCAACTGACTAGCCGTAATCATAACTGACGACATATGATAGTACCAAAAAGGAGATGACTTAATCCACACTGATACTAAGTTAACCATCTACTGGCATGCTCCAACACTACCAGTACACCACCCATCATGTCACCACATGATCGAGGTGGTTCAACCATTATCATACGGGGCTCACCCGAAGCTTGCTTGCATGAAATATAACCATACAAAATGCTTATATGACCATGCTATGAAAAGAACTACTCGAGCAAACATGCAACACATCCATCATATCAATGGTTCAAACATGCTTGCCTGGCTCGGAGTAGTCAGAGTCAAACTTGGTGAGGTTCGCGGCTCCGTCACGTCCTTCGGTATCTACGTATTCAAACAAACGGATACTAACATAAATACCACGCGTGCAAAGAAAGTTGCTCCAAATATTTTCACATAAATATGACAAAAAACTAGACAGAAAACTAAATAGGACAGAAAAAGAATCAACTCAAAATCATCTTTAGTTAAAAAGATATTAGAGTTTCTGTCCAGGGACTCATCTGCAATGAAACAGAAAGTTTCCAGGGGCTAGAATAGAAAACAAAAAAGCGAACCGGTACGCAGTACGCCAACTGAAGATGAAGACGTACTTTGCCCAAAGGCGCTTTCTAGAAAAACGTTTCGGAGGGAAACGATAGGCTCACGAGGGGGTCCCACTTGTCGGGTTTAAACGCTGAAACAGAGCAGCGCCGGCGCTAGAAGCTGCGGTGGTCGCCGGCGCCGATCCACGGCGAGGTAGGGGAAGGGAGTGGTACGTACAGCTTCCTGGTGTTCTTCCGCGTCGGTGGGTGGTGTAGTTGAGCGTCGGCGAGCCCCACGTCGACGGCGACCCTATCTCCGATGGACGGCGGCTCAGGTGGTCGTGGGCCTCGTCGGAGAGAGCTCCTGGGGTCAAACTGGAGTGGGGGTTAGGCTTAGGTAGGTGCCAGGAGGTTACGCTCGAGTCCAGGGCGGCGTAGGAGTTCTCACCGGAGAGAACGTTGTTGGAGCCCGAGGCGGACGAAGTTGGCCGGAGTTGAGGAAGAAGGGCCCCTCGAGGCTCTTCCAGAGGCTGGGCGCGGTCTAGGGAGACGGTGGAGGTGTCCGGGCTCGAGAGTGAGCTCGAGGGCACTATAAATAGCCGGCCCGAGGCGGTTGCCGTGAACGAGATAAGTCCAGCGAGCGATTATGGCGGCGCAGTGGCTGGACGGTGGGTTTAGGGGCTTGAGCATCGACTAGGAAATGTAATGGTTCAATTCCCGTGTCTAACTCAGCAGGGGAGGGGCGATTACGGTCTGCCCTTGACGAAACGGCCGTGCGGCACGTCGGCGGCAAAGAACGCACCCTGTGCGCGCCAGGCCACGACGACGGTGCTGCAGGCGTGCGCTGGCAGTGGAGAAGGCCACGCGAAGCTCTCGGGTGGCTTGGGCGGTGCCAAACGGCGTCGTGCCGCAGGATGCCTCCTGTCGGCCACCACGGGAGGTTCTGCCGCCGCGGAAGACGCCGGTGTGGGCGGGCCAGTGCGCCACCGACGCCAAGAAGCAGCCAAGCAAGCGTGAGGCGTGCTTGATAAGAAGGAGGTGCAATGAGCATCGATCCAAGGCGAGCACTGGCGAGATTGACGATGCTGACTGACGAAACTGACGAACTGCACTGTCGCCTGCAAAGTTCAGTTAGCAGTTTCTGAAACTGACAGAAACAGTGCACGCCAGGTGTATGATGAAATAATTCTGGCATGTGTGAAATGTTTCTAGGGCTGATATTTGGTGGAGTGGCCTCTTGATGCATCTAGAGGCTGCCTAAATTTTCACAGAATTTTTGGAAGAAGAAAAATATGAATTTCACCAAAATTTGCAAATCTGGTCCAAACTTGCAGCAGGTGAAATTTGAAAATTTTGAACTGTGGACCAGTGAAACAAGATGGATCTAGGTTGTGGGTACTAAGGACTATCTAGGGAAGTTAGTTTGGAAACAAATAACAAGGTGGACATGGTTGTTCCTTTGCAAATCACCAAGGTTCACTTTAATGGACATAAATTGTTTTAGGAGTAAAATAAATAGAGGAAAAATTCCAATAAGGTTGAAACTCACTGGAATTAATGTGAGACTTGTCCTAAGGTGAAGAGGAGGTCTTGGAGAGAATTATTTCTGTTGGGTGTCATGGCAAGATGAAAGTTGGAGAGGAAGATAAGCCCAAGGTTAAACCTAAGATGTTTAAATCAAGAAGAGAAAAAGAATCAAACAAATCCCTAAGAAAACAACTTGTGTTTAGCTAACACAAGAAGAAACTTTCAAGACCAAAATCAAGCTAGAGAATAACACACAAACTTTGGCCAGAAGAGATTTTAGAAGGGTTTCAAGAGAAGATCAAACGCCCCCCCTTCCAAAAGACCAAAAGTTTGGAAGAAAAACCAAACCCAAAAATTTGGAGTGTTACAACACCTACCCCCTTACGAAAAATCTCGTCCCCGAGATTTCAGCTGATCCTCAAATAGGTGTGGGTGTTTTGCCCGAAGAAAATCTTCCCTTTCCCACGTTGCCTCATCCTCTGTGTGATTACTCAACTGAACCTTGAGAAATTTAATAGTCTTCTGACGGGTTCTCCTTTCAGACTCCTCCAATATTTTTATTGGGTGTTCCCGGTAGGTGAGATCTGGGTGCACATCAAGACTTTCATGCGACACGTGCTTCTCTGGGTTGCTTTCACACTTCCGCAGTTGCGAAACATGGAACACGTCGTGGACGTCTGACAGTTCCTTGGGAAGGTCCAACTGGTAAGCCACTGTGCCTCTCCGTGCAACTATACAGAAGGGTCCGATAAATCATGGTGCTAGTTTCCCTTTGACCTTAAATCGTTGCAGTTCCCTCATAGGAGATACACGTAGGTATACGTCTTCACCGGGCTCAAAACTTATTTCCCGATGCTTTTGATCGTAATAGCTCTTCTGTCGGCTTTGGGCTGTTTTGAGTCGATCCCGTATTATTTTAACTCTTTCCTCAGCTTCTCTCAACATATCTGTGCCGAAGATACGATTGTCCCCTGTTTCTGACCAGTTTAATGGAGTACGGCATCTTCGTCCGTACAAGGCTTCGAAAGGTGCCATCTGCAGGCTGGCTTGGTAACTATTGTTGTATGCAAACTCGGCATATGGTAAGCTTGCCTCCCAACTGGTCCCATAGGTGAGGACACATGCCCTTAGCATGTCTTCTAGTATTTGATTTACTCGTTCCGTTTGTCCTCCAGTCTGGGGGTGATAAGTTGTATTGAATGTTAGTTGTGTTCTGAGGGATTGCTGCAACTGGTCCCAAAATTTGGAGACGAACTGAGTGCCTTTGTCGGATATTATAGTCTTTGGAACTCCATGTAGGAATACTATACGGACGAGGTAAAGCTTGGCAAGCTTTTGGGTTGTGTGGGTTGTCTTGACTGGAATGAAGTGTGCCACCTTGGTCAGTCTATCCGTGATGACCCATATGGCATCATTTCCGTGCTGTGACCGTGGCAGTCCAACAATAAAATCCATAACAATATCGTCCCATTTCCACTCTGGTGTCTTGTTTGGCTGTAAGAGTCCTGCGGGTTTTTGGTGCTCGGCTTTAATGCGTTGACAAGAATCGCAACATGCAATATATGTGGCTATATCCCTCTTCATACCGTGCCACCAAAATCTTTCCTGAATGTCCTTGTACTTTTAGTCCCTCCAGGGTGAATTGAGTACGGAGCGGTGTGGCTCTCTGCCAGAATTTGTTGATTAAGGTCTTCGCTATTTGGTACGCAAAGCCTGTCTCCGAACCATAATACTCCCTCACTGTCTATGGTGAATTCTGAGGCCTTGCCCTGACTTACTTTTTTTTATTCCTTCGATGCTGGGGTGTCCATGCTGAGCCTTCTTTATTTGTTCTATTAGCGTAGGCTGTATTTCCAGGTTTGACACTTCGCCTTCAGTGACCATCATTAGGTTGAGTTTGGTGAATTCTTGCGGAAATTCGGGTCTCAGGTTCTGTAGGCTGCCGTTGTCCGGGTTGGGGTTACGACTAAGAGCATCAGCTACCACGTTTGCTTTTCCTTGGTGATAGTGGATGCCAACGTCATAATCTTTTACCAGTTCCAGCCAGCGTCGTTGTCATAAATTGAGTTCTGGTTGCGTGAAAATATATTTGAGGCTCTTATGGTCCGTATATATTTCACAACGATTCCCAAGCAAAAAGTGCCTCCACTCCTTGAGTGCATGAATGACTGCTGCCAATTCCAAATCGTGAGTAGGATAATTTTCTTCATGTTTCCGTAGTTGCCGGGAAGCATAGGCGACTACTTTGCCTACTTGCATTAGTACGCATCCGAGACCTTTTCGGGATGCGTCGCAATATACTTCAAAACTCTTGTGTATGTCTGGTACAACCAATACTAGGGCTGTGGTTAATTTCTTTTTGAGTTCCTGGAAGCTTTTCTCACACGCTTCGGTCCATACGAATTTCTTATCCTTCTTGAGTAACTGTGTCATTGGTTTGGCTATGGTGGAAAATCCTTCAATAAACATTCGGTAATATCCAGCCATTCCGAGGAAACTTCGTATATCCGTTACATTGGCCGGTGACTTCCAACCAAGTACAGCCTTGACTTTTTCCGGGTCCACGGCAACTCCCTCTTGTGTCAATACGTGTCCTAGAAAACCAACTTGCCTGAACCAAAATTCACATTTGCTGAATTTGGCGTAGAGTTGATGTTTCCTTAATTCTCCTAGTACAATACGGAGGTGTTCAACATGCTCTTCTGGTGTTTTTGAATATACCAAGATATCATCAATAAATACTAACACAAATTTGTCCATGAATTTCATAAATACTTTGTTCATGAGGTGGACGAAATATGCGGGGGCGTTGGTCAGTCCAAACGGCATTGCTGTAAATTCATATAGTCCGTATCTGGAGGTGAATGCTGTTTTCGGGATATCTTCTGTACGTCCTTTTAAATGATGATAACCCGACCTTAAATCAACTTTTGAGAAAACCTTGGCTTGCGCAAGCTGGTCAAATAAATCATTTATCCGTGGCATCAGATATTTGTTCTTGATAGTGACCATGTTGAGCTCTCGGTAGTCTATACACAATCTCATAGTCACATCCTTCTTTTTGGCAAATAATACCGGCGAACCCCAAGGTGAGGAACTGGCCCGTATAAATCCTTTGTCCAGCAATTCCTTTATTTGCTTCTTTAGTTCAACCAACTCGGATGGTGCCATTCTGTATGGCTTCTTGTATATGGGGGTGGTTCCAGGTGCTAGTTCAATAATAAATTCTATTTCTCTGTCTGGTGGCATGCCTGGTAGTTCTTCGGGAAATACGTCCGGAAATTCACATACAACTGGAACTTTGCTTAACTCAGAAGTGTCTACCTTGTTTAATTTTGGTTGCCGCGATACTGGTCTTTCTTGAGCTGCGACTCTTATTGTCTTTCCGTGATGATGAGTAAGAATCACAGTCCGGTTGAAGCAGTCGATAAATCCTTTGTTGGTGGTTAGCCAGTCCATACCCAGGATAACATCCAGCCCCTTGTTTTCCAACACGATGAGGTTTGAGTGAAACTTTAACCCTTCAATTTCAATGGTCAAACCTTGGCAGTAATTCTGAGTGATCTGCTTACTTCTGAGGGACTTGATGGTCATTGACTTTCCCAAAGGAAGCATCGAAAAACCATGTTGCAAAGCAAAACTCTTCGAAATGAACGAATGAGAAGCTCCAGAATCAAACAAAACCGTGGCAGGTATTGTGTTGACAGGGAGCGTACCGAGTACGATATTCGGGGCATCCTGTGCTTGCTCCTTGGTCACATGGTTCAGGTGGCCTTTCTTGTGATTGTTATTAGGGTTGAAGTTGTTACACTTGGGCGTGGAATTGTTTCCGTTGCTGTTAGGCTTCGGTGCTGAGTTTCTTGGCTTTGGGCACTGTTTAGCATAGTGTCCCTCTTCTCCACATGCGTAGCAAGTAACACCTAGGCGATAGGTGAAATCCTTGTCCCTTGCATGAAAATTCCTGCTTGGACGTGTGTCATTTGTCATGGATTTGTTCGCCCCATTTTTCTGGAAATTTACCTTATTATTGTTGTTGCGAGGGTGGTTGGTCTGATCCCTTTTTCTTTTGCGAATGTCTTCCAGACTGCGACGTTCATTTTCCAACGTAATAGCCTTGTCCACCAGCATCTTGAAATCTGGAAAAGTGTGTATGACTAACTGGCATTTAAGTGCTGGTGCCAGTCCGTCCAGGAATTTTTCCATCTTCTTATTTTCAGTCATACGCTCTTCGTTGGCATAGCGGGATAATTGCGTAAACTGACCATTGTACTCAGTTACTATCATGCCCCTTTGCTTGAGGTCATCAAACTCTCTTTTCTTGATCTTCATAATGCTCTTAGGGATGTGCGCCCCACGAAAGCCTTCTTTGAAATCTTCCCAGGTGATATCATTTATGTTGGGGTGCATATGCAGAAAATTCTCCCACCATGACGCGGCTGCTCCAGTAAGATAATGTGGTGCGTAAAGTACCTTTTCACGGTCTGAGCATTGTGCCACAATTAATTTCATTTCAATATCTCGAAGCCAATCATCGGCCTCAAGAGGTCTGTCTGTGTGAGAAAATGTTGGCGGACGTGTCTTCTGAAATTCAGATAATTTTGAGTGCTGCTGGTATGGCTCACGGTGATTTCCCATGTTAATGACATGGTTCATCATTTCCTGATGCTGTTGCTGACTTTGCTCGTAAAGACGACATACTTGAGAAAATGATGTTTCGCTGCCCTGCTGGCTTGACTGCCCCTGCGTGAAATTGTTACCTGTTTGTGTGCCATAATTTTCCTCTGGCGGACTTGGCATGGAACGCGTCCAAGGACGAGTCATTTCTTACTCTGGGGTATTTTTGAAGAAATCATGAGAAGAACCGGGCACCGAAATAAACCAAGATTTGCAAAAGCAAGAAAAACATGAGCTCCAAAGAAATTTTCAAAATAAACTTGATTGCGCACGGAGAAGGACCGCTTAGTACATATCTTACATGCGAGTTGTAATTATACATACGTCACTCAGGATGCGCGTACACATTCCTGACATGTTATTTATGCTAGTGCACTTCTCCAAGTTCCTACATGATGCGCAAACAGACTACTTCCCATCAACCTAGTTTACATATCACACATATAATACAAGCGAGTACAACGCGTCGCGGATAGACGCACTAGTCGGAGATGTTGAAGATTTCCCTCGGCCTACCGAGGGTATGGCCTAGTGGTGATGGAGACTCAACTTCCTCCTCACTAATAGGCTCCAGACGTGGAGTACTGGTACGGGGTGTTGATGCAGGTGTGGCAGGTGGTGCAGCTCTGACTAGGGTAGGAGCAATGACCTGGTCAAACTCCTCAGTGGTAGGCAGACGGCGAGCGGTGGCTAAGATGGAAGGTGCATAGGACGCGGCGGACGAGACAAACGTTAGTGGTGGCGCAGTATGGAGTAGCTCCCTCCTGTTGGTGGAACCACTCTAGACCAAGTCCATACGAGCAGCCACCAAGTCGTCCACAAGATTATCAAAGGCTGCCTCAAGTGCCTTGAGGTACTCAACCATTGATTTGATGGCTTCATCATGTTCCCCATTTGCGCAAGCAAACGCATAGTGGAACGTGTAGGGCACGTGGCATGGGAGGTAATAGTAGCGACGAGTCTTCATTGAAGGAAGAATGTCCCGGAGACGAGCTATCGCCTCACGGGCAGCCATTTGCATGGCATGCCTCTCCGTAGGCATGGCCCTGCCCACAAATCGGAGGCGGCGCGCTTCAGAATGCCCTCCCTTGAAGTGCACCACGGCCTGGTGCATTGACACGCTGTCGTTGAGCTTGTCACGGTAGAGTGTAAACTCTGGACGGGTTGATGGCCCAATCGCGACCTTGGTGATGGTGAAGAGGAGCTTGACAAACCCCTCAGGAATGTTGGTGAACACTTGTGCATCGCAGTCGCTGCTGGCCATCTACAAAAGTAGACAAAAATTCTGAATAGTCAAGTCATAAATTTATGATGACTAACAGAAAATTGCTATAGGTGCAAAAATGCTGAATAGCAGTTATTACACTAATAACCGATTAGTGATCGCACCTAGTGGCTTCCTACAGTCAGCCTGGCTCTGGTACCAAGGTTGTCAGGACCGATATTTCAGTAAAATAATTACCGAAAGACCGACCTTTTTAAACCAACAAGGAAGAATACTTATTGCCGATAGACAATTCCTCGATACAGAATTCCAGAATACTGAAAATTATACAAGGTTGAGCTGAGGCTGCTCAACAATTTTATTACAAGTACGCCAACATAGTACATAAAGGCGGATATGACACAATGATAGGGTGGCATACTACTAACTCGTAATAAAAAGGTGATGGGTATGTCACAGTGTAGTGGGTGACGTGACTCCAATATACTACAGTTCATCGAGTGTCGGAGTGAGACCCGATGCGTTTATTTGGTGGTTGGCGGAAGCGGTTATATAACAGTGATCAACCCCAGGATCGCAAGAGACTGACTGGGACTCCACTAGACGTCGGACTCGCTATCGAACTCTTCATCCATGAGATCGCCTTCGTCCACTTCTGACCAAATCAACAAGCCAGGTGAGTACTTTGATACTCGCAAGACAGTTCGGACTTAAGATATAATAAAAGCAAGCATGATGCATATGAGTATTCTAGCAAAATGCAACCGGATAATAATATTTCGGTACTGTATGTAAAAATAGAAGTCGGGCGGTAATCCTCCCGAGATCCATAAGATAAAAAAGAGGAAACCAAACGAGTGTCTGGGTGACGCCTCGTGAGGATAAATAAATGAAAACATGCCGCAGTCGGGCGTCTGAGCGACACCACATAAAGGGCTTATAAAGAAGACAAATGACAAGAATGCCTCAGTCGGACGTCTGAGCGACATCACATAAAGGGCTTATAATGAAAATATATAACAAGAATGCCACATGACGTCTGAGCGACATCACATAAAGGGCTTATAAATAACAAGAATGCCATAGTCGGACGTCTGAGCGACATCACAGAAAGGGCTTATAATGAAAATAAATAACAAGAATGCCACAGTCGGACGTCTGAGCGACATCACATAAAGGGCTTATAAATAACAAGAATGCCACAGTCGGACGTCTGAGCGACATCACATAAAGGGCTTATAAATAGCAAGAATGCCATAGTCGGACGTCTGAGCGACATCACATAAAGGGCTTATAAATAACAATATAACGGTGAATTATTCCAGGTAGTAAATCAATACAGAGATAACTGATTAGTTCATCTACCCAAAATGAACCTGACAAAATCACCACTATTGTTACCATCAAGAATTTACTAGAGATGGTCACCGGTGTTGACACGAAGATTGACCCTAGGCCATAACCATGGCTACTCGGAAGATTTGACTCTGCAGAGCTTGTACTATTAAATCATAGCAAACGGATTCTACTAGCCACAGGGACTAGTTCCGTCTACGGTGTTTTAGCAGAAACCCAACTGACCAGTACACACCCATTTCACATCCTGCTGTCCGGAATCACCCGTGACAACATTCACGAAAAACTTTAAGACGGGGAGGCTACAACCTCGAATAGCATGGGATCAAATTTATATATGCGCGCTCTAAGGGGTGCCCCCCTCTCAGTCCCAACCGGAAACACCCATGCCCCCTGACCGGATGACGGGCTTTAATACAGGGCCATGGAACCCTCATCCCGACCCCTCTACTTGGTGTGTACTCGGAAAGTGGTTTGCAACTGACTAGCTGTAATCATAACTGACGGCATATGATAGTACCAAAAAGGAGATGAGCGGGATCATGACTTGATCCACACTGATACTAAGTTAACCAACTACTGGCATGCTCCAACACTACCAGTACACCACCCATCATGTCACCACATGATCGAGGTGGTTCAACCATTATCATACGGGGCTCACCCGAAGCTTGCTTGCATGAAATATAACCATACAAAATGCTTATATGACCATGCTATGAAAAGAACTATTCGAGCAAACATGCAACACATCCATCATATCAAAGGTTCAAACATGCTTGCCTGGTTCGGAGTAGTCGGAGTATAGCTCGGTGAGGTTCACGGCTCCGTCACGTCCTTCGGTATCTATGTATTCAAACAAACGGATACTAACATAAATACCGCGCGTGCAAAGAAAGTTGCTCCAAATATTTTCACATAAATATGAGAAAAAACTAGACAGAAAACTAAAGAGGACAGAAAAAGAATCAACTCAAAATCATATTTCGTTAAAAAGATATTAGAGTTTCTGTCCAGGGACTCATCTGCAATGAAACAGAAAGTTTTTAGGGGCTAGAATAGAAAACAGAAAAGCGAACTGGTACGTAGTACGCCAACTGAAGACGAAGACATACTTTGCCCGATGGCGCTTTCTAGAAAAACGTTTCGGAGCGAAACGAGAGGCTGACGAGGGGGTCCCACTCGTCGGGTTTAAATGCTGAAACAGAGCCGCGCCGGCGCCAGAAGCTGTGATGGTCGCCGGCACCGATCCACGGCGAGGTAGGGGAAGGGAGTGGTACGTACAGCTTCCTGGTGTCCTTCCGCGTCGGTGGGTGGTGGAGTTGAGCGTCGGCTAGCCCCACGTCGACGCCGACCCTGTCTCCGGCGGACGGCGGCTCGGGTGGTCGTGGGCCTCGTCGGAGAGAGCTCCTGGGGTCAAATTGGAGTGGGGGTTAGGCTTAGGTAGGTGCCAGGAGGTTACGCTCGAGTCCAGGGCGGCGGAGGAGTTCTCACCGGAGAGAACGTTGCTGGAGCCCGAGGCGGACGGAGTTGGCCGAAGTTGAGGAAGAAGGGCCCCTCGAGGCTCTTCCCGAGGCTGGGCGCGGTCTAGGGAGACGATGGAGGTGTCCGGGCTCGAGAGTGAGCTCGGGGGCACTATAAATAGCCGGCCTGAGGCGGTTGCCGTGAACGGGATAAGTTCGGTGAGCGATTACGGTGGCGCAGTGACTGGACGGTGGGTTTAGGGGCTTGAGCATCGACTAGGAGATGTACTGGTTCCATTCCCGTGTCTAACTCAGCAGGGGAGGGGCGATTACGGTCTACCCTTGACGAAACGGCCGTGCGGCACATCGGCGGCAGAGAACGCGCCCTGTGTGCACCAGGCCACGGCGACGATGCTGCAGGCGTGCGCTGGCAGTGGAGAAGGCCACGCGGAGCTCTCGGGTGGCTTGGGCGGTTCCAAACGGCGTCGTGCCGCAGGATGCCTCCTGTCGGCCACCACGGGAGGTTCTGCCGCCGCGGAAGACGCCGGCGTGGGCGGGCCAGGGCGCCACCGACGCCAAGAAGCAGCCAAGCAAGCATGCGTCGCACTGGATAAGAAGGAGGTCCAGTGAGCATCGATCCAAGGCGAGCACTGGCAAGATTGACGATGCTGACTGAAGAAACTGACGAACTGCACTGTCGCCTGCAAAGTTAGTTAGCAGTTTCTGAAACTGACAGAAACAATGCACGCTAGGTGTATGATGAAATGATTCTAGCATGTGGGAAATGTTTCTGGGGCTGATATTTGGTGGAGTGGCCTCTTGATGCATCTAGAGGCTGCCTGAATTTTCACAGAATTTTTGGAAGAAGAAAAATATGAATTTCACCAAAATTTGCAAATCTGGTCCAAACTTGCAGCAGGTGAAATTTGAAAATTTTGAACTCTGGACCAGTGAAACAAGATGGATCTAAGTTGTGGGTACTAAGGACTATCCAGGGAAGTTAGTTTGGAAACAAATAACAAGGTGGACATGGTGGTTCCTTTGCAAATCACCAAGGTTCACTTTAATGGACAGAAATTGTTTTAGGAGTAAAATAAATAGAGGAAAAATTCCAATAAGGTTGAAACTCATTGGAATTAATGTGAGACTTGTCCTAAGGTGAAGAGGAGGTCTTGGAGAGAATTATTTCTGTTGGGTGTCATGGCAAGATGAAAGTTGGAGAGGAAGATAAGCCCAAGGTTAAACCTAAGATGTTTAAATCAAGAAGAGAAAAAGAATCAAACAAATCCCTAAGAAAACAACTTGTGTTTAGCTAACACAACAAGAAACTTTCAAGCCCAAAATCAAGCTAGAGAATAACACACAAACTTTGGCCAAAAGAGATTTTAGAAGGGTTTCAAGAGAAGATCAAACACCCCCCCCCCTTCCAAAAGACCAAAAGTTTGGAAGAAAAACCAAACCCAAAAATTTGGAGTGTTACAGTGGCCCACGAGGTTTCATTCCGTTTGGACTCCGTTTGATATTGCTTTTCTGCGAAACATTGAAATAGGCAAAAAAACAGCAATTTGCATTGGGCCTTGGGTTAGTAGGTTAGTCCCAAAAATAATATAAAAGTGTATAATAAATCCCATTAAACGTCCAAAATAGATAATATAATAGCATGGAACAATCAAAAAATATAGATACATTGGAGATGTATCAAGCATCCCCAAGCTTCATTCCTGCTCATCCTCGAGGAGGTAAATGATAAAAACAGAATTTTTGATTTGGAATGCTACCCAACATAATTCTCAATGTAATTTTCTTTATTGTGGCATAAATGTTCAGATTCGAAAGATTCAATACAAAAGTTTATATTGACATAAGAATAATAATACTTCAAGCATACTAACAAAGCAATCATGTCTTCTCAAAATAACATGGCCAAGGAAAGTTCGTCTCTACAAAATCATATGGTTTGGCTATGTTCCATCTTCGTCACACAAAATACTCAAATCATGCACAACCCCGGTTTCAGCCAAGCAATTGTTTCATACTTAAATTTTTTCAAACTTTTTAAACTTTCACGCAATACATGAGCGTGAGCCATGGATATAGCACTATAGGTGGAATAGAGTGGTGGTTGTGGAGAAGACAAAAGAGGAATATGGTCTCACATGAAACAGGCGTATCAATGGGCTATGGAGATGACCATCAATATATATCAATGTGAGTGAGTAGGGATTGCCATGCAACGGATGCACTAGAGCTATAAATGTATGAAAGCTCAACAAAAGAAACTAAGTGGGTGTGCATCCAACTTGCTTGCTCACGAAGACCTAGAGCATTTGAGGAAGCCCATCGTTGGAATATACAAGCCAAGTTCTATAATGAAAATTCCCACTAGTATATGAAAGTGACAAAACAAGAGACTCTCTATCATGAAGATCATGGTGCCACTTTGAAGCACAAGTGTGGAAAAATATAGTAGCATTGTCCCTTTTTTTCTTTTTCTTTTCTTTTTTCTTTTCTTTTTTCTGTTTTTTGGGCCTTTTCTTTTTTCTTTGGCCTTTCTTTCTTTTTTTATTTTTTATTTGGGACAATTCTCTAATAATGATGATCATCACACTTCTATTGATTTATAAGTCAAAGATTACAACTCGATACTAGAACAAAGTATGACTCCATATGAATGCCTCCGGTGGTGTACCGGTATGTGCAATGAATCAAGAGTGACATGCATGAAAAATTATGCATGGTGGTCTAGCCACAAATACGATGTCAACTACATGATCATGCATGGCAATATGACAATGATGAAGCGTGTCATATGAACGGAACGGTGGAAAGTTGCATGTCAATATATCTCAAAATGGCTATGGAAATGCCATGATAGATAGGTATGGTGGCTGTTTTGAAGAAGGTATATGGTGGGTGTATGGTACCGGCGAAAGTTGCACGGTACAAGAGAGGCTAGGAATGGTGGAAGGGTGAGAGTGCGTATAATCCATGGACTCAACATTAGTCATAAAGAACTCACATACTTATTGCAAAAATCTACAGGTCATCAAAACAAAGTACTACACGCATGCTCCTAGGGGAAGGGTTGGTAGGAGTTAACCATCGCGCGATCCCGACCTCCACACAAAGGATGACACTCAATGAAATACCTCATGCTTCAAATTTGTCACACAAACGCGCATGCTACGGGACTTGCAAACCTCAACACAAGTATTTCTCAAATTCACAACTACTCTACTAGCATTACTCTAATATCACCATCCTCATATCCCAAAACAATCATCAAGTATCAGACTTCTCATAATATTCAATGCACTTTATATGAAAGTTTTTACCATACCCATCTTGGATGCCTATCATATTAGGACTAATTTTATAACCAAAGCACATTACCATGCTATTCTAAATAAACTCTCAAAAAAATATAAGTGAAGCATGAGAATTTCTACAAAATAAAACCACCAACGTGCTCTAAAAAGGTATAACTGAAGCACTAGAGCAAAACTATCTAGCTCAAAAGATACAAGTGAAGCACATAGAGTATTCTACTAAATTTCAATTCATGTGTATCTCTCTCAAAAGGTGTGTCCAGTAAGGATGATTGTGGTAAACTAAAAGGCAAAGACTCAATCATACAAGACGCTCCAAGCAAAACACATATCATGTGGTGAATAAAAATATAGTCTCAAGTAAAGTTACTGATAGACGAAGACGAAAGAGGGCATGCCTTCCCAGGGCATCCCCAAGCTTAGGCATTTGGTTGTCCTTGAATTTTACCTTGGGGTTCCTTGGGCATCACCAAGCTTAGACTCTTGCCACTCTTTGTTCCATAGTCCATCAAATCCTTACCCAAAACTTGAAAACTTCACAACACAAAACTTAGCAAAAAAATCTCGTCAGCTCTGTTAGTATAAGAAAACAAACCACCACCTTAAGGTACTATAATGAACTCATTCTTTCTTTATACTAGATGATACCCCACGCGTTGCTGCGGGAACATACGCTAAAACAAAAGACAAATAGTCAAACACTGCTTGAAATAGACGTTCAGGATAACAAAATATTCTTGCCACAAAAAAAAGGTTAACAAAACATTGTTGAGAGAACCTATGTTCAGAGATGGAGCATGAAGTATAGATATTGATACATCTTACAATCATTGTTAGTAGTAAGACACTGGTATAGCTTGCATAGACAACATAATCTGTTACATTTGCTAAATAAAACAATCATTTGCCAGAAACTATAATCTTTAAAGGAATATTATTCTCATAAATTTTTTTAATCACCATGTACCATAAGTACATATAGAAGGATGATTTACCTTACAAAGAAAGGTGCTAGATTCAAACAAACACCAGAAGTTAGTGTGTTTTCTAAACTGTTACCAAGAATTGTGTCAGTATAACATTTTATTCTTGATCGGTAACTATTCCTACATTATCAGACAGCAGGAAAGAACAAATTACATCGTAAGTGTGAAAATTTCTATCCAAAGATTAAACAAAATTACAAACCTTTGGTGATGGTACATAAATACATTTGATAATAGTACATGCGGACATACCAGAAAAATGAGCAACCATTGTTTCTTGATCATTTATGTACAATTATTTATTAACCCCTATTCCAATTGTATTTGACAAAAGAAAATCTACATAGAACTACACATGTCATAAATATACATATCATATAATTGTAATAGCATGATGAAACTGAAAGGAAAAATGTGACACCCCGAGACCGGTGCGCCAGATGTCACTCAGTTATTCGTGTCAGTGCCTTGTCATCTGCTTGCGTGTTGCATCTTGCCATGTCATCTTGTGTGTTGCATCAGCATGTTTTCGAAACTTGCATCCGTCCGAGTTCCCTCGTCCTTTCCGTTGTCCGTTCTGAGCACAGACACACTCACACGAGCCCGCGGTGCCTCCGTATATTTATTTTGTGAGTGGCCAAAAAATGTTCTCGGAATGGGTTGAAACTTGTCGTGTGGTCTTATTATAGTGTAGATAGGCCGCCTGCCAAATTTCATCACATTCGGAGCTCGTTTGATAGCCGAACGGATATATATAGCGGCACTAGTCGCCGGTTTAATCGTCGGATGTTTTCGGTCTCCGAAAACCTCCGCGGGCCTCTCTCCCTCTCCTCTTATCTCAGCCCAACTAATCTACACAGCCCACCTAGGCCTTTCTAACTTCCCCTTCGCTCCGTTGCCGTTGGATCGCAATCCGATGGCTCCGGAACGCTCCAAAACCACCAAACCCTAGATTCTTCCCTATATAAACGTCCTACCCCCTCCAATTTTTTGCGTCCAAAAACCCTAGTGTTTCCACCGTTGCCGCGTCGTGCTTCCACCGTCGCCGCGCCATGCTTCCACCGTCGACGCGCCGTGCTTCCACCGCCGCCGCGTCGTGCTTCCATTGCCGCCGCGCAGCGCTTCCACCTCCGTTGTTTCCCCCGCCTGGCCCGCATCTGGCCCGCCCGGGCCCGGATCCCGCCCGCCGCCGCCCGCAGGCGCTCAGCGCCTCTGCACTCCCCTGCCGCCTCGTCGGAGTCCGCGTCGGCCGGCCCCGCCGCCGCGCCGGACTGGCTCGCCGCCGTCCTCGGCGCCCGAGCCCCGCCACCCTCGCTGGAACCTCGCCCCGCCACCTCAAGTTGCCACCACCGGCGGAGCTCCCTGGATCCCGTCGCCCGCTATGGCTCCGGCCAGATCCGACAAGGGTTGCCAGTTTCCCGTCGGGCCCCACCTCTTCGACCCTCCTGCAGCCCTCGAACCCCGCCGGCGCACTGTCGGAAGCTGCCAGCCGCCGTGCCTGCTCGGGGTCGAGCAGGACGACGAGACATCGTGGCCTCTGTGCCTCCCCGCTTGGGCCTCCGTCGCCTCGGCCCAGGTCGCCTCCTCGGGCCGGCCTAGTCGCACCGGCCCGTCCACCCCAGCGCGCGGGCCTACCCTGCCTCCTCTCCTCTTCACGGGCCGAGCCTACCTGGTGAGCGCCCCTCTATTCCCCGCCCCGAGCGTCCCGTAACTATCCGACGCTCAGTTGCTGTTTTTTTCCCTTAGTGTAATTTTTCTGCTAAGTCCTTTTTCTGTCAGCATAATGTTGCATCTTTGCATAGTGATATCTTTTTGTGTGGTGATCCAAATTGAGTGAATGACATGTCAAAATGATCGTGGTGATGTGCTCTACACTTTGTTCCATTGTGCCATGCATGTTTGAGCTCATCTAGATGCTTAAATATCTGTTGCAAGAGTGCTACTTGTTACAAACTGCTGCTATTAGTTGTTTTCATGCCATGTTTGTGATGTGATAACTTGGTGCATGTTTATCCAAATGATGCAAATGATATGTCAAAATGTTCATCATGAGATGCTCTACATGTTGGTTGCTATAGCATGCTTGTTTGAGTTCATATTGCCATGTTAATCTCTGTTGCAAAGTGCTATGTGGATGTTAGGTTTTGTAACTTGTTACGAGATGCCTAGTTGAGGAGCTCATTGCTATTGTTGTGTTTGTCCCCTTGTCACATGCCTAGATGTTTTAGATTCTCCATGATGTGTTCTTTGATGTGGTGCATTTAACTTTCCATGACATGCCTTGTGTTGACTTAAACATGCTTGCAAACATGCCATGTTGTTATTGCTGTTTTAACACTTAGTGAAATTTCACTAAGTCTGGAATTTGTAATATCCTGATGCTATGTTTGCTTGATGCCCTAAGAAAATCCATGATAGTTTTGGGGTGACTTTTGATGATTCCTTGTTGTATATATTGTTGGCTATCCATTCATGCTCTCACGTGCTCTTTTGGGTGGCTGTAGCATATTTAACTCTTGCTCCCAAGTTGCTATAAATTACTGCTGTCAGGTTTTTGTTGTCATCTTCAAAATGTTGTAGCTTGTTGCTATTGATCCATGCTTCCTATGGAGATGCTCCAATGGAGTTTTTTGCTGTAGTACATGTCTACTTCATGTTCATGCTTCTTTTTGCCATGGTTGAGTGCTGTAGCATATATATTTCTTGCTCCCAAGTTGCTATGTGGTTGTTAATTTCAGCTTGTTGTTATATCTTGTTTCATGTGTATCTTTTAGCCCGTTGCTCCGTTTGGAGTGTTTATTATACGAAACTTGTGTGATTTTGCATGTAGATTCATAATATCATCTTGTTAACATGTTTGGAGGGAGTTTGGTTGAAGTTTGAGTTTATCTTGCACCGTTGCCATGTCGTGCTTCCTACCTTGTCATGTTGTGCTTCCTACCTTGCCTAGTTATGCTTCCTGTATAGACTTGTTGTGCTTCCTGTATAGACATGCCAAGCATCATACCTTGCCATGTATTGCATCATATAGACTTGTGTTGCTTTCTGTGCTTCCTACCTTGCCATGTAATGCTTCCTGTATAGACTTGTTATGCTTCCTGTATAGACTTGTTATGCTTCCTGTATAGACTTGTTGTGCTGCCTACCTTGCCATGTTGTGCTTCCTGTATAGAATTGTCTTGCATCATACCTTGCCATGTTATGATTCATAGACTTGTTGTTCTTCCTATATAGACTTGTTTGCATCATACTTGCTTAAGCACATTGTCATGTTTCCTGTGTTGTTTTCCTGTGCTTCCAACCTTGCCATGTTATGCTTCCTGTATAGACTTGTTGTTCTTCCTGTATAGTCTTGTCATGCATCCTACCTTGCCATGTATTGCATCATATAAACGTGTGTTGCTTTCTGTGCTTCCTACCTTGCCATGTATTGCTTCCTGTATATAATTGTCATTCATCATACCTTGCCATGTATTGCATCATATAGACTTGTGTTGTTTTGCTGTGCTTCCTATCTTGCCATGTTTTGCTTCCTGTATAGACTTGTTGTGCATCATAAGTAGACTTGTTTTGCATCATACTTGGTAGTGCATATTGTCATGTTCTTGAGTGGTTTGTTTACCGTATTGCTTGCTTCTTCTCGTTAGTGCTTGTTCCGTTGCGTTCGTGAGGATTCGTTCGTCTTCCCGTGGTTCTTCTTCAAGGCTTCTTCTTTCGTCTTCTTCATGGATCCGTTCTTCTTCCTTGCGGGATTTCAGGCAAGATGACCATACCCTTGGATACCTTTACTATCATTGCCATGCTTAGTGTCTCGATGCTATCGTTACATGTCGCACTACCCATCATTATTGTCAGCCTCTCTTTGTTGCCATGAAACCTCTAACCTTTGAAACCTTCCTAGCAAAACCATTATTTGGCTATGTTACCCGCTTGCTCGGCCCCTCTTATAGCGTTGTTAGTTGCAGGTGAAGATGAAGTTCGTTCCAGGAGGGAACTTGTTGTTGGTATATCACAATATCTATTATTATTATTAACACACCTATATACTGGGCATGGGTGGAAGGCTTGGCCTTTTGCTCGGTGTTTTGTTCCACTCATGCCACCTTAGGCGCGATAAACCGGCATTATGTTCCTCGATTTTGCGTTCCTTACACGATGGGTATATGGGACCCCTTGACAGTTTGTCTTTGAATAAAACTCCTCCAGCAAGGCCCAACATTGGTTTTAATTTGCTCATAATAACAACTTAATTAATTAATTAAATTGCATAGGGAGTTAGCGCTACCCGAGGATTCTTTCTACATAGCAGGGGGCCAGTGCTGATGGTGTTGGTCCCAAATAGAGTCGTGTGCGGCACCCCCCCCTTGGAAACTTGGGGTTTGGCTGTTGTACGCTGTGCTCATCCGGTCGTGGCCTGAGACGAGATACGCGCGGCTACTATCAGGGTGTCGGCACGCCGGGAGGTCTTGCTGGACTTGTTTTACCATTATCGAATTGTCTTGTGCACCGGGATGCCGAGCCTGATCGGATTTCCCTAAGATAAGGGGTGATGATATTATATTTATCACTTCAGCTAATCGTGAGAGCTTGTGATGGGCTAAGTTGGGACACCCCTGCAGGGTTATGATCTTTCGAAAGCCGTGCCCGCAGTTATGTGGCAGATTGGAATTTGTTAATGTCCGGTTGTAGAAAACTTGACAGAGGATCCGAAGTAAAACACACAACTGTGTGAGTAACCATGACTGTCTCTTTTCACTTTGAGAAGAGAACACGGTGGGGTTATGTTTGACTCGTATGTACTTCAGGATCTTTGGCGATCACTACTAGTTGCGACCGTTTGCGTAGATGCTCATCTTATTCTTGTACTTGTAAGTTAGCCGCCATACTTTTGCTTAGCCGCTGCTGCAACCTCACCACTTTACCTCTTCCTACCTATTAAGCTTAGATAGTCTTGTTACACATGGTTATGGGATTGCTGAGTCCTCGTGGCTCACAGATACTACAACAACAGTTGCAGGTGCAGGTTTCCGATGTCATGACGTGAGAGCGTTGATCGTTGTTTGGAGTTCTTTCTTTCTTCTTCTTCTTCAGTCTTGGGTTTGGTTCCGGGTTGGCAGCCTGGGATAGCAGATGGATGTCGTGTTCTTTTCATTGTTTGTATCCGTAGTCGGATACTTTGTATTGATGTTGTTGTATTAATGTGACTTGTATGTAATGTTGTATCCCCCATGTATGTATGTAATGGTATGTTTTAATGATATCCATCTTGCTAAGCGCCCGAAATGCGGTTGTGCCCCAATCACGTAAGTGTCACGTGATCGGGATAGAATCGCATCTTGGGCCTGACAAGTTGGTATCAGAGCCTTGACCGACCATAGGAGCACCCTTGATTGATCGTAGCTTGGCCGTTGTTGAGTCTAGCAGAAAACTTTTTCGGAGTCTAGTTATATCGGAGAGTAGGAATTCTTTTTTACTTTCCCTGCCCCTTCGTCGCTCCGGTGAGGAATCTTGACGTAGGTGTTTTTGAATTGCTCCTCTTCCCCTTCAATTTTTTTTAGGATCGCGTGGTTAGTTTTCGTTCGTTGCGTTTTTAGTTCTTTCATCTGGTGCATCTCTCATCAAGTGGTTTCAACCCTCTTCTTCTTCGCAAGTTCAACCTTAGTTCTTTTCAATCGACGATGTTTTCCCCGTCCGATGTGGTCTTCTTTTCCCACCCACCCACCCTTTTTCTTTTCGGAGCCGGAGTCCTTAATCGAGTATCCATCTTACTCGTGTGAATCCTTTGCATTCTTTCCTCAACTATTTCAACCGGTGATTTCTCGTCTAGCTCATCATTCTTCACCTCTTCTTCTTTTCCGGTGGAATCAATTCAAGTTTTCCGGTGTTGTTCTTATTCTTTCATCGGCTCAATTGTTTCCTCTTGCTCGTTCGTCTCTCGCCATTTAATTATTCCGGAGTTCCGAAGTTATCTCAGGGAATTCGTCTGTGTTCTAATTTATTCAAGGTTGTCACCTCATTCGAGTCTTTGAATCGTTCCGATACATCATCTCCCTTTCAATCCTTTCAACGGAGTTTTTCCTTCGGTGGGCTCATAACCCACATGTTTTCCCAGGATCTTACCTGACTCTTCTAATTTTCCCGGAGTGTTACAAATTCTTTTCAAGTATGACGTAAGTATGGAGTCCATCAGTCATGTGCCTTCTCCAAGATCGCTTTCAATTCGTTCATGTTGGTTCAACCTTTCCTCATTTCATTCTTCCTGAGTATTTCATCAATTATTTTCATTGTGTTCCTCCGAAGGCCATCATTTCAGAAGATTTCTTCGTTCTCAGTTTTCAACTTCATCCTCCAAATATTCTTCTTGATGCCTCTTCGTTCGTATCACATTCTTCCGGTGCTTGTTCAAGTATCCTTTAATCAGTTCGCGATCTCTTCGTCCTCGTCATCAAATTTACCCGAGTACTTATCCTTTTCCCGGAGATTCATTCTCTTGAGTTCACCCAATCTCAATTCTTCACGGTGGCTTGTCCTCTTGCATCGTTCAATTTCATTCCTTACGGTGGTCATTCTCGTTCTTCACTCGATTGTAATTCTTCTCGGTGGTTTGTTCTTTTCATCATTCGATTAATTCTTCCCGGTGGTTCATTCATTTTCTTCACGCGGCTTTAATTCTTACGGTGGTTCGCCCAACAGTTCTTTTCCGGTGCTATCATGTCAATTCATTCGTTCATTCCTATCTTACTGGTGGTTCATGAAGTTTTTTTCGCAAGTTCGCGATATATCCTCTCTTTAATCCTTTTCAACAAGAAAAAGAAGTATGCGAATCCATTGCTTCTCATCAATTTAATTGGTGGAGGATAAGCATAACATAATTCTTATTCATTCTCGTCATGTTGATTAATCCCTTCCTTCGGAGTTTATTCTAGATGAATAAATTCTTGTTCCAAGTGTTTTATTCTTTTCTTCCCGGAGTTCAAAGTGTTTCTCGGCCATCTCGTTGGACCCTCGTCTAATTCATCGGAAGGCTTTAATCTTATTCTTTCCGCCCATCATTTCTATATCTTACCGGAGTTCTTCGTGGAGGTTCATCGCAATTCAATTTGTTCTTCAAATGTTCATCAAGATTATTCTGGAGCAGCTCAAGCATTCTTATTCTTTTGTCTCTCGAGTGCAAATAATTCTCCGTATTCTTTTGAAGGGAGTTTGCATTTCTTCATTCTCATCTAATCCATCTTTTGGTTGCGGCATAATTCACCTCAAGTTTTGAGATGTTTACATAAGTCCACGACAAGCCTATTCTTTTGTTGTTGATTTTATCAACAACTCCATTCAAGCCTTTTTGTGAAGATGCCCTTTCAATTTATTCGTGATGGAAGTTGTCATCTTCTTCTCCGTTCTTTTAATTCCATCATTTCAATTCTTCCGGAGGCATTGAGTTGTTGCTCTTGTCGAGAATCATCTCATCTTTTCGAATTCTTGTTCCATTCCATTCATATTCAACCGGTGTGCTATTTCTTTCAGTTTTAACCGGGTGCTGCCGAATTCCTTCGTGGAGATTCCTTTTCTATCTCTTTTAACCGGAGTGGTTTCGAACTCATTCTCGTTGCTTCAGTTCGTGCTTCGTGGCTTTCAACCTCCTTGATTCTCGTTGTATTCCTTGCTATCTTGTTTAACGAAGTCTTTGCAACTTCGTTCTTCTTCGTTGCATTCTTCTTCTTTTGAGTTGTTCATCCTCTCAGGGGTCTTTCTTTCACTCTTTTGTCCTCGAAGAACTTTGTTCTTCCTTTTTTCCTCCCGTCTCGTTCCTAAGATCTCGGGACGAGATATCTTGTTAGTAGGGGAGTGTTGTGACACCCCGAGAGCAGTGCGCCAGATGTCAGTCAGTTATTCGTTGTCAGTGCCTTGTCATCTGCTTGCGTGTTGCATCTTGCCATGTCATCTTGTGTGTTGCATCAACATGTTTTCGAAACTTGCATCCGTCCGAGTTCCCTCGTCCTTTCCGTTGTCCGTTCTGAGCCCAGACACACTCACACGCGCCCGCGGTGCCTCCGTATATTTATTTTGTGAGTGGCCGAAAAATGTTCTCGGAATGGGTTGAAACTTGTCGTGTGGTCTTATTATAGTGTAGATAGGCCGCCTGCCAAATTTCATCGCATTCGGAGCTCGTTTGATAGCCCAACGGATATATATAGCGGCACTAGTCGCCGGTTTAATCGTCGGATGTTTTCGGTCTCCGAAAACCTCCGTGGGCCTCTCTCCCTCTCCTCTTATCTCACCCCAACTAATCTACACAGCCCACCTAGGCCTTTCTAACTTCCCCTTCGCTCCATTGCCGTTGGATCGCAATCCGATGGCTCCGGAACACTCCAAAACCCCCAAACCCTAGGTTCTTCCCTATATAAACGTCCTCCCCCTCCAATTTTTTGCGTCCAAAAACCCTAGTGTTTCCACCGTTGCCGTGCCGTGCTTCCATAGTCGCCGCGCCGTGCTTCCACTACCGCCGTTTCCCCCGCCTGGCCCGCATCTGGCCTGCCCGGGCCCGGATCCCGTCCGCCGCCGCCCGCAGGCGCTCAGCGCCTCTGCACTCCCCTGCCGCCTCGCCGGAGTCCGCGCCGGCCGGCCCCGCCGCCGCGCCGGACTGGCTCGCCGCCGTCCTCGGCGCCCGAGCCCCGCCACCCTCGCTGGAACCTCGCCCCGCCGCCTCTAGTCGCCACCACCGGCGGAGCTCCCTGGATCCCGTCGCCCGCTATGGCTCCGGCCAGATCCGACGAGGGTTGCCAGTTCCCCGTCGGGCCCCACCTCTTCGACCCTCCTGCAGCCCTCGAACCCCGCTGGCACGCCGCCGGAAGCTGCCAGCCGCCGTGCCTGCTCGGGGTCGAGCAGGACGACGAGACGTCGTGGCCTCTGTGCCTCCCCGCTTGGGCCTCCGTCGCCTCGGCCCAGGTCGCCTCCTCGGGCCGGCCCAGCCGCACCGGCCCGTCCACCCCAGTGCGCGGGCCTGCCCTGCCTCCTCTCCTCTTCACGGGCCGAGCCCACCTGGTGAGCGCCCCTCTATTCCCCGCCCCGAGCGTCCCGTAACTATCCGACGCTTAGTTGCTACTTTTTCCCTTAGTGTAATTTTTCTGCTAAGTCCTTTTTCTGTCAGCATAATGTTGCATCTTTGCATAGTGATATCTTTTTGTGTGGTGATCCAAATTGAGTGAATGACATGTCAAAATGATCGTGGTGATGTGCTCTACACTTTGTTCCAGTGTGCCATGCATGTTTGAGTTCATTTAGATGCTTAAATATCTGTTGCAAGAGTGCTACTTGTTACAAACTGCTGCTATTAGTTGTTTTCATGCCATGTTTGTGATGTGATAACTTGGTGCATGTTTATCCAAATGATGCAAATGATATGTCAAAATGTTCATCATGAGATGCTCTACATGTTGGTTGCTATAGCATGCTTGTTTGAGTTCATATTGCCATGTTAATCTCTGTTGCAAAGTGCTATGTGGCTGTTAGGTTTTGTAACTTGTTACGAGATGCCTAGTTGAGGAGCTCGTTGCTATTGTTGTGTTTGTCCCCTTGTCACATGCCTAGATGTTTTAGATTCTCCATGATGTGTTCTTTGATGTGGTGCATTTAACTTTCCATGACATGCCTTGTGTTGACTTAAACATGCTTGCAAACATGCCATGTTGTTATTGCTGTTTTAACACTTTGTGAAATTTCACTAAGTCTGGAATCTGTAATATCCTGATGCTATGTTTGCTTGATGCCCTAAGAGAATCCATGATAGTTTTGGGGTGACTTTTGATGATTCCTTGTTGTATATGTTGTTGGCTATCCATTCATGCTCTCACATGCTCTTTTGGGTGGCTGTAGCATATTTAACTCTTGCTCCCAAGTTGTTATAAATTACTGCTGTCAGGTTTTTATTGTCATGTTCAAAATGTTGTAGCTTGTTGCTATTGATCCATGCCTCCTATGGAGATGCTCCAATGGAGTTGTTTGCTGTAGTACATGTCTACTCCATGTTCATGCTTCTTGTTGCCATGGTTGAGTGTTGTAGCATATATATTTCTTGCTTCCAAGTTGCTATGTGGCTGTTAATTTCAGCTTGTTGTTATATCTTGTTTCATGTGTATCTTTTAGCCCGTTGCTCCGTTTGGAGTGTTCCTTATAAGAAACTTGTGTGATTTTGCATGTAGATTCATAATATCATCTTGTTAACATGTTTGGAGGGAGTTTGGTTGATGTTTGGGTGCATCTTGCACCATTGCCATGTTGTGCTTCCTACCTTGTCATGTTGTGCTTCCTACCTTGCCTTGTTATGCTTCTTGTATAGACTTGTTGTGCTTCCTGTATAGACTTGCCATGCATCATACCTTGCCATGTATTGCATCATATAGACTTGTGTTGCTTTCTGTGCTTCCTACCTTGCCATGTAATGCTTCCTGTATAGACTTGTTATGCTTCCTGTATAGACTTGTAATGCTTCCTGTATAGACTTGCTGTGCTTCCTACCTTGCCATGTTGTGCTTCCTGTATAGAATTGTCTTGCATCATACCTTGCCATGTTATGCTTCATAGACTTGTTGTTCTTCCTATATAGACTTGTTTGCATCATACTTGCTTAAGCACATTGTCATGTTTCCTGTGTTGTTTTTCTGTGCTTCCTACCTTTCCATGTTATGCTTCCTGTATAGACTTGTTGTGCTTCCTGTATAGTCTTGTCATGCATCCTACCTTGCCATGTATTGCATCATATAAACATGTGTTGCTTTCTGTGCTTCCTACCTTACCATGTATTGCTTCCTGTATATAATTGTCATGCATCATACCTTGCCATGTATTGCATCATATAGACTTGTGTTGTTTTGCTGTGCTTCCTACCTTGCCATGTTTTGCTTCCTGTATAGACTTGATGTGCATCATAAGTAGACTTGTTTTGCATCATACTTGGTAGTGCATATTGTCATGTTCTTGAGTGGCTTGTTTACCGTATTGCTTGCTTCTTCTCGTTAGTGCTTGTTCCGTTGCGTTCGTGAGGATTCGTTCGTCTTCCCGTGGTTCTTCTTCAAGGCTTGTTCGTTCGTCTTCTTCATGGATCCGTTCTTCTTCCTTGCGGGATCTCAGGCAAGATGACCATACCCTTGGATACCTTTACTATCATTGCCATGCTTAGTGTCTCGATGCTATCGTTACATGTCGCGCTACCCATCATTATTGTCAGCCTCTCTTTGTTGCCATGAAACCTCTAACCTTTGAAACCTTCCTAGCAAAACCATTGTTTGGCTATGTTACCCGCTTGCTCAGCCCCTCTTATAGCGTTGTTAGTTGCAGCTGAAGATGAAGTTCGTTCCAGGAGGGAACTTGTCGTTGGTATATCACAATATCTATTATTATTATTAACACACCTATATACTAGGCATGGGTGGAAGGCTTGGCCTTTTGCTCGGTGTTTTGTTCCACTCATGCCACCTTAGGCGCCGATAAACCGGCATTATGTTCCTTGATTTTGCGTTCCTTACGCGATGGGTATATGGGACCCCTTGACAGTTCGTCTTTGGATAAAACTCCTCCAGCAAGGCCCAACATTGGTTTTAATTTGCTCATAATAACAACTTAATTAATTAATTAAATTGCATAGGGAGTTAGCGCTACCCGAGGATTCTTTCTACATAGCAGGGGGGCCAGTGCTGATGGTGTTGGTCCCAAATAGAGTCGTGTGCGGCGCCCCCCCCCCCCTTGGAAACTTGGGGTTTGGCTGCTGTACGCTGTGCTCATCCGGTCGTGGCCTGAGACGAGATACGCGCGGCTACTATCAGGGTGTCGGCACGCTGGGAGGTCTTGCTGGACTTGTTTTACCATTGTAGAATTGTCTTGTGCATCGGGATGCCGAGCCTGATCGGATTTCCCTAAGATAAGGGGTGATGATATTATATTTATCACTTCAGCTAATCGTGAGAGCTTGTGATGGGCTAAGTTGGGACACCCCTGCAGGGTTATGATCTTTCGAAAGCCGTGCCCGCGGTTATGTGGCAGATTGGAATTTGTTAATGTCCGGTTGTAGAAAACTTGACAGAGGATCCGAAGTAAAACACACAACTGTGTGAGTAACCGTGACTGTCTCTTTTCACTTTGAGAAGAGAACACGGTGTGGTTATGTTTGACTCGTATGTAGTTCAGGATCTTTAGCGATCACTACTAGTTGCGACCGTTTGCGTAGATGCTCATCTTATTCTTGTACTCGTAAGTTAGCCGCCATACTTTTGCTTAGTCGCTGCCGCAACCTCACCACTTTACCTCTTCCTACCTATTAAGCTTTGATAGTCTTGTTACCCATGGTTATGGGATTGCTGAGTCCTCGTGGCTCACAGATACTACAACAACAGTTGCAGGTGCAGGTTTCCGATGTCATGACGTGAGAGCGTTGATCGTTGCTTGGAGTTCTTTCTTTCTTCTTCTTCTTCAGTCTTGGGTTTGGTTCCGGGTCGGTAGCCTGGGATAGCAGATGGATGTCGTGTTCTTTCCATTGTTTGTATCCGTAGTCGGATACTTTGTATGGATGTTGTTGTATTAATGTGACTTGTATGTATTGTTGTATCCCCCATGTATGTATGTAATGGTACGTTGTAACGATATCCATCTTGCTAAGCGCCCGAAATGCGGTTGTGCCCCAATCACGTAAGTGTCACGTGATCGGGATAGAATCGCATCTTGGGCCTGACAAAAAATAATGAAACTGCATACACAACCAATCAAATAATTATAGTAATCTGTGAGTGTGGTAGGGAAAATGAGCCAATAATATGTACTGATGCATAGTAGCAACACCATGGATCACATTAGCACGCAGCTGTAGGGACAATCAGCAGACACAATTTCATGGTGGCAGATTCATAGGAAAACATAATGACACAACATATATAGAGAGAGGACTTTTTTGGCCAAGCATAGATACATCTAAGTGCCATGGTGACCGCAGTAATCAAATTTTTTAGCATATCTAAACCAACCTAATAAATGTCAAGTCCATCCTTCACCGTCGTGGAAAAAGCGATGTGGAGAGAGGCAGAGGGGAAGAAAATGGGGGAGAGAATAGAGAGAGGTGCAGCTCATATATGTTCACTTTCCTCCAGTTCTTCGCATGCAGCCTGGAGGGAGAAGCACTTGAGGAACTGTGTTCCATGGCATAACATGAAGGCGTGGGGACCTGCAAATAAAAAACGTAAAAAACAATGAACGAACAGAACATGCTCGATAAGTTAGACAATAATTTTTTTAAGGGCATGAACGACGATCAGAGCCTGGTACATAAGCACGACATCAGAAATTTTCAAGGACAGAAAACATTATTGCCACCGATACTACTCGACAGTATTAGGAATCGAAATTAATTAGCCTCCCCAGAATTTACATTATAACAATAGAATAGAAGATCCCAAGATTTGAAATTTAGTCACAAAAATGTTGTACGCAGGAATAATTGGGGGAGAGGAAAGGCAACAAATAACTAAAAGAAGTGGAGAGCCAAAAGTAAAAAAGGAGCACCTTCTAGTTGCCTTTCCTGCCACTTCAACTATGAAGTATGATCTGCAGCAGAGCTTGGATGTTGCCCACTTGTGCCGGTAGAGAGCGCCCATCGTTCTGTACCTACGCTTGCATGCTACCTGACCCCATCAACGTTTGTGCAATAGTGGCGTTGTCGAGGTTGTGGATTGGTCGGCGATGTCGGTAGACACGGATGATGATATAACCAGTTGAGGCAGTTAGCAGCAGCAACAAAGCCCAGTAAATTGGGTACCTTTGCCACCAGTCCAACACTACTATGGATACTTGCCGCCACTAAATCCCCCTCGGATATTACACCTTGATGTTCCAGCCATTGAAGCAAGCCAATCAGCTGAGATATGTAGCCAAAGCGACAGGTGAAGGGAGATTGGTAATAGGAAGAATAAGAAGCGGAAGAGCCATATCTTGATTGGTGATTAAAAAGACATGGAAGAGGAAAGGCTAGAGGGAAGAAGATGAATATGAGCAAGGAAAATCCACCAACCAGGGAGTTGATGGAGAAGCTTAAGAGGCCGGAGGACACGGACGATCTAGGAAAAATATCATGGCATCACCAGAAGGTGTGGCGATGAGGTCGCATGCCTAAGCTCTATGGCACTCAATCAGGGACAGAGAGGACGCTCGTGAGGCCAGGTTGTGGTGGGTCCTTGGCAATTAAACGAAGCTTATGTGTCAGGGGTGCTATAGTGGTTGGTCCCATATGTAAGTCACTAATAGAATGTTGATGTGGCAAGTGTGATGAGGTGGATAGGCTGCATGTCAAGAGAAATAGGATAGTGGGGATGAACTATTTAGGTATTATAGATTGGTGTTAAACCTACTGTATTCCAACTTCTCTATGATTCATACCCCCCGATACTACTCATAGATTCATCAAAATAAGCAAACAACACACGAAAAACAGAATCTGTCAAAAACAGAACAGTCTGTAGCAATCTGTGACTTTTGAATACTTTTGTAACTCTAAAAACTTGAAATAAATTGGTGGACGTGGGGAATTTTTCTAATAATTATCTTGAAAAATGAATCAACTTAAAATCACTCTCCAGTAAAAAATGGTAGCTAATCTCGTGAGCGCTAAAGTTTATGTTTTCTATAGCATGATCGCAAAAACTTCACCCAAGTCTTCCAAAAGGTTCTACTTGGAACGAACACTAATTAAAACACAAAACCACATCTAAACACAAGCTAGATGCATTATTTGTTACTAGACAGAAGCAAAATCAAAGAAAATAAAATTGTGTTGCCTCCCAACAAGCGCTATCGTTTAACGCCCCTTGCTAGGCATGATACAAGAATAGATATTGGTATTGCCATCTTTGGTAGGCTATCCATAAGTGGCTCTCATAATAGATTCATAATCTAATTTGATTTTATTTCTAGTAAAGTGTTACATGCCTTTCCTTAACGGCAATTTGAATCTATTATTTCCTTCCTTCATATCCATAATTTCACCAATCGTTCTAAGGAAAGGTCTACCAAGAATAATAGGACATGTAGGATTGTAATCTAAATCAAGAACGATGAAATTTACGGGCACATAATTCCTATTTGCAACAATAAGAACATCATTAATCCTTCCCATAGGTTTCTTAATGGTAGAATCCGCAAGATGCAAATTTAAAGAACAATCATCAAGTTCATGGAAACCTAACATATCACACAAAGCTTTTGGAATTGTGGAAACACTTCCACCCAAATCACACAAAGCAAAGCATTCATGATCTTTAATCTTAATTTTAAGAGTAGGTTCCCACTCATCGTAAAGCTTTCTAGGGATAGAAACTTCTAATTCAAGTTTTTCTTCATAAGATTGCATTAAAGCATCAACTATGTGTTTGGTAAAAGCTTTATTTTGACTATAAGCATGCGGAGAATTTAGCACGGATTGCAACAAGGAAATACAATCTATTAAAGAGCAATTATCATAATTAAATCTCTTGAAATCCAAGATAGTGGGTTCATTGCTATTTAAAGTTTTGACCTCTTCAATCCCACTTTTAACACTTTTAGCATCAATATCTAAAAACTCCGAATCATTGGGACGCCTTTTAACTAAAGTAGACTCATCTCCAGTCCCATCTTTATCAAGATTCATACTAGAAAACAAGGATTTAATAGGGGACACATCAATCACTTTCAGATCTTCATCTTTATTATCATGCAAACTACAAGAACACGCTTTCACAAAGCAATCTCTTTTAGCACGCAT
This sequence comes from Secale cereale, assembly GCA_902687465.1. Lineage (NCBI taxonomy): Eukaryota > Viridiplantae > Streptophyta > Magnoliopsida > Poales > Poaceae > Secale > Secale cereale. Next base: position 352,106,824 of record LR738709.1, read on the forward strand.
CCTAGCGGTTCTTTCTTGGCACTCATCAATGGAAATTCTCATGGCTCTGAGAGACTCATTGATATCATTCTTAGGTGTAATAGATCTAAGTTTCAAAGAATCAACATCAAGCGAAATTATATCCACGTTCCTAGCCAACTCATCAATCTTAAGCAATTTTTCTTCAAGCAAAGAATTGAAATTCCTTTGTGAATTCATAAACTCTTTAACACTAGTCTCAAATTCAGAGGGTAGCTTATTAAAATTTCCATAAGAGTTGTTGTAGGAATTACCATAATTATTAGAGGAATTACTAGGAAAAGGCCTAGAATTAAAGTTTCCTCTATAAGCATTCTTACCAAAATTATTCCTACCAACAAAATTCACATCCAAAGATTCATTATTATTCTCAATCAACGTGGACAAAGTCATATGATTAGGATCAGAAGAAGCACTCTTAGTAGCAAATAATTTCATAAGTTCATCCATCTTTCCAGTCAAAACACTAATCTTTTCAATAGCATGTACTTTTTTACTAGTAGATCTTTCAGTGTGCCATTGCGAGTAATTAACCATAATATTATCTAGGAGTTTAGTAGCTTCTCCTAAAGTGATTTCCATGAAAGTGCCCCCCGCGGCCGAATCTAGAAGATTTCTAGAAGCAAAATTCAAGCCAGCATAAAAGTTTTGTATAATCATCCATAAGTTCAAACCATGTGTAGGGAAATTACGTATCATTAATTTCATTCTCTCCCAAGCTTGTGCAACATGCTCATGATCTAGTTGCTTAAAATTAATAATATCGTTTCTAAGAGAGATAATCTTAGCGGGGGGAAAATACTTAGAGATAAAGGCATCTTTGCACTTATTCCATGAATCAATACTATTTCTAGGCAAAGAAGAGAACTAAGTTTAAGCACGATCTCTAAGTGAAAACGGAAATAGCTTCAATTTGACAATATCATTATACGTATCTCTCTTCTTTTGCATATCGTGCAAATCAACAAAGTTTTTAAGATTGGTAGCGGCATCTTCACTAGGAAGGCAAGAGAATTGATCTTTCATGACAAGATTCAACAGAGCAGCATTGATCTCACAAGATTTAGCATCTATAATAGGAGCAATCGGAGTGCTAATAAAATCATTATTGTTGGTATTGGAGAAGCCACACAATTTGTTATTGTCTTGAGCCATAGTGACGAACAAGCAATCCAACACACAAGCAAACAAGAAGCAAGCGAACGGAGGCAACAGAAAAAGAAGGGCAAATAAAACGGCAAAGGTGAAGTGGGGGACAGGAAAACAAGAGGCAAACAATGTAGTGCGAGGGATAAGGGTTTGTGATAGGTACTTGGTATATGAATTTTTCATAGACCTCCCTGGCAACGGCGCCAGAAACTCTTCTTGCTACTTCTCGAGCTTGTGTTGTATTCCCTCGAAGAGGAAAGGGTGATGCAGCACAGTAGAGTAAGTATTTCCCTCAGTTTTTGAGAACCAAGGTATCAATCCAGTAGGAGACCACGCGTGAGTCCCTCGTACCTGCACAAACAAATAAGAACCTAGAAGCCAATGCGATAAAAGGGGTTGTCAATCCCTTCTCGGTCACTTACAAAAGTGAGATCTGTTAGAGATGATAAGATAATATTTTTGGTATTTTTGTTATAGAGATTGAAAGTAAAGATTGCAAAAAAAAAGTAAAGTAAAGATACACAGTTGATGGATGATAATATGATGAAGATAGACCCGGGGGCCATAGGTTTCACTAGTGGCTTCTCTCATGATAGCAGATTTCTACGGTGGTTGAACAAATTACTATCAAGCAATTGATAGAAAAGCACATAGTTATGAGAATATCTAGGCATGATCATTGTATATAGGCATCACGTCTGTGACAAGTAGACCGAAACGATTCGGCATCTACTACTATTACTCCACACATCAACCGCTATCCAGCATGCATCTAGAGTATTAAGTGCATAAGAACAGAGTAACGCTTTAAGCAAGATGACATGATGTAGACGGATAAACTCATGCAATATGATATAAACCCCATCTTTTTATCCTCGATGGCAACAATACAATACGTGCCTTGCTGCCCCTGTTTTCACTAGGAAAGTACACCGCAATATTAAACCCAAATCTAAGCACTTCTCCCATTGCAAGAACTACCGATCTAGTAGGCCAAATCAACCCGATAATTCAAAGAGAATTGCAAAGATATTTAAATCATGCATAAAAGATTTCAGAAAAGAATCCAATATTGTTCATAGATAATCTTGATCATAAACCCACAATTGATCGGATCTCAACAAACACACCGCAAAAAGATTACATCGAATAGATCTCCTCGAAGATCGAGGAGAACTTTGTATTGAGATCCAAAGAGAGACAAGAAGCCATCTAGCTAATAACTATGGACCCGAAGGTTTGTGGTAAACTACTCACAACTCATCGGAGGGCTATGGTGTTGATGTAGAAGCCCTCCGTGATCGATGCCCCCTCCGATGGAGCTCTAGAACAGGCCCCAAGATGGGATCTCACGGGTACAGAATTTTGCGGCGATGGAATTAGGGTTCTGTGGTGCTCCTCGATGGTTTCAGGGTATGTAGGTATATATAGGAGGAAGAGGGACGTTGGTGGAGCAACAGGTGGCCCACGAGGGTGGGAGGCGCGCCTACCCCCCTGGGCGCGCCCCCTGCCCTCGTGGCGACCTCCTTCGCTTCCTGGCATGTACTCCAAGTCTTCTGTGTCGATATTGTTCCAAAAATAACTCTCCCGAATGTTTCATTCTGTTTGGGCTCCGTTTGATATTCCTTTTCTGTGAAACACTAAAATAGGCAAAAAACAACAATTTGCATTAGGCCTTGGGTTAGTAGGTTAGTCCCAAAAATAATATAAAAGTGTATAATAAATCCCATTAAACATCCAAAACAGATAATATAATAGCATGAAAAATCAAAAATTATAGATACGTTGGAGACGTATCAATATAGACTATCGAATTCAAATGGGATTTATTGGAAAGAATTAAACGCAACTCTAAAGATTGGGATCTTGGCAAAGGTAAGGAGTTAGGTATAACACCTAAGTTTGATTGTGTTAAATCATTTATGGATATCGATGCTTTTCGTGAATTTAGGACTAAATATGTACTTGACTCTGAGATAGTAGCTTCTTTCTGTGAATCATTTGCTACTCATGTTGATCTCCCTAAGGAGAAGTGGTTTAAATATCATCCTCCCATTGAAGTAAAAGTAGTTGAATCTATTAAAGTTGAAGAAAAGACTATCACTTATAATGTTGATCCTATTGTTCCTACTGCTTATATTGAGAAACCACCTTTCCCTGTTAGAATAAAGGATCATGCTAATGCTTCAACTGTGGTTCGTAAGAGTAATGCTAGAACACCTACACCCTCTGAGCAAATTAAAGTTGAACCTAGTATTGCTATGGTTAAGGATCTCTTGGTCGATAATATTGATGGGCATGTTATTTACTTCTGTAACGAAGCTGCTAGAATTGCTAGACCCGATACTAAAAAAAAACATAGACCCGTTGTAGGCATGCCTATTGTTTCTATTAAAATAGGAGATCATTGTTATCATGGTTTATGTGATATGGGTGCTAGTGGGAGTGCAATACCTCATTCCTTATACGAAGAAATTATGCATGATATTGCACCTCTTGAGTCAGAAGGTATTGATGTTACTATTAAGCTTGCCAATAGAGATACTATTTCACCAATTGGGATTGTTAGAGATGTTGAAGTCTTGTGTGGGAAAGTTAAATACCCTATTGATTTTCTTGTTCTTGGTTCCCCACAAGATGTCTTTTGTCCCATTATATTTGGTAGACCCTTCTTGAATACTGTTAATGCTAGGATAGACTCCGAAAAGGATATTGTTACTGTTGGTTTAGGGGATATGTCTCATGACTTTAACTTTGCTAAATTTCGTAGACAACCCCATGATAAAGAATTGCCTAGTAAGGATGAAATTATTGGTCTTGCTTCTATTGTCGTGCGCCCTAATGATCCTTTAGAACAATATTTGCTTGACCATGAAAATGATATGTTTATGAATGAAAGAAGGGAAATAGATGAAGTATTCTTTAAACAGGGACCTTTATTGAAACACAACTTGCCTGTTGAAATCCTAGGGGATCCTCCTCCACCGAAGGGTGATCCCGTGTTTGAGCCCAAACCATTACCTGGTACTCTTAAGTATGCTTATCTTGATGAAAAGAAGACATATCCTGTTATTATTAGTGCTAACCTTTCAGAGCAGGAAGAAGAGAAATTATTGAAAACTTTAAAGAAGCACCATGCCACTATTGGATATACTCTTGATGATCTTAAGGGCATTAGTCCCACTCTATGCCAGCACAAAATAAAATTGGAGAAAGACGCTAAACCGGTTGTTGATCACCAACGATGGTTAAATCCTAAGATGAAAGAAGTGGTAAGGAAAGAAATACTAAAGCTTCTAGAGGCAGGTATAATTTATCCTGTTGCTGATAGTTAGTGGGTAAGTCCTGCCATTGTGTCCCTAAGAAGGGAGGTATTACTGTTGTTCCCAATGATAAAGACGAATTGATCCCACAAAGAATTGTTACAGGTTATAGAATGGTAATTGATTTCCGCAAATTAAATAAAGCTACTAGAAAGGATCATTACTGTTTACCTTTTATTGATCAAATACTAGTAGGATTATCCAAACATACACATTTTTGCTTTCTGGACGGTTATTCTGGTTTCTCTCAAATACCCGTGTCAAAAGTGGATCAGGAAAAGACAACTGTTACTTGCCCTTTCGGTACCTTTGCTTATAGACGTATGCCTATTGGTTTATGTAATGCACCTGCTACCTTTCAAAGATGTATGACTGCTATATTCTCTGACTTTTGTGAAAAGATTATTGAGTTTTCATGGATGATTTCTCCGTGTATGGAACTTCTTTTGATGATTGCTTAAGCAACCTTGATCGAGTTTTGCAGAGATGTGAAGTAACTACTCTTGTCTTGAATTGGGAGAAGTGCCACTTTATGGTTAATGAAGGTATTGTCTTGGGGCATAAATTTTTTGAAAGAGGTATTGAAGTTGATAAAGCTAAAGTTGATGCTATTGAAAAGATGTCGTGTCCCAAGGACATTAAAGGTATAAGAAGTTTCCTTGGTCATGCCGGTTTTTATAGGAGGTTCATTAAAGACTTCTCAAAACTTTCTAGGGCTCTGACTAATCTCTTACAAAAAGATGTTCCATTTGTCTTTGATGATGATTGTGTAGAAGCATTTGAAATACTTAAGAAAGCCTTGACTTCTGCACCTATTGTCCAGCCACCTGACTGGAATTTACCCTTTGAAATTATGTGTGATGCTAGTGATTATGTTGTAGGTGCTGTTCTAGGACAAAGAGTTGATAAGAAATTAAATGTTATCCAATATGCTAGTAAAACTCTAGACAGTGCCCGGAGAAATTATGCTACTACTGAAAAAGAATTTTTAGCACTTGTATTTGCTTGTGATAAGTCGAGGCCATATATTGTTGATTCTAAAGTAACTGTTCACACTAATCATGCTGCTATTAAATACCTCATGGAAAAGAAAGATGCTAAACCTAGACTTATTAGATTGGTTCTCTTGCTACAAGAATTTGATTTGCATATTGTTGATAGAAAGGGAGCTGAAAACCCCGTTGTAGACAACTTGTCTAGGTTAGAGAATATTCTTGATGACACACTACCTATAGATGATAGCTTCCCTGATGAATAATTAGCTGTCATAAATACTTCTCGTACTGCTCCATGGTATGCTGATTATGCTAATTACATTGTTGCTAAATTTATACCACCTAGTTTCACATACCAACAAAAGAAAAAGGTTTTCTATGATTTAAGACATTACTTTTGGGATGACCCACACCTTTATAAAGAAGGAGTAGATGGTGTTATTAGACGTTGTGTACCTGAACATGAACAGGAACAAATCCTACGCAAGTGTCACTCCGAGGCATATGGAGGACACCACGCTGGAGATAGAACTGCACATAAGGTATTGCAATCCAGTTTCTGTTGGCCTACTCTCTTCAAAGATGCCCGTAAGTTTGTCTTGTCTTGCGATGAATGCCAAAGAATTGGTAATATTAGTAGACATCAAGAAATGCCTATGAACTATTCACTTGTTATTGAACCATTTGATGTTTGGGGCTTTGATTATATGGGACCGTTTCCTTCCTCTAATGGGTATACACATATTTTAGTTGCTGTTGATTACGTTACTAAGTGGGTAGAAGCTATTGCAACTAGTAGTGCTGATCATAACACCTCTATTAAGATGCTTAAAGAAGTTATGTTCTGAGGTTTGGAATCCCTAGATACTTAATGACTGATGGTGGTTCACATTTTATTCATTGTGGTTTTCGTAAAATGCTTGCTAAGTATGATGTTAATCATAGAATTGCATCTCCATACCACCCACAGTCCAGTGGTTTAGTAGAACTGAGTAATAGAGAGCTAAAATTAATTTTGCAAAATACCGTTAATAGATCTAGGAAGAATTGGTCCAAGAAACTTGATGATGCATTATGGGCCTATAGAACTCCATATAAAAATCCTATGGGTATGTCTCCGTATAAAATTGTTTATGGAAAAGCATGTCACTTACCTCTCGAACTAGAACATGAGGCATATTGGGCCATTAAAGAGCTCAATTACGATTTCAAACTTGCTGGTGAGAAGAGACTATTTGACATTAGCTCACTTGATGAGTGGAGAACCCAGGCCTATGAGAATGCCAAACTATTTAAAGAAAAAGTTAAGAGATGGCATGACAAAAGGATACAAAAGCGTGAGTTTAATGTAGGTGATTATGTTTTGTTATACAACTCTCGTTTGAGATTTTTTGCAGGAAAACTTCTCTCTAAATGGGAAGGTCCTTATGTTATCGAGGAGATCTACCGTTCCAGTGCCATAAAAATCAACAACTTCGAAGGAACTAATCCTAAGGTGCTGAACGGTCAAAAAACCAAACATTATATCTCAGGTAATCCCATAAATGTTGAAACCAATGTTATTGACACCGTAACCCCGGAGGAGTACATAAGGGACACTTTCCAGAATGTTTCGAACTCTCAAAAGGAATAGGTATGTGGTACGGTAAGTAAACCGACTCCAAAACAGTTCTAATAGCAATTTTTCTCCGTTTTGGAATATTTAAGAAAATAGGAAAATAAGAAGTAGTCCGAAAGGGACACGAGGCATCCACGAGGGTGGAGGGCGCGCCCCCTGCCTCGTGCGAACCTCGTGTGCCCTCCGGACTCCGTTTTCTTGCACGATACTTATTTTGGTCGGTAAAAATTCATTATATAATCTCCCGAAGGATTTGACCACCGTACCACGACACAATCCTCTGTTTTTATTTTGAGTTGTTTCTGCCACAGATTAGAGCAACATGTCGTCCCAGGATTCGAATGGAGAAACCTATGTGGCTGATTACCTTGCAGACCCTAAGGTCTACAGGGACTTAGAGCATTGTGGTTGGACCACAGAGGAAGAAGAAGACTATGATCCTAGGAGAAAGGAGGAGACGAGCTCAGATGAAGATGAAGTCCCATTACCTCAACCTGGGGACATGCATATGGAGTTCAAAAAGTCAAGCCTCCCAGATAGATCAAAGAAACCTAAGATCGAGTTAATCCCTTTTCGCCTCTTGCTGGAGAATAAACAGGAACTATGCAAAAAGATATTAAGCCTTGAGCAGGAGATCGATGACCTAAGGGAACAAAATTCTATCCTCAAGTTCAAATCAAGGAAGAAGCCTACGTCATCAACAACTCCATCATCACCACCTCTGAAGAAAGAGACATAAACACATGGGTATGGGCACTCCCCTTGGAAACTGCCAAGCTTGGGGGAGGTGCCCCGTTATCGTATCACCACTTCAATCTTTACGGTTTTTCTTAGTTCGATCCTTTTGGTTATATCTTGATCTAGTAGAATAAAGTTTTGTATGATATAGCTTTGAGTTTTTGTGTTGATCCTTATCTATGTAATCGAGTCCGTGAGCTATACATATAATAAAGATTAGTCTTGAGTCGAGGGCTTGGTTATTTTGCTATGATATAGAAAGAATAAAAAGAAATAAAGAGATCATATTGAGCTTATGTAGAGTAATGACTTCACATATAAGAGTATGATGAATAAAAGTTGTTGAGAGTTTACAAACATAGTTTTGGTCATCGTTGCAATTAATAGGAAGTAATGAAGAAAGAGAGGTTCTCACATATAAATATACTATCTTGGACAGCTTTTATGATTGTGAGCACTCATTAAAATATGTCATGCTAAAAGGTTGATGTTGGACAAGGAAGACAACATAATGGGTTATGATTTCTTATATACGAAATAAATTATATTGTCATGGATCATCCAACATGTTGAGCTTGTCTTTCCCCCTCATTCTAGCCAAATTCCTTGCACCAAGTAGAGATACTACTTGTGCTTCCAAATATCCTTAAACCCAGTTTTGCCATCAGAGTCCACCATATCTACCTATGGATTGAGTAAGACCCTTCAAGTAAGTTGTCATTGTTGCAAGCAATAAAAATTGCTCTCTAAATATGTATGATCTATTAGTGTCGAGAAAATAAGCTTTATACGATCTTGTGATATGGAAGCAATAAAAATTGCTCTCTAAATATGTATGATCTATTAGTGTCGAGAAAATAAGCTTTATACGATCTTGTGATATGGAAGCAATAAAAGCGACAGACTGCATAATAAAGGTCCCTATCACAAGTGGCAATACAAAGTGGCGTTCTTTCGCATTAAGATTTCTTGCATCCAACCATGAAAGCATATGACAACCTCTTCTTCCCTCTGCGAAGGGCCAATCTTTTATTATTGTCTTATACCTTATACAAGAGTCATGGTGATCTTCACCTTTCCTTTTTACATTTTATCCTTTGGCAAGCACATTGTGTTGGAAAGATCCTGACATATATACCCAATTGGATGTAAGTTATCATAAACTATTATTGTTGACGTTACCCTTGAGGTAAAAGGTTGGGAGGCAATACAATAAGCCCCTGTCTTTCTCTGTGTCCCATTAAAACTCCATACCCATAAGTATTGCGTGAGTGTTAGCAATTGTGAAAGACTAAATGATAGTTGAGTATGTGGACTTGCTGAAAAGCTCTTATATTGACTCTTTCCGATGTTACGATAAATTGCAATTGCTTCAGTGACCGAGATCATAGTTTGTTAGTTTTCAATGAAGTTTCTCATCCATACTTGACATTGTGAATAGATTGTTACTTTAGCATAAGAAATCATATGACAATATATACATATATGTTGCTGTTATAAGAATGATCATGATGCCCTCATGTTTTTATTTTATCGACACCTTTATCTCTAAACATGTGGACATATTTTTCGATATCGGCTTCCGCTTGAGGACAAGTGAGGACTAAGCTTGGGGGAGTTGATACGTCCATTTTGCATCATGCTTTTTATCGATATTTATTGCATTCTGGGCTGTTACTACACATTATGTCACAATACTTATGCATTTTCTCTCCTATTTTACAAGGTTTACATGAAGAGGGAGAATGCCGGCAACTGTAATTTTGGGCTGGAAAAGGAGCAAATATTATAGACCTATACTGCAAAACTCCGAAAGTCCCGAAACTCCACGAAAGTCAGTTTTGGAATATATTAAAAATATTGGGCAAAGAAACCACCAGAGGGGGGCCACCCACCGTCCACGAGGGTGGAGGGCGCGCCCTACCCCCTGGCGCACCTCCCTGCTTCATGGGCCACCTGACAGCCCCCAATGCACATCTTATTGTATAAGGTGTCTTTTTCCCTGGAAAAAATCATAAGGAAGCTTTCGGGACGAAGCACCGCCATCTCGAGGCGGAACCTTGGCGGAACCAATCTAGGGCTCCGGCAGAGTTGTTCTGCCGGCGAAACAACCCTCCGGGAGGGGAAATCATCACCATCGTCATCACCATCGATCCTCTCATCAGGAGGGGGTAAATCTCCATCAACATCTTCAACAACACCATCTCCTCTCAAACCCTAGTTCATCTCTTGTGTCCGATCTTTGTCTCAAAACCTCAGATTGGTACATGTGGGTTGCTAGTAGTGTTGATTACTCTTTGTAGTTGATGCTAGTTGGTTTATTCGGTGGAAGATTATATTTTCAGATCCTTTATGCACATTAATACCCCTCTGATTATGAACATGAATATGATTGTGAGTAGTTACGTTTGTTCCTGAGGAGATGGGAGAAGTCTTGTTATAAGTAGTCATGTGAATTTGGTATTCGTTAGATATTCTGATGAGATGTGTGTTGTCTTTCCTCTAGTGGTGTTATGTGAACATCGACTACATGACACTGCACCATTGTTTGGGCCTATAGGAAGGCATTGGGAAGTAATAAGTAGATGATGGGTTGCTAGAGTGACAGAAGCTTAAACCCTAGTTTATGCGTTGCTTTGGAAGGGGCTGATTTGGATCCATATGTTTCATGCTATGGTTAGGTTTACCTTAATTCTTCTTTCATAGTTGCGGATGCTTGCGAGAGGGGTTAATCATAAGTGGGATGTTTGTCCAAGGAAGGGTTGTACCCAAGCACCGGTCCACCCACATATCAATTTATTAAAGTAACGAATGTGAATCATATGAGCATGATGAAAACTAGCTTGACGATAATTCCCATGTGTCCTCGAGAGCGCTTTTCCTTATATAAGAGTTTGTCCAGGCTTGTCCTTTGCTACAAAAAGGATTGGGCCATCTTGCTGCACCTCATTTACTTTTATTACTTGTTACTCGTGACAAATTACCTTATCACAAAACTATCTATTACCAATAATTTCAGTGCTTGCAGAGAATACCTTACTGAAAACTGCTTTTCATTTCCTTCTGCTCCTTGTTGGGTTCGACACTCTCACTTATCGAAAGGACTACGATAGATCCCCTATAATTGTGGGTCATCAATGCATGAAAAACCGATCCAACGAAAGCGAGAAACCGAAGGGGACGGAATGATGCAAACCTGAAGAACCGACGCAACGGAAGCGAGGAACCGAGTGGGTCCGAGTGATGCAAAACACGAAGAACCGATGCAACCGAAGCGAGGAAGCGAGGGGATTTGAATGATGCAAAACCAAAGAACCGATGCAATGGAAGCGAGGAAGCGAGGGGATCCAAATGATGCAAATCCGAAGAACCGATGCAACAAAAATGAAGGATTGAGTGAATCCAAATGATGCATGAAGAACCGATGCAATGAAGGAAAGGAACCGAGGGGGCGCAAATGATGCAAACCCGAAGAACCGACACAATGGAAGCGAGGAACCGAGTGGATCTGGGTGATGCAAACATGAAGAACCGATGCAATGGAAGCGGGGAGCCGAGGGTATTTGAATGATGCAAAACCGAAGAATCAATGCAATGGAAGTGAGGAACTGAGGGGGGCGAATGTTGCAAACCCGATGAACCGATGCAACGGAAGCGAGGAACTGAGGGGGACGAATGATGCAAACCCAAACAATCGATGCAACAGAAGCGAGGAACTGAGGGGATCTGATGCAAAACCAAAGAACCGATGCAATGGAAGTGATGAACTAAGGGGATCCAAATGATGCAAACCCAAAGAACCGATGCAACGAAAGCAAGGAACCAAGGGGGGCGAATGATGCAAACCCGAAGAACTGATGTGATCGAAGCGAGGAACTAAGGGGATCTGAACGATGCAAACCCAAAGAACCGATGTAACGGAAGCAAGGAACTAAGGCGATCTGAATGAATCAAACCCAGAGAACCGATTCAACAGAAGCGAGGAAAGTGAGGGGATCTGAATGATACAAAATCGAAGAACCGACGCAATGGAAACGAGGAACCAAGGAGATCTGAATGATGCAAACCCAAAGAGCTGGTGATAGGTGATCGACGCAGTACGTAGGTTTATTTTGTTTGCATGTCCTTGTATGAATTTAAGAATGTAGTATGAGTTGTCCAATGAAACTCGTGAAATTTGAGACGTGCCATGTCACTGTCTGTGGATAGCGCGTCCGCACACGTTTAAAAGCCATATTTGACATATCCTGCTGTAGATGCTCTTATACGATGCCTAGGCTGCACACAACACGTCCGGCTCGGCGCAGGCCATCGTTCGCTTCTGGTGGTTGATTGAATGGGATCCACTGAGGAGCACGTTGGATCCGTATTTAGTAGCTCTTCCGCCCATCTGGTGAAGAAAAATAGTGTCACGTGGCGCTCCAACAGGGTGCAACAGGGCTCACACATGTTAGATTATCAGAACCACGAGTGATGCACTATATTCAGTCAGAAGCACATGGGGTGGTTTTTTTTGAATTAACACTTGGGGTGGTTCACACGTCCTGATTTTGGAAGAAAAGTCAAAATACTTTCCACTTTCTTTGTGGGATCTTCTACGAACAACATATGTGTGATTATTTTGCCAGAGTGATGTTTATAAGAGGGACATATAGGAGGCCACATAGCTTCTTATTATAGAAATAGTCAGAGGACGGTTCGTGTCAGCTGTATCCTTGCCGCCTTGGAGTCTTTTACACCCAGATCGTGAGCGTCCACCGAGTCACCGAGAGACGAGCTCTGCATGCACTTCCCTTTTGGCCCCAACGCACACATCTAGAGAGGAATTCACCTACCCCACGCCAGTGCAGCTGGTGAGATGCCTTTCTCCTACCACGAGCTCCCTCGTCTTCGGCTCCATATCCAACCATGACCACAAGTTCCTAGTTTCATAATGTGCACACGCCATCGCCGGAGGTCAAAGTTGCTACCACAAGGAGTCAAGGTGGCCTGCCAGTAGCTACGCAACGTGAGTCGCCGTTAGTTATCTACTCCAGGTTGCCTACGGATTTTCTCCGCCTCGCCGTGCCAGTTCCACCTCTAGGAAATAAAGAACGTGTAGGATCCACACATGGGGGCATAGATTTGACTGAACGATCCATATGGATCCATCTCGTTGAATGGACTCATGTGCTGCTGCCAACGGTATCAACAGGTCATCACATTATGCCGTAAAAAATGGAACCAGCACAATTGATGTCCCAACTCGTGGAACCTGAGATTAACACGCTCGTGGAGGCAAGGCAAAGGAACGTGCGGACTAGGACCACGCGAAACAGGCTTTTGTCAGCCGCATGCCATAAAGCGGTCAGTACCCGTTCAGCCATCTCATGTAATGCCCAAGATGGGACTATACCTCCTACGTGTCGAGGCACGACTTAAAGATATAAGCCCATTCTGGAATGATCTCAAGTTTGGTATCTTTGCACGACTCATGTAAAAGAGGGATTAAATTGCAAAAGGAGATAGTTGGCTTACAATCGCCACTTCACACAATACATTACATAAGCAAAACATCATTCAAAACATCACAACCCGACTACGGGCGAAGATCCAAAAGAAAGATACCAAAACATAAAGCCACAGGTCCGAATCGCCCCTAGTAGAAACCACTACTGATTGTCGAAAACGTCACAAGCATATGGCCACGCTCTTCATCGAGCTCCCAGTGAAGTATTGATCCAACTCCTGCATCATTCTCGGCTGAACCTGCATCTGGTGTTGTAGTATCTGTGAGCCACGAGGACTCAGCAATCCCATAACCATGGGTATCAAGACTAGCAAAGCTTTATGGGTAGGAAGAGGTAAAGTGGTGAGGTTGCAGCAGCGGCTAAGCAAAAATATGGTGGCTAACTTACGAGTAAAAGAATAAGATGAGCATCTACGCAAACGGTCGCAACTAGTAGTGATCGCTAAAGATCCTGAACTACATACGAATCAAACATAACCCCACCGTGTTCTCTTCTCAAAGTGAAAAGAGACAGTCACGGTTACTCACACAGTTGTGTGTTTTACTTCGGATCCTCTGTCAAGTTTTCTACAACCGGACATTAACAAATTCCAATCTGCCACATAACCGCGGGCACGGCTTTCGAAAGATCATAACCCTGCAGGGGTGTCCCAACTTAGCCCATCACAAGCTCTCACGATTAGCTGAAGTGATAAATATAATATCATCACCGCTTATCTTAGGGAAATCCGATCAGGCTCGGCATCCCGGTGCACAAGACATTTCGACAATGGTAAAACAAGTCCAGCAAGACCTCCCGGTGTATCGACACCCTGATAGTAGCCGCGCGTATCTCATCTCAGGCCACGACCGGATGGGTGATGCTACAGGTAAAACCAATCCTCGAGTTTCCCCGTGGTGGCCCCGCAGGCTCCCCGTTTGGGACCAACACCATCAGCACTGGCCCCCCCTGTTATGTAGAATTAAGAACACGGGGACATGACCCCCTATGCAATTAATTAATTATTTAAGTTGTTATTATGAGAAAATTAAAACCAATGTTGGGCCTTGCTGGAGGAGTTTTATTCAAAGTCGAACTGTCAAGGGGTCCCCATCCACCCATCGTGTATGGAACGCAAAAACAAGGAACATAATGCCGGTTTATCGGCGCCTAAGATGGCATGAGTGGAACAAAACACCGAGCAAAAGGCCAAGCCTTCCACCCATGCCCAGTATATAGGTGTGTTAATAATAATAATAGGTATTGTGATATTCCAACAACAAGTTCCCCCTGGAACGATCTTCATCTTCACCTGCAACTAACATAGCTATAAGAGGGGCTGAGCAAGCAGGTAACATAGCCAAACAGTGGTTTTGCTAGGAAGGTTTCAAAGGTTAGAGGTTTCATGGCAACAAGGAGAGGCTGACAATAATGATGGGTAGCGCGACATGTAACGATAGCATCGAGACAACTAAGCATGGCAATGGTAGTAAAGGTATCCAAGGGTATGATCATCTTGCCTGGGATTCCGCGAGGGAGAAGAACGGGTCCATGAAGAAGACAAATCCTCACAACTCCGGAACGGAACCTAAGCTAACGAGAGAAGCAACCGGAAAGAAGCAAACAACATGGTAAACACACAAGCATAAACAAGGCATACGATGCACATCCAAGTATGATGCATGTCCGGTTTAAAATGCATGGCATGGCAATGTGCACAAACAAAACTACAAGTTAATTGGAGCTCAATATGCAACGAGTTGCATATTGACGAAACACCACATTTTAATTATTTAATTGACTCTCGTTTATTTACAAGACAAGATTAAATGTTTGTTAACATGGCAAGAGGTGAAGCAAAAACAAACTACCTATTTAGTCATTTTAAATGAGGCCGGAATGACAAACAACAATTCCGGAAAAAATCCCCATGAGCATGTTTAGCAATTTTAAGCAACAACAATTAAACATTCAAAGGTTGTTAACATGATGCGGATGACATGATCAAGTTTATGCAATTTTTAGTTAAACGTTAACATGAAGAAATATGAAGATGATAAGGAGTATTTGTCACCGTGGTGGAAAGAAAAGGTGCCACGGCAACGATCCGAAAAATGATGCAACGCAACATCTCGGTTCCGGTAACTCGTTGTGTGTCCGGAGCAAAAGAAAGATGGCGTGAGCGAGTCGAACAAGATGATGGGGTGCTCCTGGCTTCCGGGTTCCCACGGGTCGACGACAAAAGAGGGGCACAACGGCCACGGTGCAACAAGGTATACATTTCATACAACACATCAAGCATTCGTCCACGGGTCATCGTCACGGGGTTATACCTTCGGAGCGTTCGTTCTCGGAGGGGGTTCGAGTCGTCGAGGGACGTAGTGGTAGTAGTGGTACACGGGTCGTAGAGGAAGTAGTTGTTCCGTTATCGTGTGGTGGTACTTGTCGCGGCATCAGACGCCTTCGGGGCGACGGTAGTGGAAGTAGTCGTACACGGTCACCGGTAGGGGTACTTGTCGCATCGCCATGTAGACATTCCCGTTTCTTCACCGAAGGTAGTCGTACATGTTCGTAGCGGTCTTGCCGGTCTCGGTCTCGGGTCGTCGTGGAACTTGTTCGACGTGGTACTTGCCAAAAACAACATCGGATGTAGTCGTACATGAAGAGGACTTGGCGGATCCAGCCGTCGCGGTACTTGGCGGGTCACCGAAGACGAACTTGAAGCAACCGTGCGTAGATGTACATCGAAGAGGAACTTGACGATTCCGAGGACCTTGGAGAAACAACCACAGCAACAAAACAAACACGACACGGTCTCGGAGCAGCGAGGAGGAGCGGCCAGCAGGAGATGCGGCGAGGCACAGCGGCGGCTCCTGGCCGAGCTTGAGGTGGCGCTGGACGGCAGAGGAACGACACGGGACGGCGGATCCTGGCCAGCCCGCGGCTTGTTCTCGGCGGCGCAAAAGAAGAGGCGACCGGAGAGACGCGATGCTGACGGGGAGGCGCAGGCCGCGTGGGAGTCGGGGTCGAGGAGGCAGACGTCCTGATGCTTGGCGAGGGCGAGGAGGCGGTCCAGAGGCGCGGAATCGCGCGGAGGCGCCGGTCATGGGGACGGCCGCGCGGCTGGCGGTCTGGCGCGGGCGGGACCAAGGCCTTGGCGAGGCGCTGCGCTCGGCCTGGCGACGCTGCGCAGAGGAAGGAGGAGATGGGAGGCGCAGGGAGGCGGCGCGGCTTGAGGGAGAAGGGCGCTCGGGGCAATGGGGTTCGCGAGGGAGAAGGAAGATCGAGAGATGGGTTCGGGGGATGCGAGGATGAGCGAGCGGTCGGGAGCTGGCGGCGCACGGGAAGGAGAGGGAGGAGCGAGGGGACGGGAAGAGCGGTCGGTGGTGCGGCTAGGTTAGGCCGAGGCGGCCTGGTGGCTGGGCCGTGGGCCTTAGGGAGGGGCCGGCTGGGAACTGCTAAGAGGCCTAGAGGCTGGCGGCTGGAGATCCTTCCCTTATCTGATTTTTAGCAGAAACCAAATAAGAGAAGAAAAGAATGAGGAGGGGGGTTAGGAAAAATGTTAGCACAAAGAATTATATTTTCTCGAGCTCATAAAAATGAGCACGGTCCGAGAAAAATATAAGTGGCAAGATTGAATGATGAAAATTCAAACTCATTGAATTTTATTCAAATGGGTTTGAACTAGGGCTTGGTTTAGGAAGTGACCAAAAATGCTCGAATTTTTGGAGGAGCCTCGATAAAATGGATAAGAATTATAGGCAAGGTTTGAGGCAAGGAATGCGAAAGAGAAGGCATGGGGAAGATATGCAAGTGTGTTGCGGTTAATTCCAAACAAATGGAATAATTAATATAGCTCCCTAATAATATTGAGAGGCTTTTATATGTTATAAAGAGAAGTCACCTTCCCTCGATTTAAATGGACCGAAGGTCCACACAGTTTATTTAGGTTGAGATGCAAAGAAATATGACATGATGCAATGCAAAAATAAATACCACAAGCACAAATGAAACACACGGGAGAACCCAGAACATCTGGAATCTCTAGAATCTTCTAGGACGTCGGTCTTCGGGCGTCACAACTCTCCCACACTAATAGAGGATCTCGACCCGAGATCCTAGAGATGGCACCTGGTAAAAAAATGGAAGAGGAAGGGAAAACAAAGTTGCTTCTTTGACAAACGAGTGAAACCACGAACCTGAGAGGTTGACCAAAATGAAAGAAGAATACAACGGAGATGAACGAATATGAAAACTCCGTTAGAAAAGAGGAACAAGGAACATTATGAGAACCTTGTAGGTTGAAAGACATGAAACAAGAGCTCACAGATGACGAAAGAATTCAAAACCACTCCGGTTAAACAAGATTGAGAAGTAATAAGAATGAAATAATTTGGACAGCACTCCCTCTGAAAATGGAAGGAATTAACATGAGTTTGAGGAGATGGAGTGATACTTGATGAAATCAACAGCATATTGCCTCTGAAACAATTAAAAGAATGGCACAAGGTTAAGAAAGATTTCCGACAGCACTCCGGTTGAAAAGAGAGACAAACTTGGTAAGATGAGAGAACTTGAATGAAGAATACAACACTCCGGTTAAATGATAAGCAAGGGAAAGAACATGATCTTGATAAAAACGAGATGATGGTCAAAGAGAGAGCAACATCACAATGCCTCCGGAATGAAAGAATAGCATCTAAATCAACGAAAGAAATGAATGGAGAAGAAAAAATGACAACTTCTCCCACAAATGAATTAGGAAAATCCTCCTTACAAAGAAGGGTTGAACGAAGTTCTTGAAAATAATCAACAACAAAAGAATAAGCTTGTTCTGGTCTTATGGAAAACATCTCAAAATTATGAGGTGACAACCAACCACTAACAGAAACGAATTGCTTGGATTGAGATCAACAAGGAGACGAAAAAACTTATTTCACCGAAGGATAAATGAAGAACTTGGGTCATTTATAAGCACCATAATAGCAACAATCTCAGGGAAAGCTTTTATGTGAATTATAACCCAAGATAACTCCAACGAATAATTGAAGGGTTGAAAAGATCTCCTGAACAAGGAAACTGATGGTTTAAATATCTCATTCCTGACAACTTGTGAATCATGAAACATGAAGGAATTGTCAAGAATGACATAACACCATCTGAAAAGATAAGGGAGCAAGAATTTCAATTGGAAAGCTTGATGAAGAATGCTTGAGCTCCAACAAGAATCTTGATGAAGACTTCGAGGATGAATTAAATCTTGATGAACCGCCATGAAAACTCCGGTAATGAAAGCATGGGAAGTGAAATATGAAAAGAATAAGATTCAAGGCCTGCGGTGAATTAGATGGAGCTTTGACATGATATAATTGAAATAACTTGGAGCTCCGGAAAACAAGATGAACAACTTAGAACCAAGGATATGATATGATGAACAAGCTCCGGAAAACAGAGATTAATCACTTCGAGGAAAAAATAAGAATAAGATTTACTGTATGCTTATCCTTCATCAAATTAAATTGATGACAAGCAAACGGATTTGGCATACTACTTATTCTCGTTGGAAAGAATTAAGAGAGATCTCGCACAAGCTTGAGAAAAGTCTTGAAAGACTCACCGGTAGGATTATGAAAAGAACCAATGAATTAATACGATAACGACGGTAGAGTAATCTTGAAAGAACCACCGTAAGAATATGGAGACGAACGAAGAGGCATCAATGAAGAATATATGGAGGACGAAGTTGCAAACTGAGAACGAAGAAATATTCTGAAATAATGGCCTTCGGAGGATCACAATGGAAAGAATTCATGAAATTGCTTTGAAGGGGCATGAAAACAATTCCCACAAACGAAAACAATTATGAGGATGGCATGAACCTAGAACCACGAACCTTTAGAAGACCGGGTAAGGATTCAAGAGGAACTCGTCTTCAGGTTTTTAAAATCTGAGAAGACGATGAGATACACCACCATGAATTGTATAGGCACTCCGAAATGAAGAATTAAAAGGTTGAACCAATGATGAAAAGAATTTGAAAGCGATCTTGGAGAAGGCATGTGACTGATGGGAATCATTCTTACGTCACATTTGAAAAGAATTCTCCGGAAAAGAAGAGTCAGGTAAGATCCTAGGAAAAGACCTGTGGGTTAGGGCCCACTAAAGAAATCACCGTTGAAAAAGATTGCTGAAGAGGTATTGCACCGGTGAATTAAATGGCTTGAAGCTCAGAATAGTTTGAACGGATTAAGAATGGAATTATGAACCTTCTGAGTTGTCTTGTACACTCCGGATAAGAATAGCAAGAGTTGAATAATCAAGAGAGACTTCGGGTAAGAAATTTCAACATGGGAAAACATGTGAAACAAAAAGGAAGAGATATGATCCAGACCAAAGCTTGAATTTAGTCCACCGGAGAAGAATATTGAAGGAAAAGAATGAAGAAACCTCACATGAATAAAATGGATACTTCATCTGAGAATTTCTTGCTCCGAGAAGAAGAAGGGTGGGAGGGTGGGGAAACAAAGACAACTTGGGATGAATGAAACATACAAATCGTCAGATTTCTCAACGGTGTCCGTATGGAATAACTTGATGAGAAGGCACACCGGTTGAAAAGGATTAACATGAAAATCTCGATGGTCAAGAAGAATTAGCACTCCCATAGAAATATGAGAATACCGATTAGGAAGGTATGGAATCAACATTTGACATCGAAGCAACTCGAATACTAGAATCAAAACAAAAACAACGGATAGATATGTTGCAGCATGATCTTCACAATATCATCCGAGCAAAGAATGAACGAATGAATTCCGCAGGTACATCAGCTTGTCGAGAAGCCACTTGCGAGAAAAAAAGGTAAATAAAAGCTACAAGGAGCAGATAGAACAAATACAAGATAGAAGCTTCGTTCGACATATTCGTGCTGAAAGCTCATGGAACGTGTTACAAAAGGGTTTTGCAATCTCCAGATCAGCATAGCCAAGGACCCTTTAAGATGCAACTCCCGATCGGAACAAGCCCATAAAACCACTTCACTCAATGTAGAACCCCGAACTCCATATCATGCACTCGTTGGAAGAATGCCTAGAACTACTAGATGAACCCACCTATTAATTTCCGAAAGTTTCCAGTTATGCAATCAGGTGTTGGGGATACAGGGGAAGCACCGTGCACTCAACTCTAATCCTACATCCAGCTGTATCCATCCTTCAACACATAACCAGTTATTTTCGGAAACCGTTTACCTCGGACCTTCGAAACGCATCTACTATACAAGCTATGGCAATACTCCCGAACTACCTCCCCAGTACTAGGTGATGTCGGGGTTATCTTGGCACTAACCGCATAGGAGAGTTTTCGATGTCGGCCGTCTTAAGTATCCTAGAACTGATGCGATGGATTTGTGACGACAACACCTCGGAGCTCAACTCCCCGGGACACTACCACAACCCCTAATGACAGGAGGCATCAAGAACAATGTTCTCGTCAGAAAGACATCAGAACAATCCAAACAATACTCGCGAGATCCTAAAAAAAAATTGGTGCATTTTTTAGAGTAGAAGAGATAAGAGTAATCGTCAAGAGTCCTCACCAGAGTGAAAAGAGATGAGGAGCAAAAGAAATCCTACTCTCCGATATATATATATATATAGGACTCAAAACATTTTCAAGTGTGTGCCTAGACTCAACCGTCAATGATTCGATCAGTCAGTGGGGGCTTCTAGGTCGGAGAAGGCTCTGATACTAACTTGTAATGCCCAGGATGGGACTATACCTCCTACGTGTCGAGGCACGACTTAAAGGTATAAGCCCATTCTGGAATGATCTCAAGTTTGGTATCTTTGCACGACTCATGTAAAAGAGGAATTAAATTGCAAAAGGAGATAGTTGGCTTACAATAGCCACTTCACACAATACATTACATAAGCAAACATCATTCAAAACATCACAACCCGACTACGGGCGAAGATACAAAAGAAAGATACCAAAACATAAAGCCACAGGTTCGAATCGCCCCTAGTAGAAACCACTACTGATCGTCGAAAACGTCACAAGCATACGGCCACGCTCTTCATCGAGCTCCCAGTGAAGTACTGATCCAACTCCTGCATCATTCTCGGCTGAACCTGCATCTGGTGTTGTAGTATCTGTGAGCCACGAGGACTCAGCAATCCCATAACCATGGGTATCAAGACTAGCAAAGCTTTATGGGTAGGAAGAGGTAAAGTGGTGAGGTTGCAGCAGCGGCTAAGCAAAAATATGTTGGCTAACTTACGAGTACAAGAATAAGATGAGCATCTACGCAAACGGTCGCAACTAGTAGTGATCGCTAAAGATCCTGAACTACATACGAATCAAACATAACCCCACCGTGTTCTCTTCTCAAAGTGAAAACAGACAGTCACGGTTACTCACACAGTTGTGTGTTTTACTTTGGATCCTCTGTCAAGTTTTCTACAACCGGACATTAACAAATTCCAATCTGCCACATAACCGCGGGCACGGCTTTCGAAAGATCATAACCCTGCAGGGGTGTCCCAACTTAGCCCATCACAAGCTCTCACGATTAGCTGAAGTGATAAATATAATATCATCACCCCTTATCTTAGGGAAATCCGATCAGGCTCGGCATCCCGGTGCACAAGACATTTCGACAATGGTAAAACAATTCCAGCAAGACCTCCCGGTGTGTCGACACCCTGATAGTAGCCGCGCGTATCTCATCTCAGGCCACGACCAGATGGGTGATGCTACAGGTAAAACCAATCCTCGAGTTTCCCCGTGGTGGCCCCGCAGGCTCCCCGTTTGGGACCAACACCATCAGCACTGGCCCCCCCTGTTATGTAGAATTAAGAACCCGGGGACATGACCCCCTATGCAATTAATTAATTATTTAAGTTGTTATTATGAGCAAATTAAAACCAATGTTGGGCCTTGCTGGAGGAGTTTTATTCAAAGTCAAACTGTCAAGGGGTCCCCATCCACCCATCGTGTAAGGAACGCAAAAACAAGGAACATAATGCCGGTTTATCGGCGCCTAAGATGGCATGAGTGGAACAAAACACCGAGCAAAAGGCCAAGCCTTCCACCCATGCCCAGTATATAGGTGTGTTAATAATAATAATAGGTATTGTGATATTCCAACAACAAGTTCCCCCTGGAACGATCTTCATCTTCACCTGCAACTAACAACGCTATAAGAGGGGCTGAGCAAGCGGGTAACATAGCCAAACAGTGGTTTTGCTAGGAAGGTTTCAAAGGTTAGAGGTTTCATGGCAACAAGGAGAGTCTGACAATAATGATGGGTAGCGCGACATGTAACGATAGCATCGAGACAACTAAGCATGGTAATGGTAGTAAAGGTATCCAAGGGTATGTTCATCTTGCCTGGGATTCCGCGAGGGAGAAGAACGGGTCCATGAAGAAGACAAATCCTCACAACTCCGGAACGGAACCGAAGCTAACGAGAGAAGCAACCGGAAAGAAGCAAACAATACGGTAAACACACAAGCATAAACATGGCATACGATGCACATCCAAGTATGGTGCATGTCCGGTTTAAAATGCATGGCATGGCAATGTGCACAAACAAAACTACAAGTTAATTGGAGCTCAATATGCAATGAGTTGCATATTGTAGAAACACCACATTTTAATTATTTAATTGACTCTCGTTTATTTACAAGACAAGATTAAATGTTTGTTAACATGGCAAGAGGTGAAGCAAAAACAAACTACCTATTTAGTCATTTTAAATGAGGCCGAAATGAGAAACAACAATTCCGGAAAAAATCCCCATGAGCATGTTTAGCAATTTTAAGCAACAACAATTAAACATTCAAAGGTTGTTAACATGATGCGGATTACATGATCAAGTTTATGCAATTTTTAGTTAAACGTTAACATGAAGAGATATGAAGATGATAAGGAGTATTTGTCACCGTGGTGGAAAGAAAAGGTGCCACGGCAACGATCCGAAAAATGATGCAACGCAACATCTCGGTTCCGGTAACCCGTTGTGAGTCCGGAGCAAAAGAAAGATGGCGTGAGCGAGTCGAACAAGATGATGGGGTGCTCCCGGCTTCCGGGTTCCCACGGGTCGACGACAAAAGAGGGGCACAACGGCTACGGTGCAACAAGGGATACATTTCATACAACACATCAAGCATTCGTCCACGGGTCATCGTCACGGGGTTATACCTTCGGAGCGTTCGTTCTCGGAGGGGGTTCGAGTCATCGAGGGACGTAGTGGTAGTAGTGGTACACGGGTCGTAGAGGAAGTAGTTGTTCCGTTATCGTGTCGTGGTACTTGTCGCGGCATCAGACGCCTTCGGGGAGACGGTAGTGGAAGTAGTCGTACACGGTCACCGGTAGGGGTACTTGTCGCGTCGCCGTGTAGACGTTCTCGTTTCTTCACCGAACGTAGTCGTACATGTTCGTAGCGGTCTTGCCGGTCTCGGTCTCGGGTCGTCGTGGAACTTGTTCGACGTGGTACTTGCCAAAAACAACATCGGATGTAGTCGTACATGAAGAGGACTTGGCGGATCCAGCCGTCGCGGTACTTGGTGGGTCACCGAAGACGAACTTGAAGCAACCGTGCGTAGATGTACATCAAAGAGGAACTTGACGATTCAGAGGACCTTGGAGAAACAACCACAACAAAAAAACAAACACGGCACGGTCTCGGAGCAGCGAGGAGGAGCGGCCAGCAGGAGATGCGGCGGGGCGCAGCGGTGGCTCCTGGCCGAGCTTGAGGTGGCGCTGGACGGCAGAGGAACGGCACGGGACGACGGATCCTGGCCGGCCCGCGGCTTGTGCTCGCAGGCGCAAAATAAGAGGCGGCCGGAGAGACACGATGCTGACGGGGAGGCGCAGGCCGTGCGGGAGTCGGGGTTGAGGAGGCAGGCGTCCCGACGCTTGGCGAGGGCGAGGAGGCGGTCCAGAGGCGCGGAATCGCGCGGAGGCGCCAGTCATGGGGACGGCCGCGCGGCTGGCGGTATGTCGCGGGCGTGACCAAGGCCTTGGCGAGGCGCTGCGCTCGGCCTGGCGATGCTGCGCAGAGGAAGGAGGAGATGGGAGGCGCGGGGAGGCGGCGCGGCTTGAGGGATAAGGGCCCTCGGGGCGATGGGGTTCGCGAGGGAGAAGGGAGATCGAGAGATGGGGTCGGGGGATGCGAGGATGAGCGAGCGGTCGGGAGCTGGCGGCGCACGGGAAGGAGAGGGAGGAGCGAGGGGACGGGAGGAGCGGTCGGTGGTGCGGCTAGGTTAGGCCGAGGCGGCCTGGTGGCTGGGCCGTGGGCCTTAGGGAGGGGCCGGCTGGGAACTGCTAAGAGGCCTAGAGGCCGGCGGCTGGAGATCCTTGATTTTTAGCAGAAACCAAATAAGAGAAGAAAAGAATGAGGAGGGGGGTTAGGAAAAATGTTAGCACAAGGAATTATATTTTCTCGGGCTCATAAAAATGAGCACGGTCCGAGAAAAATGTAAGTGGCAAGATTGAATGATGAAAATTCAAACTCATTGAATTTTATTCAAATGGGTTTGAACTAGGGCTTGGTTTAGGAACTGACCAAAAATGCTCGAATTTTTGGAGGAGCCTCGATAAAATGGATAAGAATTATAAGCAAGGTTTGAGGCAAGGAATGCGAAAGAGAAGGCATGGGGAAGATATGCAAGTGTGTTGCGGTTAATTCCAAACAAATGGAATAATTAATATAGCTCCCTAATAATATTGAGAGGCTTTTATATGTTATAAAGAGAAGTCACCTTCCCTCGATTTAAATGGACCGAAGGTCCACACAATTTATTTAGGTTGAGATGCAAAGAAATATGACATGATGGCATGATGACATGATGCAATGCAAAAATAAATAGCACAAGCACAAATGAAACACACGGGAGAACCCGGAACATTTGGAATCTCTGGAATCTTCTGGGACGTCGGTCTTCGGGCGTCACATCTCACCTCCAATAATTCATCAAATGAGCTTCAGAAGGAACCGGACCAGACAACAAGTACGAATCACCAAGCAATAGCTATCTCTAGGGCAAGCTATGATAGAAAATCCTACTCATGTGTGTGTGTGTGTGTGTGTATATATATATATATATATATATATATATATATATATATATATATATATATATATAGACACACACACATGAGTAGAGAGAGAGAGAGAGAGTTATAGACACACACACACACACAATTCTGGTCATGGGATGAGAATAATATTCTGATAACTCATGATGTGTCCCATCAGTAGTTGAACTTCCGCAAACATTGCCCGAATGGGGCTTGCGATATACCGTGGGAAAGCTATGGACGCGAGTATCATGGCCCAAGTTAAATTTTTGGCAAAATCTAAGCGGTTTAAAAGCAATTTTGAAAACTGATTTTTCTTCATACAAAAAACGTGAATTGTATTTTTGATCCCTTTTCTAAATCATTTATCGGAATGAGGAAAATAATATGGCGCTGGAAAGCTGCTGCAAATGCGCTTTTTACATATGTAGAAAGTTTTCTCTAATTCCTAGTGGTTAAAGAGTAATTTGAAAAATCATAGAATTTTGCAAACCGAGCAGCCGGGTTCGTATATTTATGTCGTTTCTAAACGTCTAATGCAATTGAGGCAAATGATACGGCGATGGAAAGCTTATCAAGATGCACTTCTTTTTCATGTAGAAAGTTTTTTCTAATTTTGAACAATTTAAGAGTAATTTAGAAAAAGGCCCGAGTTCATATTTTTGAGTTAATTTTTTAATCGTGTGTCCAAATGCAGCAAATGATATGGCGTTGGAAAGCCTGAGGAAATGTGAAACTTGTTTGTATATATTGTTTCTCCCAATTCCTTACGATTTTAAGTTAATTTTGAAAATGGTTAAAAAATGTTTTTAGCTGTATTTTTTGCAAACTTTGTCGGACTGGGGCAAATAATATAAGGTTGGATAGCTATCAAAAATGCGAAACTTTTTCGTATGTACAATTTTCTCTAATTCCCAGTCGTTTTCAAGTAATTTAGAAAATGGCAGATCATGATTTCTGCCTTCATCGCGAAAGGAAATGCATTGCGTGAAGTAGTTGAACTTATGTGGCAGTTCCGTTTGAACTTCACCCTGTTTTTGACGAGCTGTTTTTTGCCCGTAACTCCCAAACCACTCACCGGAATTGAGCAAATGATATACCAACGGAAAACTGTTGAAAACATGCAACTTTCTCATGTTGATCGGTTTTTCATACCTGCGATCGTTCAAAATAATATTTTGAATGCATAAAAACATGTTTTAAATGGTATACATGAAAAATTTAAACTGGTCATCGAAATGTAACACATAATATACCATTGGAAAGCTTATGAATAGCAGCAAGTTTTTCATGTAGTTAGGTGTTACAAATTCGTTACCGTTTGAGAGCAATATTAAAAATGGCAAAACAAAGTCGGTTTTCCCTGTTTCTGGACATAATTGAAGGCATGACATCTAGCACTAGAGATGTTGAACTACATCGGGAGGAGCACGTGAACTTCTTGCATTAACCCTTTTAGGCTTTCAGTTTTGTATTCTTTTTATTCTCAACTGAAATGCATTTGGTGTAGTAGTTGAACTGCTCGCTGTTTTGATGTTGAACTTATGTCACATATTTTTGTTTGTAATTCCTCACCCATTCATCAGATTTGCACCATTTTTGTGTATTTTTGCACAAGTAAATACACGGTGAGCCTCCTTTAAAAGAATTTTTGAACTTTCTGGGCCGACCACGTGAACTTCTAGCAAAAGTCTTTCTCCTATATGAAACACACTCCATGTAGTAGTTGAACCACCGGTTGTTTTCACTATGAACTTCTCTCTGCTTTTTACCCATAACTCCTATAACACTCATTGACATTGAGCAAAACATATACCGTTAAAAAGCCATCAGAATGACACTACTTTACGCGTTGAGCAGTTTTTTGAATTCACGACATTTAAGAGCTTTCTTAGATATGTTAAAACATATTTTTTTTTACCGATATCGGCCAAAATTTAAAACCATTTAATGGAATATATCGTATGATATCCTGTTGGAGAGAGTTTGAATAGGAGAAACTTTGGCATGTAGATAGTTTTTTTTCAAAATTCATTGTCGTTTATGAGTTGTCTTCAAAAATGGTCATAGACGTTTTTTTTGTTTTTTGTTTTTTGGACTTGTAAACCCTAGGTTTTAATAAACTTTGAAGTTTTGTGTTATTTTAATTTGAACTTCACATTTTTGAGTAAATAATTGTTTTTGAATTTTAAATTAATATCAAATTTGAGTGTCTTTTCAATTTGAACTTCATGGTTGATTCTTTACTAACAATGGATATTTGAGTTTTTTTAAACGGTAAAATCCAAGATTTTTAAATAAACATTGAACCACTTCATTATTGTACTTTGAGCATCTAACTTTAAAAAATGGGAAATTTACTTTTAAAACTTTTATTAGCTCTTCCTTTTATTTTAAATTGAACTTCTTCATTTTATTCTTTAGTAACGAGGTAAAATCTGAATTTTATTTAAACTTCGAACTTTTCAATTATTCAAGTTTAAACTTCTTAGTTTTATTCTTCGAAGAAAAGAAATATAGTTTTAGAATCATACAATTTTCTTAAAATTGAACTTCTTACTTTTATTTTTCCTAGAAACAGAAAGAATTTGAGTGTTTCGTATACATCGAACAACTCCTTTATTTTAATTTGAAATTCTTCATTTTTATTCTTCAGTAAGAAGGAAAATCTGATATTTTTATAAATATTGAACTTCTGTATTTTCGTAATTTGGACTTCTTGGTTTATTTCTTGTAGTAAAGGAAAAAATCTAGTTTTGTATTAAATATTGAACTGGTATATTTTTTAAATTTGCATTCCTAGAGTTTTTTATTTTTGAATGGTGGAAATCGTATTTTATGATTATTGAACTGATTTATTGTAAAAAACTTAACTTCTTGTTTTTTTATTTATGAACTTCTTGTTTTTCATTCTTTAATAATGAGTAAAATATGAATTGTGTATAAACATCGAACTGCTCCTTATTTGAATTTGAAATTCTTGGGCTTTTTCAGCTATCTATTTTAACATAGAACCGCTCATATTTATTTATTGAACTTCAATGAAAACTCAATTATTTTTTAGACATCAACAAGTAGTAGCAATTGCAAAACTTTTCAGATTGGTTACATGTGATTTTTTGTTTTGGATCATTGTAGTTTTGAAAAACATAGACTCATACGGGAAAGAGAATTATGTGTGCACAAACGAGAACTCTCACGGAGGTGATACACAAACTTCTTATATGCATATTCTTTTTCTCTTGTTCACATGCACATTTTTTCAAAAGAAATAAAAACACAAGCTCAGAAGAATACAATTGGAAATAATACGACCCAATTTTTTTTGTTTTCTATTTAGTCTCTAAGTTGAACAGAAGCTCGGGAGACTACATGTTTGTAGATCGCAAGAAAAGCAACAATTTTTGAACATTACAAAACATGAAAAAAGACACCGGTGTTGCAGCCGGCAGAGGAGAAAGGAGAATCTTCATGGACGCCATTGGAGCAAAGATGTAGTAGAAGAGAAGAGCATGAAGTTCGAGTTGTCATAGTTGGCCGAAGGTAGCGCACATGCGGTAGGTAGAGTGGTGGATCCAGGTTTTTTTAGTGATAGTAATACATGAATTTCACTGAATTTTTTTACATCATAAAACAAGATGGAGAACAAAAGTATTGGTTCTCGTTTGACATATCAACAAGGATGTACAAAGAATAGAATCAAAACTTTGTTCTATACATAAATTTCACACTATTGTGCCCAATAGTAGCTGAAGTTCCTCTCAAGTAAAGAATAGGGAAAGAGGTCAACAGGGGGATCCACGGTTAGATCAAAATCAAATATAAAAATCATCAAAGACAGTCTCAGCTCAACAGGGATAAAACTGAAATTTACTTCTCATAGGCATAAACACAAATAGGTCGAGGGCAAAATGATCTAAACTAAAGTCACGCACCTTTTTGATTCCTAAAACTGGTTTCGTTGCATCAGAGTGAGAGAGCTCCATTGAAACAAAGACACAACAAGATTTCACATAACACACACCAGCACACCACGAAACTACATCACAATAGCGTAGAAGATAGACCACATCAGCATGTACACACGCCGAGACTCACCAGCTTGCACGCCCACAAGCGCATGCACCAGCACACGCCACTTGTCGGGAGCAGGTCGGCGACCGAAGGTATGTCCAGACGGGAGCTGGGCATGCACCTGAGAAGTAGCAGCACATGATAGACAAAGAAAATTGTGACAACCCACAATCAACAAAATTTGCAGGAATGGGTGGAATCAACTTTGTAACATGATTCCTTCCATTATGATATTCATTGTACTGCTATGATTTTGTCAGCAATCTCTGTTTTTTCTTGAGTACACACAATTGAACTTATGTGTCACAACCCTAGTTCTGGTATGCACTAGGCTAGTCTTGTTGTTTGCATCTTGTTTAAATTTTCAAATGAAATTGAATTGAGGACATGTGAAAGCCTCATAATTTTTTTGAAAATGACCCAGATATAAATTGCTCGAAAAAGGTCCAAGAAAATGTTCATGTTGCTCTCTGAAAATATTGGTTAGAGATAAAAAATCAAACCAATATTATTAGGAGCTCATAAATATTTATTTTGGGCATTTGGAATTAATGCAATAGTTATTTGCTTGGATATATATTTATTATATATTTTATATATGTCCAAAATTCTGATTCTTTATTTTGAGGGGCTTGGATTAATTCCTAGGTCCCTGCAAAATAAAAATGTCAGAAGAAAATAATTGATTTAGTTTAGAAACTAAATCAAAACATAATTACAGAAATAGAAAACTGAAACAAATAAAAAAAGGAGAGGAAGGAGAGACTTACCTGTGGTGGCCCAGCATAGTGCGGCCTGGCCGGCCCAGCCCATCCGCCTCCCCTGTCGTCTTCCTCGCGCCAGTAGGCGAGGCACGTGGCCGACGCGCGCGCACGGCGAGCGCGCCACCTCCTCCCTCTCTGCCTGGCTGTCCCCTTCTCCCTTGTGTCTGGACGAGCCACGCACCCCCCTGGAAGCACTCGCACTCTCCCCCGTCCCCTTCCCCTCCTCTGCTCTCTTCTCCGCTCGGACCCGAGTGCGTCGTCGCCGCCGATCGCAACCACCGCAGCCACAGCCACCGCCCCGCCTCCCCGAGCTGTCCCCAAGGTCCGCCACGACGCTCTCCATCTCCAAGCCGAAGGAATCGAGCCCGGACGTCCTCCATTGTAGCCATCATCGCCTTATTCACCGCCGGCCACCGAGGACCTCCACCGTCGATTCGCCACCGTCGTCGCTTCCCCGGGCACACTGGCCATCTCTACGGCACCACTGTGAGCCCCCGGTCTGTTTCCCCCTAACTCCGCCTCCGTTTGGTCGCCCTAGCCATCGCCCCCTTGCTTACCATAGCCGTCGCCGCACGGGCTCGTCGCCGGCGAAGCCCCGGTGACCTTCTGGTCCCGCGCGTGCGTCCGTTGCACTCTCGGCATCCCGTAGAGCAACCCTAGCGCGACAACCAGCTCATTTGCAAGCCGCAGCACCAACCCCGCACCCACCCGACCTCCAGCCGCCGCAAACCTCATCGCCGGCGACACTCCGGCCATTCCCCGGCCGCGCCACCACCACGGTTGGATGCGGGCGAGCGTCTGCATCCCGTAGCTGTGCTCCGCGCGCCAAACGGCGCCCTGTAGGCAAAACCCACAGCCCTCCGCCGCGTTCGGCCTCGCCGGCGGGTTTGACCCGCTGACCGGCGTGGTTTGACCCCCACGGTCCAGTTGACCTCCCCTCTCTCTCACTGACATGTGGGCCCTGCGCAGCTAATTAGTTGTTAGGATTAGTGTTAGTACTAATTAACTTAGTTAGGTTAGTCCTACAGTCACTAACTAGTGGGCCCGGCCCAGTTAGTTAGGGCTAACTAACTCAGTTAGTTTACTGAAACCACTGACGTGTGGACCCCACACGTCAGGTTTGACCTGAGTCAGAGCTGCTGAATTGCTGACGCAAGCATGACGTAGTGCTGACGCAATAAACAATTTTCTGGAATTGTTTTGTTTAGAAAAATCCAAAAAATTGTTTAAACTTCAAAAAATCACAGAAATTCAACCGTAGCTCAGAATGAAATAAGTTATATTTGAAAAATGATCAGAAAAATATAAGGAATCTGGTTATGACATTTTCATGCATGTTAAACCAACTTATAACTGCTGTATAGGTGAAAACACATAAATGGCGCTTTTAAATGTTAATTTTGGAATTGCATTTGAACCCTTTGTTCAAATGGACTTCTTTCAAATAGAATGTTAGTTGCATTAGCTCAAATAACATCACATCTTCATGCCATGTTCATGCATCATATTGGTGCATATGCTTGTGTTTGATTGCCGGCACCGTTCTTCTCGATAGGTCCAGCTCCGGAGACCGTTCCAGAGTACCTGTCAGAGGAGCAGTGCTCTACACGTTATTTTACCATGCAAGCAAACCCCCTTGTTCATTCCGATACAACCCCTCTCTCGCTCATGCTCTCTGTTATTGCATTAGGACAACAACGACTTCAACTGCTACTTTATGCTGCGGTAGTTGAACCCATTCCTCTGCATGACCTGTCATTCCATAGTAAATAGTTGAAACCCACTAGCATGTGTAGGAGTTGATTGAAGCCATGTTGTGATCTTACCATGCCTTGCTTGCTATTGCTTAGAGTGTGTCAGGTCTGATTCATCGGGAGTGAATTGGAGTGCAGTGATATGTTCTGATGCTGAGAGTTAAGTGTGTGAACATGATTTGGTAAAGGTAGTGGTGAGAGGCCATGTAGGAGTACATGGTGGGTTGTCTCACTGGAACCGTTCCTAAGAACTGAGTTCTGTGTATGTTGTCCAATGACTAGCTACTACCCCACATTGGGTTTCGGTAACTCGACCCCTCTCGACTTATTAATCAACATGATCTCTGTCCAGGAGTTGCAACTAGTTTCTGCTGTTTGTAGGTAGTGTTAGTAATCTACCAAGTGGCACTCGGCCAGGTGGGCTTGGGACAGACTAGGCACCATGGCACGGTGTACCAAGCGTAGATCCACTCGGCGAGGTGGGCTTGGGAACCCTGCGCACATCATTTGGGGCAGTGAGCGACACCCCTGCCGGATCTCCTTACATATGGAACCCGAATAGGCGATAAACCTGGACTAGAGTCTTGTGTGGTTAGTCAGGTCGTGGCCGACACCCTCGCCAGGCTTCCGCTTGAAGGTGGCCGAGATACACGAGTTGTACATGGCGGTAAGTGGCGAGAGCGTGTGTGAAGAAGTACGCCCCTGCAGGGTTATCATGATCTATTCGAATAGCCGGGTCCACGGTTATGGACTTCTTGGATGCTTACGTGGTACATAGACAACTTGAAGTGGATACTCTAAAATACTCAAGACAAGTGTGAGTGCTATGGATGGCCTTCTCGTAGGGAGACGGGGATGAATCCATAGTGGTGTATTGTGTGATGCTTAGTGGACTCGTGTGCGCCACCTCAAAAGAGTTACCAGTAGTCGTAGAATAGGATAGCCACTGAGTCAAAGCTGGCTTGCTGCAACTAAACCCCACTTTGCCTTCTTGATACAAGTGCATGTATGATAGGATCTGATGTAAGTCTTGCTGAGTACCTTTGTACTCATGTTTGCTTAATTTATGTTTAGCAGATGAGACTGCTGTCTCACTAGTAGATCCGCTTGGACTTCGACAAGTAGCTTGTTACCTCAGCTACGTTCTTGGATGAGTGTTGTAGATAGTCAGGCTCTTCAGCCTTTTTCATTTGTAGATGTCTGTACTCAGACATGTTGTGCTTCCGCTTGTTGCTTGTATGCTCTGAATATTGGGTCGTGAGACCCATGTTTGTAATATCTGGCTCCTCGAAGCCTAATGAATACATACTTTGTTACTTAGAGTCGTGTTGTGATGCCATGTTGTATTTGCACATATCGAGCATATTGTGTGTATGTTATTGAAATGCTTGGCATGTGTGGGATCCGACACCTAGTTGTTTACCCTTGGTAGCCTATCTTACAGGGAAATGTCTCCTAGTGCTTCCACTGAGCATTGGTAGCTTGCTACTGCTCCGGAACACTTAGGCTGACTGGCATGTGTCCTTCTTCGTTCCTGTGTCTGTCCCTTAGGGGAAATGTCACGCGTTGTTCCTTTACGTCCTTGTAGCTTGCTACGACTTGGGTTCATACGTTGATGACCGACACGATCGTTGCTGGGTCATGTATGCCTGTCTCTGTAATTTAGTGCCACTTTTGGTTTATAACTGGTCGTGTCGGCCCGGGTTCTCTGTCATATGGATGCTAGCGACACTATCATATACGTGAGCCAAAATGCGCAAACGGTCCCGGGCTAGGTAAGGTGGCACCTGTGGGGATACCGTGCGTGAGGCCGCAAAGTGATATGGTGTGTTACATGCTAGACCGGTGTAACTTAGGATCGGGGTCCCGACAGCTTTGGTATCAGAGCCTGACTGCCTGTAGGATTACCAAACCAAAATGGTCGAAGTTGAGTCTAGAAATTTCTTAGTTATATAAGGGAATTGATTGTGGAAGGGAACGTAAGGCTCTTTTTACTCCTTACCTCATGTCTTCTGATCTGAGTCATCCTACCTTTCCTACGGGGTTAAGGAACTAGGCTTTCTCTTCCGTCTATCAGGATCACGAGTTACTACTCCGTAGTCCCTTAGGATTGGTTGATCCGAGTCCTACTCTTGTTTCAAGTTCTTCCGGTGAAGTTGTTTTAGTACCATCACAGAACCTTGAGTGATGATGTTGAGTTGTTATACTACCCTTTTTGTTAGCAGGATGTCTCATTCTGAGCATTTTACTGCCGTTATGCTGCCGGAATTATCCTCGTAATTCGAGAGATACTAATTTCTTGTTCTACCTTTTGCATCCTATATTTGTTGATGTTTCCGTCCTCGGTTTCGCTTCTCAGGATGTCTTCAGTTAAGCGAAGCTCAGCTGCTCGTAAACAGAACCATGGAGGTGGTAGGGATGAGGAGGATCCTCCCGACCAGCCTTCGTTGGCAGAGTTAATGTTAGAGATGGAAAGAAACAAGCGTGAGTCTAACAGCTTGTTGGCACGTGTTGAGGAGAACACCGCACATCAGTGCAAGGAATTAGCAACCATCCATGACTTCATTCGTCTGAAACCACCCACCTTCCATCATCCCATTGAGCCACTCGATGCAGATGACTGGCTCCGTAGTATCACTCACAAGCTGCGTTCTTCGAACGTAGCTGGAGGAGATAAGGTCATCTATGCCACTTATCACCTGGACGGTCCTGCTAGTCTTTGGTGGCAGAACTATGAGGCCATGATTCCAGCTGGCCAGATTCCTACCTGGAGAGATTTCACAGAGGCTTTTCGTGAGCATCATATCCCTCAAGCCCTTATTGATCGTAAGAGAGAAGAGTTATGTAGTCTTACCCATGCTAATATGGCTATTGATGCCTATAGTAGAGAGTTTGAGAATCTCGCCCGCTATGCTACAGAAGAGGTGTCCACGGACGCCAAGAAGCATGCTATGTTCCGGAAGGGTCTCAACCCCAAACTGCGTCGTGATCTTCACTTGCATCAGTGCAACACATTCCAGGCTCTTGTGAACAAGGCCATCAATGCAGAGACAGCTCAGCTCACTTACGAGGAGTCTCGTAAGCACACCCTTGATTTGGGATCTTCCTCCAGTTCTAGTTCTCAGAAGCGCCGGATTTGGGTTCCGAACTCTGTACTTCCACCCAGTTGTACACCGAGGCCATCTTATGTGGTACCTTTTCCAGTTCAGTAGTATGCTCCACCCAGGTCTATTGGTGGACCGTTTGCCAATGCGGGTCCACGTCCTACCTCCGGGATTTGTTACAAGTGTGGAGAGCCGGGACACATTGCTCGTATTTGCACTCAGACTCGTGTTGCTCCACCCCAGTCCGAGAAATCTGTTGGCCGTGACAAACCATCACGCAAGATGATCAGTGTTAAGTCAGCTCCCAGCGAACATGGACGTGTGCATCACGTCTCAGCCAAAAACGCTCATGATGATCCCGATGTCGTTCTTGGTACACTCCTTGTCAATTGTCATCCGGCATCGGTTCTGTTCGATACTGGAGCATCTCATTCTTTCATTTCCGAAAGTTATGCCCGCTTGCACGACATGTCATTTTGTGATATGCCTTCCCCATTACTCATTCAAACTCCTGGATCCAAATGGCAAACTTCTAGTGTAAGCCATGGTAATGAAATCCTTGTCGACAGACTTGTGTTCCTTGCATCACTTGTAGCCCTCAAGTCTTCAGATATTAATATCATCTTGGGTATGGACTGGATGATAGCCCATTATGCCAAGATTGATTGTTTCACTAGGTCTATTCAGCTTACACACCCATCTGGCAAGATAGTCACTGTCACCACTAGAGTTGCAAAGCGTCAACTCTATTCCCTTAATGCCAGCCCTCTTCCAGATCTTGAAGATGTTCCGGTAGTCCGTGACTTCCCGGATGTCTTTCCAGAGGAACTGCCAGGTGTTCCACCTGACCGAGATGTAGAGTTTGTTATAGATCTTATCCCAAGAACCGCTCCAATCTCTAGGAGACCTTAAAAGATGGCACCCTTAGAACTAGCTGAGCTTAAGAAACAACTTGATGAGTCCTTGCAAAATGGTTTCATCTGTCCTAGTTCTTCTCCTTGGGCTTGCCCCGTCCTCTTCGTCAAGAAGAAGGATGGTACGAATCGGATGGTTGTAGATTATCGTCCTGTTAATTTGGTCACGGTAAAGAACAAGTATCCGCTTCCCAGGATCAACGACCTGTATGATCAGCTCGCTGGATCCTCAGTCTTCTCCAAGATGGATTTGAGGTTAGGATACCATCAAATCAAGATTAGAAATGGGGACATCCCCAAGACGGCTTTCGTCACTCGTTATGGTCAGTACGAGTACACCGTCATGTCCTTCGGTCTAACCAATGCTCCAGCCACTTTCTCCCGCTTGATGAAGTCGATCTTCAAGGAGTACTTAGATAAGTTCGTCGTGGTTTACCTCGATGATATTCTTATTTACTCGAAGAACGAGGAAGAGCAAGCCGAACATCTTAGACTTGTTCTAGAAAAACTCAGAGAGCACCGCCTTTATGCCAAGTTCTCCAAGTGCGAATTTTGGTTGCCAGAAGTGACCTATCTCAGCCATGTAATTTCTGGTAAGGGCATTGCTGTCAACCCCGAGAGAGTTCAGGCCGTCCTTGATTGGACTCCACCTGAAATAGTTAAACAAGTTAGGAGTTTCCTTGGTCTAGCCAGTTATTGTCGCCGCTTTGTTGAGAACTTCTGTAAAGTGGCCAAACCTCTCTCGGAACTTCTCAAGAAAGATAAAAAGTTTGAGTGGTCCCCACAGTGTGAGCACAGTTTTCAGGAACTGAAAAGACGCCTGAGTTTTGCTCCCATACTTGTGCCACCGGATTTTACTAAGGACTTTGTTATCTACTGTGATGCCTCACGATAGGGACTAGGTTGCATTCTTATGCAGGATCGTCATGTGATTGCCTATGCATCTCGACAGTTGCATCCACATGAGGAGAATTATCCTACACATAATCTAGAGCTTGCAGCCGTAGTCTACGCACTTAAGACCTGGCGACATTACCTCCTTGGTAACCGTTGCGAGATCTACACCGATCACCAGAGCCTCAAGTATATCTTCACCCAACCAGATTTGAATTTTAGGCAAAGAAGTTGGTTGGAGTTGATCTCAGATTACGACTTAGGAATTACCTACACCCCAGGCAAGGGAAATGTCATGGATGATACGCTAAGTCGTAAGTCCTATTGCAACAATCTCATGTTGCAGCAGGGCCAACCACTTCTCCATGAGGAATTATGTAAGCTTAACCTTCACATCGCTCCTCACGGATTCCTTTCTACCTTGGTGGCGAAACCTACTCTTATGGATCATATCATAGAAGCCCAGAAGCATGATACGGGGATTACCCGGATCAAGAGAAACATTGCCAAGGGTATTGCTGGTAATTTCTCCATAGATGATCGAGGTGTTGTTTTCTTCCAAAACCGGCTGGTGGTTTCCAAGAAGCAACATCTTCGGCAACTGATCCTTAAGGAGGCTCATGAATCTCCTCTCACGATTCGTCCCGGTAGTACTAAGATGTATCAGGACCTACGCCAGAGGTTTTGGTGGACTAGGATGAAGAGAGAAATTGCGGAGTTCATTGCTAAATGTGACGTTTGTCGTCGCGTTAAAGCAGAGCATCAAAGACCTGCTGGCACCCTTCAGCCTCTAGCTATTCCTGAATGGAAATGGGATAAAGTTGGTATGGACTTCATCACCGTCTTTCCCAGGACCAAGAGAGGGAATAATGATATCTTCGTAGTCATTGATCGTCTGTCCAAAGTGGCTCACTTCCTACCTGTTCGAGAGAGTATCACTGCTAGTCAGCTTGCTGACTTGTATATTTCTCGAATAGTGTCACTTCATGGTGTTCCACTAGATATCAATTCAGACCGTGGTAGTCTTTTCACTTCTCATTTCTGGGAGAGTTTCCAGACTGCCATGGGCACCCATCTTTCCTTCAGTACCGCTTTCCACCCTCAGTCAAGTGGTCAGGTGGAACGGGTTGACCAAATTCTTGAAGACATGCTTAGAGCTTGCGTTATCTCATTTGGTATGGATTGGGAGAAATGTCTTCCTTTCGCCGAGTTTGCTTATAACAATAGCTATCAATCCAGTCTCAAGAAAGCTCCTTTTGAGATTCTCTATGGACGAAGATGTCGAACAGCTTTGAACTGGTCAGAAACCGGTGAAAGACAATTCTTTGGACTGGACATGATCCAGGAAGCAGAAGAGCAAGTTCGTATCATTCATGAGAATTTGAAAACAGCCCAGTCTCGTCAAAAGAGCCAGTATGATCGTCATCATAAGGAAGTGGCTTATGAAGTTGGCGACAAAGCTTATCTTCGGGTTACCCATTTGAAGGATACCCATCGTTTCGGTATCAAGGGCAAGTTGGCTCCTCGTTACATTGGCCCTTTTCGCATTCTCGCTAAACGAGGAGAGGTTGCCTACCAGTTGGAACTACCCCCCACATCTTTCTCGAGTACATGATGTGTTCCACGTCTCTCAACTCAGGCGTTGCTTCTTGGATCCCATCCGCGAAGTGGACCACGAAACGCTTGATCTCCAAGATAACCTCACATATCGAGAGTATCTCGTTCGCATTCTGGATCAAGCAAAACGTGTCACTCAACGTCGTAACATCAAGTTTCTCAAGGTTCAGTGGTCTCATCGTTCCGAGAGAGAAGCTACTTGGGAGCGAGAAGATCGTCTCCGACTGGAGTACCCCTCCTTCTTTCCGCCGACTCCTGAATCTCGGGACGAGATTCTTTCGAGTGGAGGCGAGTTGTCATAACCCTAGTTCTGGTATGCACTAGGCTAGTCTTGTTGTTTGCATCATGTTTAAATTTTCAAATGAAATTGAATTGAGGACATGTGAAAGCCTCAGATTTTTTTTTGAAAATGACCCAGATATAAATTGCTCCAAAAAGGTCCAAGAAAATGTTCATGTTGCTCTCTGAAAATATTGGTTAGAGATAAAAAATCAAACCAATATTATTAGGAGCTCATAAATATTTATTTTGGGCATTTGGAATTAATGCAATAGTTATTTGCTTGGATATATATTTATTATATATTTTATATATGTCCAAAATTTTGATTCTTTATTTTGAGGGGCTTGGATTAATTCCTAGGTCCTTGCAAAATAAAAATGTCAGAAGAAAATAATTGAGTTAGTTTAGAAACTAAATCAAAACATAATTACAGAAATAGAAAACAGAAACAAATAAAAAAAGGAGAGGAAGGAGAGACTTACCTGTGCTGGCCCAGCACAGTGCGGCCTGGCCGGCCCAGCCCATCCGCCTCCCCTGTCGTCTTCCTCGCGCCAGTAGGCGAGACGCGTGGCCGACGCGCGCGCACGGCGAGCGCGCCACCTCCTCCCTCTCTGCCTGGCTGTCCCCTTCTCCGTTGCGTCTGGACGAGCCACGCACCCCCTGGAAGCACTTGCACTCTCCCCCGTCCCCTTCCCCTCCTCTGCTCTCTTCTCCGCTCGGAACCGAGCGCGTCGTCGCCTCCGATCGCAACCACCGCAGCCACAGCCACCGCCCCGCCTCCCCGAGCTGTCCCCGAGGTCCGCTGCGACGCTCTCCATCTCCAAGCCAAAGGAATCGAGCCCGGATGTCCTACATCATCGCCATCATCGCCTTCTTCACGCCGGCCACCTAGGACCT
The DNA here is from genome assembly GCA_902687465.1 of Secale cereale. Taxonomy (NCBI): domain Eukaryota; kingdom Viridiplantae; phylum Streptophyta; class Magnoliopsida; order Poales; family Poaceae; genus Secale; species Secale cereale. The sequence continues at coordinate 352,146,541 of LR738709.1, forward strand.
CCACCGTCGATTCGCCACCGTCGTCGCTTCCCCGGGCACGCTGGCCATCTCTACGGCACCACTGTGAGCCCCCGGTCTGTTTCCCCCTAACTCCGCCTCCGTTTGGTCGCCGTAGCCATCGCCCCCTTGCATACCATAGCTGCCGCCGCGAAGCCCCGGTGACCTTTTGGTCCCGCGCGTGCGTCCGTTGCACTCTCAGCATCCGGAGAGCAACCCTAGCACGACAACCAGCTCATTTTCAAGCCGCAGCACCAACCCCACACCCACCCGAGCTCCGGCCGCCGCAAACCTCGTCGCCGGTGACACTCCGGCCATTCCCCGGCCGCGCCACCACCACGGTTGGATGCGGACGAGCGTCCGCATCCCGTAGCTGTGCTCCGCGCGCCAAACGGCACCATGTAGGCAAAACCTGCAGCCCTCCGCCGCGTTCGGCCTCGCCGAGGGCTAAACGCCGGTGGGTTTGACCCGCTAACCGGCGTGGTTTGACCCCCACAGTCCAGTTGACCTCCCCTCTCTCTCACTGACATGTGGGCCCTGCCCAGCTAATTAGTTGTTAGGATTAGTGTTAGTACTAATTAACTTAGTTAGGTTAGTCCTACAGTCATTGACAAGTGGGCCCTCCCCAGTTAGTTAGGGCTAACTAACTCAGTTAGTTTACTGAAACCACCGACGTGTGGACCCCACATGTCAGGTTTGACCTGAGTCAGTGCTGCTGACTTGCTGACGCAAGCATGACGTAGTGCTGACGCAATAAACAATTTTCTGGAATTGTTTTGTTTAGAAAAATCCAGAAAATTGTTTAAACTTCAAAAAATCACAGAAATTCAACCGTAGCTCAGAATGAAATAAGTTATATATGAAAAATGATCAGAAAAATATAAGGAATCTGCATATGACATTTTCATGCATGTTAATCCAACTTATACCTGATGTATAGGTGAAAACACATAAATGGCACTTTTACATGTTAATTTTGGAATTGCATTTGAACCCTTGGTTCAAATGGACTTCTTTCAAATAGAATGTTAGTTGCATTAGCTCAAATAACATCACATCTTAATGCCATGTTCATGCATCATATTGTTGCATATGCTTGTGTTTGATTGCCGGCACCGTTCTTCTCGATAGGTCCAGCTCCGGAGACCGTTCCAGAGTACCTGTCAGAGGAGCAGTGCTCTACACGTTATTTTACCAGGCAAGCAAATCCCCTTGTTCATTCCGATACAACCCCTCTCTCGCTCATGCTCTCCGTTATTGCATTAGGACAACAACGACTTCAACTGCTACTTTATGCTGCGGTAGTTGAACCCATTCCTCTGCATGACCTGTCATTCCACAGTAAATAGTTGAAACCCACTAGCATGTGTAGGAGTTGATTGAAGCCATGTTGTGATCTTACCATGCCTTGCTTGCTATTGCTTAGAGTGTGTCAGGTCTGATTCATCGGGAATGAATTGGAGTGCAGTGATATGTTCTGATGCTGAGAGTTAAGTGTGTGAACATGATTTGGTAAAGGTAGTGGTGAGAGGCCATGTAGGAGTACATGGTGGGTTGTCTCACTGGAACCGTTCCTAAGAACTGAGTTTTGTGTATGTTGTCCAATGACTAGCTACTACCACACATTAGGTTCCGGTAACTCGACCCCTCTCGACTTATTAATCAACATGATCTCTGTCCAGGAGTTGCAACTAGTTTCTGGTGTTTGTAGGTAGTGTTGGTAGTCTACCAAGTGGCACTCGGCCAGGTGGGCTTGGGACAAACTAGGCACCGTGGCATGGTGTACCAAGCGTAGATCCAGTCGGCGAGGTGGGCTTGGGAACCCTGCGCACATCATTTGGGGTCGTGAGCGACACCCCGGCCTGATCTCCTTACGGATGAATAGGCGATAAACCTGGACTAGAGTCTTGTGTGGTTAGTCAGGTCGTGGCCGACACCCTCGCCAGGCTTCCGCTTGAAGGTTGCCGAGATACACGAGTTGTACATGGCAGTAAGTGGCGAGAGCGTGTGTGAAGAAGTACACCCCTGCAGGATTATCATGATCTATTCGAATAGCCGGGTACATGGTTATGGACTTCTTGGATGCTTACGTGGTACATAGACAACTTGAAGTGGATACTCTAAAATACTTAAGACAAGTGTGAGTGCTATGGATGGCCTTCTCGTAGGGAGACGGGGATGAATCCATAGTGGTGTATTCTGTGATGCTTAGTGGACTCGTGTGCGCCACCTCAAAAGAGTTACCAGCAGTCGTAGAATAGGATAGCCACTGAGTCAAAGCTGGCTTGCTGCAACTAAACCCCACTTTGCCTTCTTGATACAAGTGCATGTATGATAGGATCTGATGTAAGTCTTGCTGAGTACCTTTGTACTCATGTTTGCTTAATTTATGTTTTGCAGATGAGACTGCTGTCTCACTAGTAGATCCGCTTGGACTTCGACAAGTAGCTTGTTACCTCAGCTACGTTCTTGGACGAGTGTTGTAGATAGTCAGGCTCTTCAGCCTTTTTCATTTGTAGATGTCTGTACTCAGACATGTTGTGCTTCCGCTTGTTGCTTGTATGCTCTGAATGTTGGGTCGTGAGACCCATGTTTGTAATATCTGGCTCCTCGGAGCCTAATGAATAAATACTTTGTTTCTTAGAGTCTTGTTGTGATGCCATGTTGTATTTGCACATATCGAGCATATTGTGTGTATGTTATTGAAATGCTTGGCATGTGTGGGATCCGACACCTAGTTGTTTACCCTTGGTAGCCTATCTTACTGGAAAATGTCTCCTAGTGCTTCCACTCAGCCTTGGTAGCTTGCTACTACTCCGGAACACTTAGGCTGACCGGCATGTGTCCTTCTTCGTTCCTGTGTCTGTACCTTAGGGGAAATGTCACGTGTTGTTCCTTTAAGTCCTTGTAGCTTGCTACGACTTGGGTTCATACATTGATGACCGACACGTTCGTTGCTGGGTCATGTATGCATGTCTCTGTAATTTAGTGCCACTTTTGGTTTTTAACTGGTCATGTCGGCACGGGTTCTCTGTCATATGGATGCTAGCGACACTATCATATACGTGAGCCAAAATGCGCAAACGGTCCCGGGCCAGGTAAGGTGGCACCCGTGGGGATACCGTGCGTGAGGCCGCAAAGTGATATGGTGTGTTACATGCTAGACCGGTGTGACCTAGGATCGGGGTCCCGACATTATGCGGTTGGGAAAGTTGAACTGAACTCAAGTGATGGTATGTGGCGGCAGCAAGGGGATTATCAGGGATTGCATGATTGCAGTATCAGGAGCGGTCGACCGGTGATGTGTGGAGGAGTGGCTAAAAAAGGGGAGATGATGGACTGCGACGTCGACCGGAGGCCATTACTCATGCAGCGGAGCTAGAGGAGTGAAGTTGTCCACGGTGGCTCGCCGTGGCCAGATGGCGGAAATGTGTTGGGAGTGATTCCACGATGCGCGAAGGTTGGGGGAGACGGCGCTGATTCCAGTTGATCCAGGAGGGCATCGCGGTGGTGCGCGTCTCTGCGGCCAGTGTTTCCGGGTCACGGGCAAGCCAGTCCCCGGGGCGGGTGGAGCCAGGGGCACTGTGGTGCGTATCGCCGGTGCCGATGGAGCCGGTCCGGGGGCCAGAGGAGACAGTGGCGCGGGGCCGGTGGATCGGGAGAGGAAGAGGCGCGCGTCGCTGGGATCCGTTAGGAAGTTCAATCTGGCGGCTGGATGTGGGCTGGGTGCAAGCGGCGGTGCGGGTGGGCCGGTGGGCCGACGCCGATGGGGGTGGGCTGTGTGGTCGATCGTAGTGAGGGGGGCGGCGAGTGGGTGGTCGTGGGGTTGGGTACGGTGTGAGGTGGGGTGAGTGGGATAGGTGTGTTTTTTTCTCTCATGTACCAGTTCGGGAACACCTCCGCGCGCTTCTTATAGGGCGCTGTAGGATCAGAATAACTATTCTGATACTGTGATTAGAATAGTGTTGTCATATATATATATATATATATATATATATATATATATATATATATATATATATATATATATATATATATATATATATATATATATATATATATATATATATATATATATATATATATATATATATATATATATATAGCCGGTCTATTCTCATAAAATTATGAGAATAATATTCTCATAACACTTCCGCACTGCACGCACAACGCGAGGGCACTACATGCACAACGCGAGGGCACTGCAACACAACGAAAGGTGAACTTTCGTTTCGAAAAAATTGTACGTGTTGTTTTTTGTTTACCTTTTTTGCTCTAGTTTTTTCACCGTTTATCATAATTATGCATGTAATATAGCGTTGAAAAGCTATGGAGTAGACGCAACTTCGCCAAGTTTAACATTTTTCAAAATTCATCATAGTTTAAGAGCAGATTCGAAAATCGTGCGGCTCACAACGAATGGCAGCGAGCGTTTTTTTGCGTTTTCTTCTAAACCGCTCGCTGGAATGAACCAAAAGATATACCGTTGGAATCGTCGAGGCGCATCTTTTTCATATCTATTGTTTTTTCTAATTCGCTACAGTTTAAGAGCAGTTTTGAATTTAACAAATGGCGGAATTATGTTTGTTCGAATTTTTTGCAATTTTCGCTACTGTTTTAGCTTCAGTTTTTTAACCGTTTGTCGAAACGCGGCGTGTGATACGCCGTTGGAAAGCTACGAACGAGGCGCAACTTTCATATGTTGAAATATTTATGAGATTACTTACGGTTTTTAGTTAATTTTGAAAATCGTGCGGCTGACTTCGAAGGGCAGCGGCCTTTTTCGTGAATTTTTTACAAAACGTTGGTCGAAATGATCCAAATGATACACCGTTGGAAAGATATCGTCGAGACGCTACTTCTTAATGTAGAACACTCCCTCTAATTCGTTACGGTTTTAGAGCAATTTTGAAAATACAAAAAACGCGGACACTCTGTTTTTCACGACAACAAAATCGACGTGTGCACTGCATCGGACAGAAAAGCGCACTGCTTCGAACTGAAAACCGCACTGCATCAGACGCAAGAAAACGGCTTGTTTTTTTATGTGCGTGCATCGGGAGAGTGGACGAGAGGGCTCAGTGAGTGGACTCCATATTTTTTTTTCTATTTCCTCTTTACTGCATGCGCAAAGATAGTGTACTGCAATTTTTCTTTTGGCAAAACGTTTTTAAGTTTGCACGGTTGAGGTTGTTGAACTGCAGTATTAATTGTTGCCTTTCTTTCTTATTTTTTCATGAATGTTTCGTGACTGCAAACACGAGACAACTGTACTGCATGATTCGTTTTGTCTTTCCTCATTATTTTTTGTCAAGGTGTCCGGAGTGCATAGTCGAGGCAAGTGCACTACATTGCGTTTTATATTTTTTTTGTCAACAAGGGCTTGCTGAATTTGTTTTTCTCGATAATTTTTTCAACAAACTAAAATACCACTCGAGCGTGAGGGTATCAAGTTGAAGGGTTGTTGACCAGCGCACTGCATTTGGAAAATCAACGTACACATTAAAATACCATTTTGCACTGCATGTCCACACGGTCTAAACTGCATGCTAAAGTCTCAATAGCACCATGTTTCCCCCGGAACTGCAATCAAATGAGTCACTGCAGTTTTCATGATTTACGTAAAGTCCCCAAGCACAAAAAGCACCGACTGCACTGCATGTGCACATACCTGAAACTGTATTTTTTGAATAGTCTCATCGCAAAACACAAAATGAGTCCCTGTAATTTTTATACACAAAATCCTCAAACAAAAAATGGACAATTTGCAAGGACGGCGAGCTGCAAGCGCGTCACCGGCGGACTGCAACGACTCCCAACGATGAATGGACGACCACCGACGACACCGAAGGAACCACGACGGCACGATGGTGCGGCGGAACCATGGTGGCTCGCCGTGGTTCGGATCTGACAACGAGGGACCTCTTCGGAGGTTGCGGCACTCGCATCCGGCGGGGAGGGGTCGTGGTCGCGTCAGATCTGGCGAGGGGGCATGGTGGCCCGAGCCACTGGAGGTGGGTAGGCCCCCGTCGGGGTCGGGGCTCACCGCGGGAGTCCGGCGAGGTTGAGCTTGACGAGCGCGTCCACCGACAGGGGAGGAGGCCATGGAGAAGGCACGGGAGGGCAGGGGGCCTCAGATCCGTCGGTTGTCAGAGTCCAGACGGAGGAATAGGGGAAGGGGAAGGGCTCGCGCTAGGGTAGGCAGGGCGGCCGGCGACGCAGCGCTTCTGGGCGGCCAACGATGGATGTGGAGGTGGTGGTGGAGGCCACGGTGGCCGGTGCCAGCGGGGAAGAAGGTGGGAGGTGCGGGGGGCTGCAAGGAAGAAGGTGGGTTGTGGGGGGTGG